>CM038796.1:37138686-37483115 GCA_021764765.1 Vicia sativa | reverse complement strand
GTCGAGCAGTGCACTCTGAGGAATCAAAGTTTTCTTCTGTGGTCTCCATCCTCAAACGTGTCGAATTCCGCTTAACATCCGATCTTCTTCAAGATGGATATGTTTTGAAATACCACAACATCTATCATTCATACATTTCTCATAAAGTCATAATATATGCATATGTCATTCATACGCATCATCATGCATCATACTTGTATAAGACAAAAATATTCTATCAAAATTCTCTTGTTTTCTCCAAAGGTGGAAAATCACTCCGACGCAATAGGTCCGTGATTAAGACCCGAATCCGTGACGGAAAACTATCCGAAAGACCGCCCAGTTGTCCTCCCGTGTCCGTGTGATTAAGACCCAATCCGCACGGAAAACATCCGAAGACCACCTTGTCCTCCACAACGGATCCGTGATTACCGCCGCACGGAGACCCTATCCGAACGATCACCGGCTATCCTCCGACAATGTGCGCGGGACCAACACCCGCATATGCGGAAGTCGCCCACACTTGCCGCCTACTTCATCCCTCGAGTAATCAAGACGTAAGATCATTCTACCTTTATATTATCAAAGCAACTATAGAGTCTAGCGACATACCTTGCCTTGATGGCATCTTAAGCCCATCTCCGACTCTCTGTCAACAATTCTCCACCTTCGTAATGCATATTTTTTAAAACCAATACAAACCCATAACTTCATTCAAAGATGAGCACTAAGTCTAACGACGACTTCCGGATGGCATCTTAAGCCCATCTCCGTCCGCTCACTCAGAACGCCCACAGAGCCTAGCGACGCGCACTCCCCAAGATCAATCATTCCGTATGGCATCTTAAGCCCATCTCCGTCGGTTCTCCTATCCATCCATACAACTCGAGTCTAGCTGACGATTCATTCCCCAACGAAGTCTCCATTCTCCAAATGGCATCTCGAAGCCCATTCCGCATCATCATGCCACGAGTGCAAATTCTCAGTGTACTGAAAGTGTTCAATCATCTTCACCTGTGTCATGAAAGGCTAACATGCCAATCTAACCTTCCAAGACAAGAAGATTGAATGAGGGCAGTCAGTCATACCCCAAAATTTGCCCTCCATCTTCAAAATATTTCATACATCCATGCTTAAAGATTCCTCAAGGGTTGATTAGACAAACCCTCTCCTAGACAATCAACCCAAACTAGGGTTTGGCAATTCTCAGATCAATATGGACTTCCAACATCTCCAATGGTCATCATGCCTCCTCATATACTTCAAAGATTCTCCATGACAAGTTTTAAGCCTCACAAGTCAAGTTTCTATAATCGTTTCGATGGTTGAAAATCAATCAGACAAAAATGTCAATCGTGGTCAACATACAACAAACTTCATGATTTTTGGTCAACATTCCCATTTGAAGTTATATCATTTGATCAAGGGTTGATCATGATTCATCAAGAAAACTCAAGATTTGCTCAAAAGTCAAACTTCCTAAAGCAGGTTTCGAAAAGTCAACCAAACTTTGACCGGCTTAACTTCTTCATACTTTCTCAAAAAACAACACCTCTTGTTTGAAGGAAATTCAATTCTACAACTTCATGTCTCACAAGAATGTTCAAGAAATGCTTCATTTGAAAGATGGATCAAAACATTACGTGTCCTTTTCAAAATCAAACAAAAGTCAACATTTTGTTTTGAAGATATATTGAGTATGGAAACCCAATTGAGATGAAACCAAAGAGGTTGGTTAGAGGAACTTAGAGCTTAAAAAGTCCAAGAACACTCAAAATGTGGAAAATTGAGCAAGATACACTATTCAAGTTGGGCAATTTTGGACAATTGTACAAAAGAGTATTAATAAAATGCAAATTTTTCCAAATGGGCCTATAATATGATCCAAACTTGTTCATGATGTTGTGACCCATTGATGTTTCTTTTCATGGCAATTTTCTATTTTATTAATTTATTTTTGATTTAAAACCATTTAATTCAAAATTAAATTATATAAAAATAAAATAAGATATTTTTTCAAAAGGAGGATTTTATATCAAACTTGAGGTCCAAGGAAGCCCATGATATGCCAACTGTGCTTGATCCTTCATTAAAGAGAAATCAATTTCTCCAAAATTTGATTTTATTTGAAAATTATTCAATGCACTTTCAAAACCAAATCTTTTTTCCTTCTTTTCCTCTCCTAATTTACTTATAAATAGCCAAGAAGTCAGTGAGCACAAAGGACATAAAACCCTAGCCCCACACACACTTTTCACTTTGCAAAAATTTCAAGATTTGTCAAAAATCAATTTTGAGTTCCACCTAATTTCAAGAAGTTTTGAGCATTCAAACATCCTCCGACCTCCCAAAGACCAAACCACCTCTGCTCAAGCCAAATCGCCTGAATCGTGCCGAATAGCTTCCATTCATTGGTAAAACTCACAAATTTTTTTTCCATGCATTAATTGTTTTTGTGTATTTGAATGAGTTCGTGATATCAAATAGGTCATGAATGATGACATGCAAGCATACACGCATAAATCACATATTGCCATGGTTAGTCAAAGAACCTGATTCGAATCGAATCGACTGAAGATTTATTTAACCAAAACTAATGCAATCCATTGAGATCGCATTTCGATTTAGGGGGTAGGGTACCTAAGAGCTTTTATTTTGCATATTTTTCAAGTTTTCGTGCTCGCTTGCCGAGAAGACGATCGAGCTAGGCTCCCTGGCCGCTGACTGGGATGAAGACCATGAGGTCAAGGCATGCTGGCTGGGCTTCTCTCGATTCGCCCATTCAGAAGTCAATGGGGTCCACGCGTATGATCGTGTTCAAACATAACCATGACGTCATCCTTATATACAACGATTTGGCTTTCTAACACCTGTGTGTCACTTGTTCCAAAGGTTAAGGCGCAGACTGCTGGTAGATACTTCCATGGTCACGAGTTCGAGCCTCATCAGGACCGGTTTTGCATTTTCTTTTTACAAACTCAACTTTTCTCATATTTTCTATTTTTCTTTTTTATTTAATATTTTGCATTCATTTTAATTTATTTCAATAATTTTTATCATGCATTAAAATATACCAAAAATATTTTTTCTTTTTGCATTATTTCCAGAAAATGTTTATTTAATTTATAAAATTAAAAATATTATTTTTGCATGCATATTTAATTTAATTGTTAATTTATCATTTAAATCACATTTAATTAGTTTTTAATTATTAAATTAACTCCAAAAAATTAAATTAGCATATTAATGTTATTTCCAGCATGAAATATTTGTCTCATTAAAAAAATTATTATTTTTGCTAACATTTTCCTCTTATTCGATTTCCGCGTATTTTCCGATTTCTCATCTTTTCACAGTTATCCTGCTTCGACGATTTCTTTTTTATCGCTTTATTTTTCCACTATGTAATTGTTATGGATGTAATAGCTTAATTAGACATTTTATTTTCCGTGATTTTAATTTATGTATCTTCCCAAAAGCCATGTAATAGCAGAGATTTATCTTTCCGCACTTTATATTCCCCGCATTTTATTTCCGCACTCTATAAACTCGCTAGTAATTAGGCGTGTATGGCAAGATAAAATCTGGATATAGCTCACTCTAATTTCAAGATAACGATCCGAATCAACACACTTTTCACACATGCACCCCTTAGGTAATTCTCTCGTTGCCTTTATTTAATTCAATTGTCAAGTCCCTCGAACGCAGAGGTATTCTAGCACCGCTGTTTTCCAAACCAATCATCATAGTCCTTCGATACAAAGATCATAAGACCCACGATGTCGCCTCCAAACATGATCTTGACCTCGATTGTCAAAAAATGATGATAGTCCCTTCGAATGTGCTAGGATACTTCCTACAAGTTGCTTTCTATGACCATCCGATGTCCTCTCTCGAATGTCCTTCTACATCCAATCTAATGGGGTTACCATCGATCAATGGTATGGATAGACTATTCTAAAGGAAAGTAAAACAATACTAAAACGACTCACCCCGAGTAGGTAATAAGACTTTTAGTTGCATGCTCATCAAAATACTTTTCACACCTTACACTTTTGTCAAAGTTCAAAACTCTTTCAAAACGTAAACATTTCTCGAACACTTTGTATACATTCCTACATGAATCATTACAAAGTCAAAGCGAAACGCCTCTTTTCAAAACATTTTTGTCAAACACACAGTAAAGCCCATTTTAAAGTGATCTAAGAGCAACTAAGAGTTCGAGATAACTACGATGGAAAAGTGGGTGCTAATACCTTCCCTTTCATAACCTTCTCCCTTACCCGTAATCTAAGGTCTTTTTCCTCGTACTTTTTACCTTCCCTTAATTGATAAAAGAAAAGTCGGTATACTCTTGCTATCCACACATTTGCGATACAAAAACCTACAAAGTCGGGCCATCGTGTTAGATATATAAACATATAATATTATCATGCATTACTTTTCATAAGACTTACATATATTATCAAAGTTCCTTTGTTTTCCCAAATGTGAAACGCTTCAAACAACAGTCGATAATGCCCGTAGCCAGATGGAAACTATTCGAATCATCGCTCTTCTGTCCTCCGGTCAACCAGTCCAGACACTGGCTGATTTTGAAAAACCATCTGATCCATCATTGAAAGCAGCCTCCGATCACAAGATTATACCACAGCAAAGCCGCCCCGTTTGCCGATTATCTCGCAGTCAATACCACGAAGATTTGTTCTGATTTACAAGACCACATTCCAGCGACACCTTGGCCACCTCGATGGCATCTGAGCTTCCCATCCCACCATCCATTTCTCTCATTTCAGATATTTGTTGTAATCAATAGAAACCAACAACTCATTCAAAGATGAGCACGGTCTAACGTGATGACCGGATAAGATGCAGTCTGCCATCAAGCCTCACTTCAAAAAAACGTTGCAGAGTTTGCTGAATGGTTTATCTTCCTCTGATCGACATCTTTCATGGTCTAAGCCCATCTCCACCAACCTCTATTCATACACACCCCAGTTTGCTGCATCTATTTCATTCCCTCAATGAATAACTTCATCATCAGAAGATCAAGATCACCACACGTATTCTCAGGCTCGAGTACCAATCACCCCACTCTCCAGTCACCAGCAGAACATTCTCAACCCTTCCAGACAAGAATCAAGTCGTCACACCCTCAAAATTTCCTCCCACTTCAAACACCACACCATACTGACGATTCTCAGTGAAACACGGTCCTGTCTCACTCACCAGTCCAGGGTTTGCACAGAGGTCAAGATGGATCAACATCTCCGACATTCATGCCTCACATGCCTTTAAGACCACAACAGTTGTCTTCATTGTCAAGTTTCCCTACGCCGCCATGGTCAGGCATACTAAATCGCTTGACTTTTGTCCAATACAACCGGTTTTCAAACCATCCGAACAATTGTTTGAGGAAACTTGACTTGTAGGCTTGAAACCTGACATGGAGATTCTTTGAAGCATACAGGAGGCATGAGACCATTGAGATGTTAAGTCCATCTTGATCCGAGAATTACCAAACCCTAGTTTGGTTGATTGTCCAGAGTAGGTTTGTCTCGATCAACCCTTGAGGAATCCTTGAGTATGGATGTATGAAATGTCTGAGAATTAGGAGGGCAATTTTGGGGTATGACAAATTCTCGCTTAATCTTCTCAGACTGGAAGGATTGCATGCATGCCTTTCGTGACTTGAGGTAGAAGATGATCGAACACCGAGTACACCGAAAATTTGCACCGTCATTATCGATGATGCGGGAACTTATGTATGCCATTCGAGAAGTTGAGATTTTCGGGAATGAGTCGATGCTGACTCAAGAATGTCGCCCGATAGGGAGATTCGCTTGAGATGGGCCAAGATGCCACCCGAATGATCGAGGCCGGGGAGTGAGCCGCACTTAGGCTGGGTGATGTCCCCGAAAGAAGGCAATGAGATGGCCAGATGCCATCCGGAGGGAACGATGCTGAGTCCATATCAGACTTGCTCTCGCTTTAATGAAGTTTTTGGTTTGTAGTTGCTTTTAACCAAATATGCAGATTCTCAAAGTGGAGAGATGTCGACAACAGCCTGAGATGCCATCCAAGGCAACCGAGCCGTACGCTAGACTTTGTAGTTGTTGTTGATAATAAGGGAGAGTTAGAATAAATCTTCGTCTTGATTACTCTCAGAGAATAATAGTCGGAAAAATGTGGACAACTTCCCCGTTGAGGCTTCGGGTATTGATCCAATGCCCGCATTCGGAGGATAACTTGTGATCGCTCGGATAGGTTTCCATCCGCTTCGTGTATTAATCATGGATCCGTTGTCGGAGGACAACATGGGCGGTCGTCGGGATAGGGTTTCCGCCCTGCTTCGTATTAATCTCTGGACTCAGTGGTCGGAGGACAACTAAGGTGGTCTTCGGATAGTTTTCCGTCTGGTTTCAGCGTTAATCCGGACCGTCAAGCTTCGTAGTGATTTTCAATTGCTTTGGGAAAACAAAAGAAACTTTGATAGAATATCGTTAGTCTTATGCAGATTATGATGCATGACAATGTGTATGAATGACATATACACAAATTATGACTTTTAAGAGTAATGTATGAATGATAGATGTTGTGGTATTTCAAAACATATCCATCTTGAAGAAGATGCGGACATTCTGCTTGGGGATTCCTGGCTTCTATTGGGACGAAACGAATTGGAAACTCTGAGAAGAAAGATAACCTCGATTTCTCCGATGCATTATCTGACCAAGTCTTGAGCCTAGATATTATTGAGGACTGTAGAGATCGAGAGACGCGCTGCTGAGGATCTTGTGCATAACCTCTGGGGAAAATTAGGAGGCGCCCATCGGGACATTATGATAGATCCTACCGGAGAGCATTTGATAGTTGCCGAGACCGGTTAGAAGGATCTGGAGCCCGAAATCTCTCGGGCGGGGAATAAAGATGTAGGTTTCCTCCGATGCACTATCCGACCATGTTTCAAGTCCGATACCGCCACGCCGGGAGGTGATGATTGAAGATATTTTTTGGGATACCGGTGATGAATCACATCGCTTGAGACTGATGTAACATGACTTAGTTTGGGATCATCGCCGGGACTACCGATGAAGCTTGGAATGTCTGGACTAGTGAGGAAATGCATCTGCTGGGGAAATTTTGTATGAGGACATCTCCGTGGGGATTGTACTTTGTCGGGAATCGACAGGACTTCCGTCACATCTCAATTCCTCGAGACCGTAGTAATTATCCTTGTTCGTTCACTTTTCAGATGTTTGTAAATAAATTTTATTGTCGATGCATATAATCATTCAAAGCAAGCGTTGACTTATGCAAGCAATAATAGTGAAAATTGTAAAAAGAAAGAACTTGTATTTATTTGAAATGTATGATATTTAGTAGTTTATACACAAGAAAAGGGTAAAAAGCTATGCGGAAACAATCTCGTTAAGTTCCAACTATGTTAGTACTATATTTCACCTATCTCATCTCTTGTCACAGAGAAAGTGAGTGAATTGATTTTCCATTTGAACCTTGATGCCGATAGTAGTCCTAGATAGTAATCCGACGAGACATAGTCCCACGCTTAAATCCCTAACTTTGCTAGACCATTTTCGGGTTTTCAATCCACGGATGCCCTTTTTTGCCCAAGCAGCTTTTCGTGTTTTCGACTTACGTGTACATGTTTTGTATATATCCTTAACTTTTGCCCGAACCTTTTGGTTCGCCAGATGCCCTTGTTTTTTGCCTAGGTCACCGACCCAGGTCTCTTTATGCGTAGTATTTTGACTATGTCTGCTCGCTGTGGTGTAAGTCTCACCATCCATGGTGCTAAGTATCATAGCTCACCGGAAAATACGCCTTGACTACAAACGGTCCCTCATAGGTGGGAGTCCATTTTCCTCGATCACCTTGTGGAAGAATGATATTGACTACTAGATCACCGACTTAGACCTTGTTGACTTCTTTGTTAAATGCTCGATCATTCGCTTTTGATAGATCCGTCCATGGCGTATGGATGCGAGTCGCTTTCTCATCAATCAAGTTAATCTGGTCAAGGCTACTCGATCCAATCGCCTTCACCTAGCTCGGCCTGAGGACTCGTCGAGGGTATCCGAACCTCGATGGTAGGACCGCCTATACCGATACAAGAGAGAAGGGGCCCCTGTTGATGTTCGATCAGAAGTGCATAACCATGAAGAACGAATGGTAACATCTCATGCCAATCTTGTCATCTTCTGTATAATCTTCTTAATGTTCTTGTTGGCGGCTTCCACTGCGCCATTCATCTTAGGCCGATAAGGAGAAGAGTTGTGATGCTTGATCTTGAACTGCGTGCAGAGTTCGGTGATCATCTTATTATTGAGATTTGAACCATTATCTGTGATAATCCTTTCGGGAGTGCCATACCGGCAGATAAGATTATGCTTGATGAAACGAGCCACAACATTCTTGGTAACAGATGCAAACGAGGTTGCCTCTACCCATTTGGTGAAATAGTCAATTGCTACAAGGATGAAACGATGTCCGTTGGAAGCAGTGGGCTTGATTTCTCCGATCATGTCAATGCCCCACATTGTAAAAAGGCCAAGGAGTGTTAGAATATTCGAGGTACCGGAGGTATGCACTTTGTCGCATAAATCTAGCATTTGTGACAAGATCGGCATAGCGTGACAATCGCTCCATGGTGGACCAATAGTAACTGTTCTCAAAATCTTCTTAGCCATCGATGTCCATCGGAGTGGGTACCAAATGCGCCTTCGTGTAACTCTTCCATGATACGCTCGCTGTTTTCCGTCCACACAATGGAGTAAGCACAAGTCGTGGTTGCGCTTGTATAAGATGTCGTTGTCGAGGAAGAATTTGATGCAAACCTTCTCAAAACTTATCATTGATGATGCCTGGATATTCCCGAGTCTCAAGATACCCTTCACGCGTAGTACCAAGGTTTTTCTTCCGTATCAAGTTCATAACAATATGCCGTTCGTCAAACTTCTCAATGATGATCCGGGGAGCCTCGTCCCATCTCGACCTTGAACATAGACATAGTAGCTAACGCTCCGCCAACCGATTCTCTTCGTGGAATGTGATTGAAAGTGATCTCTTCAAGTAGGGATCAAACCCAAAACATGCTCGATATGGAATGAGATTCGGATGCTCGTATCCCACTCGCCTTAATCGATCGATCACTAAAGCTTAGTCTCCATACACTTGTAAGAACTTGATTCTAAGTCAATAGCACTTTGATACCCATGATGCACTTCAGATTCGCCATGTTGTTAGTGCAACTGAAACATAATCTCGCGGGAAAGGCGGTGTCCTAGTAGGGATGTAATGATGGCGCCAATGCCATTGCTAGTGCTTGAGGCTCCATCAAAGACCATGGTCCATCGATCCTTGTTCGTGTCCTTCGTCCGGCCTCGGTTCTTCGTAATCGTGAATAAGTAAAACATCTTCATCCTGAAATTAATCGCATAGACCGATAGTCATCTACGATTGATGAGCCAAATGATCGGCTACTACACTTCCTTTGATCGCTTTCGAGAAGTGTATTGATGTCGATTCGGTCAAGATCATTTGCCATCTTGCTATTCTTCCCGAGAGAGCTGGTTTCTCAAATATGTATTTTATCGGATCCATCTTGAGATCAATAGTAGTGTGAGTCAACATATATTGCCTTAGTCAGAAAGCCAAGTTAAAGCACTGCAAGTTTTCTCGAAATGAGTATCTTGTTTCACACGGTAAACTTTTGCTAAGGTAGTATATTGCATACTTTTTTCGACTGCACTCACCATGTTGCCCCAACACACACCCCATTGAGTTCTCTAACACCCAAGTAATGATAAGAGGTCTTCTTCATGCATGCATCGATGGGAGGATTCTATAGGTACCTTGATTTTGTCAAAAGCGATCCGGCAATCGCTGCTCCATTCCACTACTTGATCTTTCTTCAAGAATTGAAGATTGGCTCACAAGTAGCGCTAGATGTGCAATGAATCGCAATGTAATTCAATCGGCCCAAGAAACCTCTAACTCTCCTGGTGGGGAGTCGGCATTCTTGAATGGCTTTAACCTTACGGGTCAACTTCAATACCTTTACCATCGACAAAACCCTAGGAGTTTACCGGATCTCGACCCAAAGGTGCACTTGTTGGGATTAAGTCTTAGTCTCAGACTTCTTCAACCTATCAAACAGCTTCGCAAATGATCAAGATGTTCTTCTCCACCGTGATCGAGCTATCATCATCGACGAGACCTCTATCTCGTGATGAATCATGTCATGAAATAACCACCATGGCACTATGGCGCGTTTTCATCCGAACCAAGCATAACCTTGTAGCGTAAAGTGCCCCATCGGTAACGAAGTAGTCTTCCATGTCTTCGGAGCCATTTTGATCCGATTGTAACCGAGAAACCATCCATGAAGGAGAAAACCTTGATGTCACGGTGTTGTCAACTAGAACATCAATACGAGGAAGTGGAAAATCATCTTCGGACTTGCTTTGTTCAAATCTCTATAATCCACACACATTTGTACTTTACCATCCTTCTTAGGTACGAAACCACATTTGCAACCCATTGTGGATAAGAAGTAACGCTAAGAAACCGGCTGAATCGCTTCATAACTTCGCTTTGATTTTCTCGACATCTCGTGACGCATGCGATTTAACCTTCTATTTCACATGGAGAAACCTTCTTTATCAGAATCGTGTACCACAATATCAATGTCCAACCCATGTCTTCGTATGACCAAGCAAAACCTCAATATAGTCTCAGAGCATCCGAACCAATCTTTCTTTAACATCGCTCTCAAGACCCGCCCTATCTTGATCTCTTCCGCCTTCATCAAGCACTCCAAATTCACAACCTCAACTTGTTTTGTGGTGTATAACTCGCTTCTTGTCAGTAGACCTGACAAGTTCTCCGCACTTCACAATCTTCCTCACTTTCGCCTTCGCTTGGTAGATCGGATTATCGAAGTCATATTTAGCAATAGCATAGCTGTTATCAACTAGATTCGGAGTGATTCTCGCATTGTATCACGGGTGTGTAAGAAACACATAGCTTTGAAGGGGTGATATAGTAAAAGAAAACAACAATTAAATGCAAAGTCAATGATTTTATTGAATGAAAATATGCAATGACAGATAATAACCTCTACAACGAGCCATGATGCCCCTGCAAGGCACTAGGCTTTAGAGTTTATTGTTCAAAACATAGAAAACGAAAAGCAAAGCAAAATAAAAGCAATTACTCTGCCTAAAGGAGATTGGTGACGCCTTCGGCCTTCCAATTGCTAAGTCCGTTGTCGAGTTCGAAGATCCACTTGCTGATGTCAAGTCGTTGTCGCCGCTTCTATAGCATGGATTCCACTGGATGATGCGGAAAGGAAGGGCCTTGTAATACTTGAACTCGACTTTGTAGGATTTTATCGCAATGCGGATAGCAAGAGTCGCCACCACTTTATTTTATCCAATTAGGGAAGTAAAAGTACAGAAAGACCTTCGCTTAGATTCCGAGTTCGGGAGAATGGTTATGAAAAGGGAAGGTATTAGCACCCTTTCCATCCGTAGTTATCTACGCTCTTAGTTGCTCTAGATCACTTTAAAATTGCTTTCGTGTGTTTGACAAAAAGATGTTTTGAAAAGGTATTTCACTTTGACTTTGTAATGATTCATGTAGGAATGTATACAAAGTGTTCGGAAATGTTTCGCTTTTGAAAAGAGTTTGATCTTTGAAAAAGAGTGTGTGTGAAAAGCATTTGATAGAGCAAGCAACTAAAAGTCTTATCACCTACTCGTAATTGGTCATTTTTTGTATTGTTACGTTCCTTTAGAATAGCGCTAGCCATACCATTAGTTGGTAGGTAACTCCATCGCTGGATGTAAGCGGGACATTCAAGGGACATCGGATGGTCATAGAAGGCAATTGAAGTATCCTAGCACATTCAAGGGACTATCATCATTTTCGAGGCGACAATCGAGGGTCAAGATCATGTATTCGGAGGCGACATCGTGGGTCTATGATCTTTGTATCGAAGGGACTATGATGATTTGTTTGGAAGGCAACGGTGCTAGAATACCTCTACGTTCGAGGGACATGACCATGGAATTCGCAAAGGCAACGAGAGAGAATTACCCTAAGGGGTGCATGTGTGAAAGAAGTGTGTTGATTTCAAGTATTTTATCTTGCAAATTAGTGGGCTATGTTCGTTATTATCTTGCCATACACGCCTAGTTACTTGCAATTTATAGGGTGCGGAAATTAAAATGCGGAATGTAAAGATGCGGAAAGGTAAATCCTACGCTATTACATGGCTTTGGGGCAGATACATAATTTAAAAAATGCGGAAAATAAAGATCCTAATTTAAACTATTACATCCCATAGACAATTACATTATTGTAAAATAAAATGATAAAGAAAGAACCGTTTGAATCGGATCAACCTGTAAAGGAACGAGAAATCGGAAAATACGATATGAATCGAACAAGAGAAAAAATGTTAGAAAAATGCAATTTTAAAATAAGAAAAATATGTCATGCTGAAATAATATAAATATGCTAAAATAATTTTTGGGATTTTTGGATGCAATTTAATAATTAAAATGAATTAAAAGTGATAAAATGCAAAATATGAATAAAATTAATATGCATGTAAAATTATATTTTTAATTTTATAAATTAAATAAAGATTTTCGAAAACAAATGCAAAAGGAAAATAATTTTGACAATTTTTAATGCATAAATAAAATATGAAATTAATTAAACAATGCAAAATATTAAATAATGAAAATATGAGATTTGCGAACTTGTAAAAAGAAATGTTATGGCTGTGGATCGAATCGAGACATGTGAGAGCATCTACCAACAAGACACCTTTACCACTACGCCATGTGTGTTTCACTGCTTGAGATCCGGAGTGAGTGGGTTATAACACGCGCTCCTCGATCGCCTCGTTCGCCAACCATCGCCTTCCCTGCTTTGAATATTTGAAAAGCGTCGGCCATTGCTCGACGCCACAGCCCCGCAAAATCAAAACACAAGATACATAATATAAATAACATCTAAGACCATGGTTCGATTGGAAACATCATTCGAATGCAATGGTATGGTCTTGAGGTCCAATTTTTCCTATTTTGTGAAACCCTAAACGCACAGAAACCCTAACAATGGCAATACGTGTTCTCGGTCATGGAAATTGATTAAAGCACCCGTAAAGCTTGCAAACACATCACCGATCACAAAACAAACACAAATCACATTAATAATGCATGAATGAAAGAATACGATTTTGAAATTTCAAGAACAAACCAATTTCGCTTTCACGATTCTTGATGGTTTTGGCAAAGTGAAGGTCTGAATCAATTTCGAGATGTCAAGGAATGTGTGGACACCTCAAAATTGATTGAAATCGACCGAACTAGGGCTGCCACTTGCTTGTGCACCATGGTTTTTGAGCTTTGGAATAGGGTTCTTAGGGCAATTTTTTCTCGTTTGATAGGTATGCATCATATATTTATACCGATGGATTTGGGATGGTTTGGGAAGGAATCAATCAACATTCAAAGCAAATCAAATTTGATTTTTGTACAAAATCAAATTTTCAAAATTTGATTAATTTCCAATCTTGCCATATTGATCAAATTTCGAAATTCTTGGCCTTTGTGAGTTGCTTGGTCTCAAGGAAGGAATAAAAATCAATCTTGCAATTAATTTTGATTTTATACTTTTTTTAAATTTAATTTGTATTTAAATGAATAAATTCCAAATTAAATAGAAAATAAAATAAAAATTCGTGGCATTGGGCTTGGATATTCCTAATGGTGTGAGTAATAAGTTTGGATGAAGAAAAGCAAGCCCATTTGCAAAAAATTGATTTTAGAAGTATCTCTCTTTGCATTCTTTCAAAATTGCCCAACTTGTGAATGGTGTATCTTGCTCAATTTTCCACATTTTTAGTGTTCTTGGACTTTTGAAAGCTCTAAGAGTCCTCTAACCAACCTTTTGGTCTCATCTCAATTGGAGTTTCCATGCTCAATATATCTTCAAAACAAAAGTTGACTTTTTGTTGACTTTGAAAATGACCTGTAATGTTTTGAGCTATACCTCTCAAATGAAGCATTTTTTGGACATTCTTGTGAGACATGAAGTTGTAGAGAATTGAATTTCCTTCAAAACAAGAGGTGGTGGAAAAATTTCTGAGAAAGTATGAGAAAGTTATGATCACCAAAGTTCATTGACTTTTCACCTAGAAACCCTAATTTAGAAAGTTTGACTTTTGAGCAAATCTTGAGTTTTCTTGATGAATCATGATCAACCCTTGATCAAATGATGAATGTAACTTCAAAATGAGGATGTTGACCCAAAATTATGAAGTTTGACTGTATGTTGACCATAGTTGACTTTTTGTCCAATACAACTGATTTTCAACCATCTGAGCAATTGTCTGAGGAAACTTGACTTGTAAAGCTTGAAATTTGACATGGAGAATCTTTGAAGCATATGAGGAGGCATGAAGACCATTGGAGATGTTGGAAGCCCATCTTGACCTGAGAGATACCAAACCCTAGTTTGGGTTGATTGTCTAGGAGAGAGTTTGTCTGATCAACTCTTGAGGAATCCTTGAGTATAGATGTATGAAATCTCTTGAGTATATGGAGGGCAAATTTTGGGGTATGACAACTGCCCCTGCTCAATCTTCTTGTACCGAGGGTTAGATTGACACGCTTGTCTTCGTGGACTGGAGGTAGAAGATGATTGAACACTCGAGTACACCTGAAAATTTGCACTCCTGGTGGATGATGGGAATGGGCTTACGATGCCATTTGGAGAAGTTGGATACTACTGGGGATGAGTCGACGCTAGACTCGAGAATGTCGATAGGAGAATTGACGGGATGGGCTTAAGATGCCATCCGAAAAATCGATGTTGGGGAGTGAGCCGACGCTAGGCTCGAGTCGCTTTCGAAGGAGCATGGAGATGGGCTTAAGATGCCATCCGAGGAGTCGACGTTAGACTTCGTGTCCATTTTTGAATGAAGTTATTGGTTTGCATTGATTTTTAACCATATGCAAAGATTCGAAAGTGAAGCGTTGATAAGTAGTCGGAGATGGGCTTAAGATGCCATCCAAGGCAACCGAGTCGCACGCTAAACTCGTAGTTGCGTTGATAATAAGGATCGAATAAATCTTCGTGCCGATTACTCGAGGAGGTAGTTGGCAAATGGGGATATCTTCCCGCTGAGCGGGTGTTGATCCATTGCCTGTTATCGAGGGTAACTGAGGCGGTCTTTCGGATAGTTTTCCGCCGATTCGGGCTTAATCTCGACGACCGCTCGGAGGACAACCAAGGGCGGTCTTTCGATAGTTTTCCGCCGATTCGGGCTTAATCTCGACCACGTCGAGGACAACCAAGGGCGGTCTTTCGATAGTTTTCCGTCGATTCGGCTTAATCTCGGACTGTTTTGGAGAAAACAAGAGGAACTGATGAATTTTGTTAGTTTTATGCAAAGTATGATGCATGATGTGTATATGAATGACATATGCATGAATTATGACTTTATGAGAAATGTATGAATGATAGATGTTGTGGTATTCCAAAACATATCCGTCTTGAAGAAGATGTGGATGTTCGCGAAGATTTCGACTGCTTGGAGAATTTAGTAGGTGAGAACCCGCTTTGAAGGAGAAGAAAGAAACTGTATTCCTCCGATGCACTATCCGACCAAGTCTTGGGCCTAGATATTGTTGAGGAAGGTAGAGAGAGAGGCTCGTTGTTGGAGATCTATATATAGACCCCTGAGGAGAATTGAGGCGATCCGTTGGGGACCTTGTATGTAGATCCTGTGAGGAAATTTAGGAGGCGCTCGGGATTGGAGTGCCGATCTCACCGAGAGCAATGTAGCCGGAGACCGTTGGAAGAGTCGGGAACTGCTGTAATCCCAGTGGGGATGAAGATGCGCTCTCGGTGCACTATTCGACCAAGTTTCGGTCCGATACCGCTACCGGGGAAAAGGAAAGGATCGAGATACCCGCAGGGATAAATACCTTGATGGGGTGAGGTGTTACCGCTTGAGACTCGATGTAACATTGCTTAGTTGAGTGGAATTGCCGTGGATTCCCTTTTGCTCACTGGGAAGTTGTGTTGTGAGTGACACCTTTGTGGGGATCATGCTCTGTGGGGAATGTTTGGTGACTTTCGTCGTCCCAATTTCTGGAGCCGTAAGTACTTTTGTATGTTCACTTTTCGTATGTTTGTGATTAGATTCTTATTGTCAAATGCGTATAGTCATTCAAAATAAACGTTGGACTTATTGCAAACAACAACAACAAAAATTGTAAAGAGAAAGAAGCTTGCTTATTTGAAAGGTGGCGATGGCCAAGTTGTTTATACACAAGAAAAGTAAAAGCTATGGAAACAATCTCGTTAAGTTCCAACTATGCTAGTACTCATATATTTCGACTATCTCATCTCCTTGCTGCAGAGAAAGTGAGTAGACGGTCTTCGCCATTTGAATCTTGAATGATAGTAGTCCGAAGGGTGATCCGGAAGAAACATAGTCGACGCTTAAATCCCTAACTTTTGCCTAGACCGCCTTTCGGTTTTCACCACCGATACCTTTTGCCCAAGCCGCCTTTTCGTGTTTTCGACTTGGGTGTACATGTTTTGTATATATCCTTAACTTTGCCCGAACCTTGGTTCGCCAGATGCCCTTATTTTTGCCTAGGTCGCCGACCTAGCGGGTCTATTTATGCGTAGTATTTTTGACTATGTCTCGCGCTGTGGTGTGGGAAGTCTTCACCATCCATGGTTCTAGTATCATAGCTCCGCCAGAAAATACTGTCTTGACTACAAATGGTCCCTCATAGGTGGGAGTCCATTTGCCCTGGATCACCTTGTGGAAGAATGATTGACTACTAGATCACCGACTTGGTAGACTCGGTGCTTGACCTTCTTATTAAATGCTCGATCATTCATTTCGATAAATCCCATGGCGTATGGACGCGAGTCGCTTCTCATCAATCAAGTTAATCTGGTCAAGGCGAGTCTGGACCCAATCGTCTTCGCCTAACTCTGTCTCCTGGAGGACTCTGGTTGAGGGTATTTGGACTTCGATGGGTAAGACGGTGTTGCACCCCAAATTTTACCCTGCTATTTTTCTACTCGCATTATATTTAAAATAAAATATAAAAACAAATATTCACATTGTATTCGCATAATTTAAGTCGATTTAAATTGACCAAAAGTTAGTTTAAATTGATGTTTGCATCGTTTTTTAGTTGTAAAATACCTGTTATCTCACTTCATGCATTTTTACCTCTCTGTCTGTTTATTGCATTGATTTTAAATTGTTTATATGTCGATGATATCAATATTTCGATTTTATAAACAAACTGTTAAAAGCAATTCGATACTGTGCGAAAATTAGCGGAGAAAATATTTCAAGCTTTCATCTTTTACTCACTACTTTATGAATCTACGTGTCGCGTAGATCATGAAAATGTATTCTCCCTAATTTTTCGATACATTTCGAAGTCTTGTTTTAACTGTAAATGTTTTAAAGTCGGGTATTCTTTATTATCATTTTATTTCAATTTTAATTATTTTGATAATTTTTCTTCAATCTTTGATACTCGTAATTTATTTTAATATATTTATTTTATTTATCGGATAAATTTTTGTCCAAACTTTTACCATTTTTGACAAGTTTAGGTGTTCAATATTTTATCTCAAAAAAATCAAAACAAAATACTTTTGGGCTTATTATTTTTAAGTGACCAATTTTTGTGGCCCATTTAATTATGAGGGCATTTTAGACATTTTTGAAATAACTTTAACCTAATTCTTTAGTATATATATGTTGTTATAATTGTTAATAGGGAGACCAATTTGAAAAAAACATGGAAACGGCGAGAGAAAACCAAAAACAGTAACATGGGGGCGAATGAAAAGAAATTGAAATGAAACAAACAGTGAGGAGGGCCAATTAAAAAAATTGAAACGGCTACTAAAAACAAAAAATTATAAAAAAAAAATCATCTTCTCCATTCTCGCTGTTCTCCTTCCTCGCTGCCTCACCATCTTCATCCTTTCTTGTAGCCTCCGTTCACCGCGATTTTGGCCAAACCACCCATTGTTTCCTCTTCTTCGCTAACTCGCTATCTCCTTCCACAACCCTTCACTTCATCAGCCTGTAACCCCCATTCTCCTCTCAATCTTCATCACCTCCTCCGCTGTCTCTCTCTCATACATCACCCCCTTTCGTCTGTTCCGCGACTCTCATCTTCCTCTCCCGTATCTCAGTTTGCAACAGCTCTCCAAACACAGCTCTCATCTCTATCCCTCCACACAGTCCTCGTCGGTACCCCCACCATCTTCTTCTCTGTTTCCGCTGTAACCCCATGATATGCTGTTAAAATGTTATGGTGAATTTCTGAACAGAATAATTCTATTATTATAATTTGCTGCCTTGATTCGACAGATGCGGTTTTGTGTTGATAAAAGTGTTGATATCCATTTTTTTGGTTTCGATGATGGTTTAGTATCGATGATGTGTTTATCCGCGTCTAATACAACCGAGAAAACTAAGGATATATATTGTTGTATTTCTTATTATGTTGTGTTTCGAAGCTTGAATTCAATTTGGTTACGAAAACTGTCGGGACACATACATTTAGAGTATTCGGTTTGGTTTATGACGAGTAATTGATACGAAGATTCCGTATCAGTTTCAATGAAGGTTTGATGTCTATATCGCGTTTATTCGCGTAAGACTTAACCGAGAAACTTTTAGGATGTTATCTTGTTTTAATTTTAATTTCGATTATGGTTTGTGTCTGAATAATATTCGAGTGTAGTTTCGATGAAGGTAATGGTAATATTGCGTTTATTCGCGAGGAACCTAGCCGAGAAACTATGCGGCCAGCTTTGTTGTTATTCCCTTTGAGGCGATTTCGAACAAGAATATTTGTCGTAACATCATTTTTATCACTATTCTCAATCAAAGTTCAAACTATGTTACTATGCTAGTTTTATTTCAATTTGAATTGGAATTGCGAGGGAAGTAATATTAGTGTAGTTTCGATGAAGGTGACGATAATGCCACGTTTATTCGTGTAAAAATCAAACCGAGAAATCATTAAGATATCGTATTTCTTTCATTTTATTTCGATTGAAGTTTGTGAATAAAGATATATTTGTTTAGTTTCGATGATGGTTTGACAATGATACCGCATTTACTTGCGTGCAATTTGGCGAGAAACTTTTGGGGCAGCGTGCCATATCCTTTATATTGAATTCGAGTAAGAAAGTCATTTTATTTCAAGTATATTTGAGTGAATAGTGGCTGTCCGGACTTTGCTTCAATCAATTAATTTGGATTCAATTTAGTTTTATTTCATGTGCATAAGTGCCCGGTTTTGATTCATGTGGTTTAAATGTGTTTAGAACTCGATTTTCCATGATTCAACTTTGGATTAATTAATAACTTGTGCACGGCTTCTTTGGTTTCAATTACAATCTGTTGCTTATTCGTATACATAGTTCATGTTAATTACATTTTTGATTTTATTTCTTCATTACTAACCATGTTTTGATTCGATGCGATTTTATGTTCATTTTATTTCACACTATGCTACTAATGTATCTATTATTTGTGAAGATATCCGAGGATGGTTCAAGCATACATTCTATACTGTCGCATCTACATACATTTTTATATACTCTTGTTCATATTACTATTTTTATTTAATGTTTGATATTTAGTATTGTACATGCACATGCTTAATATTTTTATGTTTTATATTTTATACTGTAAACATAATTATACTTAGTATTATTTTTATTTCATATATTTAGTATTGTAAATATATATTATATACATACTATTATTATTATACTTTATCTATTAATTCGTAAATAAGTTTGAATTTAATTACATTAATCTTCTTTTCTTTGTGTTGCAACTTTAAATTTTAAATTCAATTTAATTTTTGAATATGTATGAACACAAGTATATTATTTAGTTTCTCAGAATTAGTTCATATAATCTATTCTATATAATAAAATAAAATGCAATAATTAATATTTAAGTTTCACCGCATTTAGTTTCTGTTTGTATGCTTCTATTCTAATTAGTTTACTGTTTTCTCTTTGAATTTAATTTATCCCCATTTGAAAAATTGTATCCCAATTCCCTTGTTGCGTTGTAATTAATTTACCGCTTTCTATTTCATTTCACCGTTTAATCCCCATTTATAATTCATGTATCCCTCTCCCAACAAACAATTCTTGTAATAATTATCTAGTGCACATTTATTTTATTTTAATTTAACTGTCACTTACACAAAACCAAAAAATATCATTTTTAAACTAATAATTGTAAATCATTTTTAAACCCGTAAGTCGACAAAGCTACGAAGCGTCGCGATGACCACACATGCATACATGTACGCTTGATCTCGGCCCTTTACAAGGAGCCTATTTCGATCAATTGTTCCAATTGGTCGTCTTAGTAGACTAGCCCACTTTGCTAGTACACATGTAATTTAATTATTTTATACTTAGGTTGACCACCTTGTATGGGCTTTGTCGATTTTTCTTGTGATTTACAATTGTCTCGATTCTATTCTTTTTCCATTCACCAAGCATTTAAAACACTTTCAATAAAACTCGATCCAACGTCGAGTCTTCTTCTCAAACCTCGATCCAACGTCGAGTTATTTTCAAAAATCAATTTTTCTACAAAAAAAGAACACTTGGATAAGATTTGTTTTAATGGTTAGAGGTTAGCCCAACGATTAAAACAAATCGAAGTTTCTAATTGATTAGAGGATAACCCAATCAATTGAGAAACTTCAAATCCATGTTCTAAAACAAAAAACATAACGCTATGGTATTTAATTAAATCGTTAGAGGATATCCCGACGATTTAATTAAAATGTAAAGTATTTGGGCCATTAGAGGGTAACCCAATGAATTGAATACTTTATTCCATACACTTAATAAAAGTGAACTTTGTTTCACCTCATTCTTTTCATAATAAAGATTTTGGATGAGAGATGATCTGTTGACCTCAATCACCAATCTCGAGTATTGAATCGTTAGAGGATAGCCCAACGTTTTGATGCTCGTCATCCACAATTTAAAATCAATTCCAATACATTCAATATCTTTTGTGCGCTCCAAGCACCATTTACCTTTAAACCCCTTTTCAAGATTAGACATGATTCATTTATAAATGAGATGTTTCTTCCTCTATTCCCAAGGTTTTCGACTTCTCCACTTGAGTACTAGAGGTGTTCTCAAACCCTCCCTCATGTTGGTGCGTAGTCCTTTATTCTTTATCACACCTTGTGGACGTTAGACGAGTCTTCTCCTTTAAAAATGACGACTTGTCTTCTCATTTAAAATCAATCAACAAACAATCATTTTTTAGAAGAACTACGGAGTTTTGACTTTCCCATTGCACGAGGGAATACGTAGGCACACGGTTTCAAAACTGTGTCAAACTCAAAATAATAAAAACATTTCTCCTCTCTTTCTTTCTATTTTTTTAGAAGATCGTAAAAATTTTCACACTAACACACAACTACACTTTGAACTAAATGGGTACCATCGAGTACGATGGATGTGAGGGGTGCTAATACCTTCCCCTTGCATAACCAACTCCTGAACCTACAACTCTTAATTTCGTAGACCGTCTTATCCTTTTCTTTTGTGGGTTTTATCTATATTTCCCCGTTCTTCTTTTAGAACAAATAAAATTAGGTGGCGATTTCACTGTTTTGTTTTTGAAAATTAAAATAATTTTTGAAAAAAAACGAGTTGCTTCAGACGGCTTCCATACCGTATACTAGAGAGAAGGGAGTTGCCCCTGTGGATGTCCGTGCTGTAGTGCGATAACCATGAAGAGCAAATGGTAACATCTCATGCCAATCCTTGTAAGTCACTGTCATTTTCTGTATAATCTTCTTAATGTTCTTGTTGGCGGCTTCCACTGCGCCGTTCATCTTAGACCGATAAGGAGAAGAGTTGTGATGCTTGATCTTGAACTGCGTGCAGAGTTCGGTGATCATCTTGTTGTTGAGATTAGAGCCGTTATCTGTGATAATCCTTTCAGGAGTGCCATACCGACAGATAAGGTTATGCTTGATGAAACGAGCCACAACATTCTTGGTAACAGATGCGAACGAGGCTGCTTCTACCCACTTGGTGAAATAGTCAATTGCCACAAGGATGAAACGATGTCCGTTGAAAGTTGTGGGCTTGATTTCCCCGATCATGTCAATGCCCCACATTGCAAAAGGCCAAGGAGAAGTTAGAACATTCAGAGGTACTGGAGGCACGTGTACTTTGTGCATAACCGCATTTGTGACAAGATCGAGCGAGGTGACAATCAGCTTCCATGGCGGACCAATAGTAACCTGTTCTCAGAATCTTCTTAGCCATTGTATGACCACTGGAGTGGGTACCAAATGCGCCTTCGTGTAACTCTTCCATGATACGTTTTGCTGTTTTTCGGTCTACACAGCGGAGTAAGCACAAGTCGTGGTTGCGCTTGTATAAGATGTCTTTGAGGAAGAATTTGATGCGAATCTTCTCAAGAACTTCTTATCATTAATGTATGCCCTCGGGATATTCCGAGTCTCAAGATACCTCTTCACGTTGTAGTACCAAGGTTTCTCTTACGTATCAAGCTCATAACAATCTGGTTCGTCAAACTTCTCAATGATGATCGGGGAGCCTCGTTGTCCCATCTGACCTTGAACATAGACGACATAGTAGCTGGCGCCCGCTAACCGATTCTCTTCTCGTGGAATGTGATCAAAAGTAATCTCTTCAAAGTAGGGGATCAAACTCAGAACATGCTCTCGATATGGAATGAGATTCGGATGCTTCGTATCCCACTCGCCCTTTATCTGAATGATCACAAAAGCTGAATCTCCATACACTTGTAAGAACTTGATTCTTAAGTCAATAGCAGCTTTAAGACCCATGATGCATGCTTCGTATTCGGCCATGTTGTTCGTGCAACTGAAACATAATCTGGCGGTGAAAGGCGTGTGTCCGCCTGCAGGAGATGTAATGATAGCGCCAATGCCATTGCCAAGTGAGTTTGAGGCTCCATCAAAGACCACGGTCCATCGGGACCCTTGTTCAGGTCCTTCGTCCGGTCCTGGTTCTTCGCAATCAGTGACTAGTAGAACATCTTCGTCTGGAAATTCGAACTGCATAGACTGATAGTCATCTACGGCTTGATGAGCCAAATGATCGGCTACTACACTTCCTTTGATTGCTTTCTGAGAAGTGTACTGGATGTCATATTCGGTCAAGATCATTTGCCATCTTGTTATTCTTCCCGAGAGAGCTGGTTTCTCAAATATGTATTTTATCGGATCCATCTTGGAAATCAAAAAGGTAGTGTGAGTCAACATATACTGTCTTAGTCGTGAGCAAGCCAAAAGCTGCAAGTTTTCTCAAGTGTGAGTATCTTGTTTCACAATCGGTAAACTTTTGCTAAGGTAGTATATTGCATGCTCTTTTCGACTGGACTCGTCATGTTGCCCCAACACACACCCCATTGAATTCTCTAACATCAAGTACATGATAAGAGGTCTTCCTTTGGCAAAGCATCATCGGGATAGGAGGATTTTGTAGGTACTCCTTGATTTTGTCAAAAGCGATCCGCAATCGTCATTCCATTCCACTACTTGATCTTTCTTTAGTAACTTGAAGATTGGCTCACAAGTAGCGTTAGATGTGCAATGAATGCAATGTAGTTCAATCGGCCCAAGAAACCTCGACTTCCTTCTCTAAGGGAGTGGCATCTCTTGAATAGCTTTAACCTTGGCGGGTCAACCTCAATACCTTTATTCGACAACAAACCCTAAGAGTTTTCCGGATCGACCAAAGGTGCACGTGTTGGGATTCGGTCTCAATCACTTCTTCAACCCGTCGAATACGCAAATGATCTAGATGTTCCTCTTCACCGTGAGCGAGCTATCATGTCGCCGACGTAGACCTCTATCTCGTGATGAATCATGTCATGAAATAATGTCACCATAGCACGATAAGTGGCGCGTTCTTGATCAAACGGCATAACCTTGTAGCGAAAGTACCCCACTGTAACAAAGTAGTCTTCTCCATGTCTTCGGAGCCATTTTGATCCGATTGTAACCGAGAAACCATCCATGAAGGAGAAAACCTTGGTGAGCGGTGTTGTCTACCGTAACATCGATATGAGGAGTGGAAAATCGTCTTTCGGACTTGCTTTGTTCGGATCTGTAATCCACACACATTCGTACCTTGCCATCCTTCTTAGGTACGGGTACCACATTTGCAACCCATGGGATAAGAGGTGACAAGAAATCGGTGTTGAACTCGTTTCATAACTTGGCTTTGATTTTCTCTCGACATTTCAGGACGCATGCGACGAACCTTCTATTTTACTGGGAGAAAACCTTCTTTTGTCGGCAATCGGTGTACCACAATATCAATGTCTAAACTTGGCATGTCTTCGTATGACCAAGCAAAAACCTCAATGTAGTCTCGTAGCATCCGAACCAATCTTTCTTTAACACTGCTCTCAAGATCCGCCCTATCTTGATCTCTTTTCTCTTCGTTAGTACCCAAATTCACAACCTCAACTTGCTCTTCGTGTGGTCAGTATAACTCGCTCTTCTTGTAGAGCAAGTTCTCCGGCACTTCACAATCTTCCTCACTTTCGTCTTCGCTTGGTAGATCGAATTATCAAGTCATATTTAGCAATAGCATAGTTATTAACTAGATTCGGAGTGATTGCAGTATCACGTGGGTGTGTGTAAGAACACATAGCTTTTGAAGGGGTGATAAAGTAAAGAAAGAAAACAAACAATTGAATGCAAAAGTCCAACGATTTATTGAATAAAAATACGCAAACGATGATAATAACCTCGAACGAGCCATGATGCCCGGCAAGGCACTAGGCTTTCAAAGTTTATTGTTCAAAACATAAAGAAATACGAAAAGCAAAACACAACAAGAGCAATTACTCGACTAAAGGAGATTGGTATGACGTCTTGATCTTCCAATTGTCGAGCCCATGATCCGAGTTGGGAAGATCCACTTGCGATGTCGAAGTCGTTGTCGTCGTCTTCTATAGCATGGATTCCACTGCTAATGCGGAAAGGAAGTTGGCCGCACGCTCGCGTATCATCTTCGACCCTTGATGGTGAAGCCTAAACCAGTCTTGTCAAATTTGAAAGGAAGATCGGAGCGACCCCAAATAATACTACCTTCTTCAACAGACTTGAGCATCTTTCAACGAGGCCATCCTAGGCGGAGCTTGTGTAACTTCAGAGGACAGGAGAGTCACAGCACGACTGGGATTGTCTCAAAACTTGACAGGAGTCTCAAAGAATTCACCTTCCATCTCGAGGTATCGGAATGACTGTAGATGACTGACCATATACTCTTCTTCACCACATACTATGACAACCTTCCCTTTCACCGTACTTTTTTGATGGAGGTAGAGGTATACCGCCCCATGTATCCAAGGGCGTCCGACTAGGCAAGAGTAGGTGGACGGATGTCCATGACAAAGAAAGTGGAATCAAAAGTGGGAACCGACTTTAACAGTGATGAGCTCTCCAAGCTTGTTCGCTTAGAACCATCAAAAGCTCTCACAATAATGTCACTGGGTCTCAGAACCAACCCTTCGACATCAAGTCGATCAAAAGCATTCTTCGGAAGGATATTCAGAGCAGAACCGGTATCCACTAAAACATGAGACAATGTAGTGCCCTTGCATTCAACAGAGATGTGCAAGGCTTTGTTGTGTTTTCCCAGAGTCAAATCAAGATCGAGAAGCCTAGGCCGTTGTTGGCAGCCGTGCTAGCAATACAAACTTCAAACTGGTCAATGGTAGTGTTCGGCACATGAGCATTCTTGAAACTTCACCAAGGCGTTAGCATGAGCCTCGAGCATAAGAGCGAGCAAGCATGGAGATCTTGGACGAGTCTGTCCCAACTGCTCCACAACATTGTAGTCACTCTTCTTGATAATCTTCTTGAATTTCCTCCATTTCTTGTTTGAGGTGTCTTCAGAACTTTTGGCACTTGGTTGAGCGGGATGAGTCACCGTTCTTTCCTCTAGCTTGGGAATGGATTGAATAGTGGAATGCGAAATGGAGTCGCAGTGTCTTTGGGAGGAGAGATATCCGAGAGAACACTCTTCTCGTCACCTTACTTGATCCGGTGATGTTGTCAATGTCAGGAATGGTAGCTTCAACTGTAAGATCTTCAATGGTCAGAGGGTCTTGCTTGACGCCATGGTAGTAAACATCAGCTCCATAATTCCAAGGGATAGCCTTGTCAGAGGAATATGGAACTGGTCTGGGAGAAGTAATAATGAGAGGCGCCACTCTAGGCATATAATCAGCAGAGGAAATTCTTATGGTGTTAACATCAGCATAGTCTTCTGGGAAATCGTCACCCCATCCGGTCTCCTTAACATCTTCAATAGGAATCTTGTAGCTCTCAGGAACAGTGTACTTCACCATGTAATCATACTTTCCACTTGGCTGCCCCAAGGTATCCCATACAGATGGTACTGTTTCATTTGCATTGTCAATCTTCAGCTTAGCCATATCTTCACACAGCTTCTGCATAGGTGGTTTCAGAAATAGTATCTCACGGTTATCCATCATGCACTGGACACGTCTTCTCAACCAAGCACAACCATCAGGTGCAGATGGGCACCAACGACAATTCTCTGGGCATCCTGGATTGACACCGCAGAAATTCTTCTTAACCGTCATCGAGGAATGGTCAAGTCATCTATGTTGAAAACATAAGTATCGTCACCAACAAAGATTGGAACCCTTGTCATGGTTAGGCATAGGCGTTGATCACATTCGAATCTCAACAGGAGGATCAAACTCAATGCTTAGATTCAATCATATCTTGAATCTTGTTCTTGAGCCCAACAATCAAGACTATGTCCGTGGCTATTGGAATGGTAAGCACACTTAGCATTAGGATTGTACTTGGAGAGGAGGTGTTGACATTCGAGGAGGATCCCTCAAGGTAATCACCGCTTTCAACATGTGTTGCAAGGCTTGCGACAAAGGCATGTTGATCTTCGTAACCTGCCTTCGTGGCGCGCGCTACGCTCGTGTTGTCTCACCGAGGTTGTCCGATGTAGGATTGGAGATCACAACGCCCCACAGATTGAGCGGTCGGTCTTGGCTCGGCTTCGACCATACACAGATTAGCTTCTTTCTTAGCACCAAAAGATCTCTTCGCAGATTTGAAGATGTCTCTACCGAATCTTTCCACTCTTGATACCACTTCAATACGCCTTTGTCGAATCACTCGGTGAACCCGGTGAAGAATTTCCAATCGATGATTGAAGAATGTTAGTGTCCCCATGAACATATCAACCAACTCCCTATTGGACAAGGGTGGCTGAACTCACCGCTAGATCTCTCCACTTCGAGCATACTCCTTGAACTTCTCATCACGACCCATAGACATGCTTTGTAGTTGCATGCGAGTGGGTGTCAATTCAAGATTGTACTCATATCAGAAAGCATCGCTAAGTCACCCAAGTACGGATACGGTCATTCTCTAGTGATAGTACCATTCCAACGGTTTCGGACAAACTCTCTTGAAAATAGTGCATCCATAACTTTCATCATCGGTGTGGGATTGATCTTGGACATAGGACTTCAAATGCGCTTAGGGCAAGACATGCCATCATACTTAGCAAAAGTAGGAACTTTGAACTTGGGAGGAATCACAACACCGTGGACAAGACTCGATCATCAAAATTCAGCCCGGACATCTTGAGTTTTCCACAAGATTCGACGATCTTCAAGTTGCTTGTACTTGTCATCCTCATCGTAGTATTGGCCATCATCATAGTTCTTCTCAAGCTCAGTGATCGCCTTCACCATTACCCTTGTTACTTTGTTCGTCTTGACACTTCCTTCTGATAGCTCTATCCGACTGACCCTCTTAGGACCACCTTTGTAGCGTCTACCCATGTTGAGGAGACCAACAACCTTCTTCTTTCTGTTGATGAGCTTCTTCAGATCTTCTTGGCCTTGGACCAAGCTGGTGAACATTTTTAAATCGAGCATTCGAGCTTGAAGATCTTTGACGGATCGTTCAAGAGCCATTTCTGCTAAAATAAATAGCGAGCAAATGAGAAAACCAATCTTCAATGTACCTGTGATGCGATGTTATGCTATGATATGCAATGTTTATGCGAATGCAATGCAATGTTTTCAAGGACCTAAGAGCTTTAAATTTGTTAAACAAACAATGAGCAAACATTTATTAGTACTCTTTTCATTATTCTTTTTTCTTTTTAAGTACAAGAGATAGTCCAAAACAATAAAAGAAAACATAAACATCCTAAAGCTCTAAGTCTCCCATGGGCGCTTCCTCTTGGTGCCGATGTAAGCGTTGATGTTTCCCTCCTCGTGAAGTAGCTTTGTCAACTCTAGTATCTTCTTCTCACTTGCATAGCACTGAGCTTCAAAGGTATCCCTCTCTTCTTTAAGCTGAATCCAGGATCTCTTCAAGTCTTCAAAATCAGTAGGCATGTCGGGATAGAGAACGGTATAGGGTACGTCACCTATAGCAACAGGTTCCATAATTACTGGTAAAACAGGCGTGAATGGCATCATGAGGTTTTGAGCTCGAGCTCGCACCCATTTGAGGTAAGGTTCCCAAGGAATGGAGTTTTGGTGCCCCAAAGTCTTGGTATAAGTCTTCTTTACCATGCCCCAAGCGTGTATGAACCTTCGTCGGTAATTCTGGAGATCGTGATTGTAGTCGAACACAATATCTTGGAGAAGCATATCATGTGGACCATCTCTTCGAGCAAAACCAAAATAACGTAGAGCTAAGGAAGGGTTGTAAGTAATACCTCCCCTTATACCAAGGAGTGGTACATTAGGGAATTCTCCACAACGCTCAATGAATGTGAAGTCCTTTTGAGAGAAAAGGCTCCAACGGATATCTGAATGAGAGAGTGACATCAACCTTTGAGACCATCTCAACCTTTGTTCATTCTTCAAAACTGATGGAGGAAGGTGCGAAACAAACCACCTGGAAAGTAACGGTACACAACACATGAGAGTTCCTTGTCTCTTAGTAGTACGAGTTTGGAGAGAATGTAGGATATCCCCAAGTAAAGTAGGCACGGGATTATGGGTAAGAAACAACTTGATGGCGCTAACATCTATGAATTGATCCGAGTTTGGGAATAGAACCAAACCATAGATTAGCAAGGCCACAATGTCTTCGAATGCATGGAAACTCATAACTTTGAGGAATTCTCGGGCTTTCTTAATTAAGAACTTGGAAAGTAAACCCTTAACTCCACTTCTGGTTTCCCAATTGGCTTCAATGTCTGAGCGCTTAAGGTGCAAAGCGGATGCAATGTCTTCGTACTTAGGAACCTTTTCTAGACCGGTGAATGGCATTTGGTCAAGAACGGGTATCCCAAGTAGCTTAGAGAACTCTTCCAAGGTAGGAACCAACTGATAATCTGGGAATGTAAAGCAATGGTGTTTCGGATCAAAGAACTGGAATAGGACATGCATCATATCTTCTTCAAAACCGGAGATAACCAAGTCAAGCAGGTAACCATATCTTTTGGCAAACTGAGAATGGTCAGGAATTTCTGAAACCAATTCTTTGAGTTGAGAAGGTATACCCATAAAGTTGATTCGAATAGTCTTTCTAGAAGCCATAATCCCTACAAAACAGAGCAAAGATAAATCCCTAGGTCCTTGAAATAGTAAGAAATGATATGCAATGCGATGATGTCATGATGTCATGTTTAGCACACACAAACAATTCACACAATGAGCCTAGGGTTAAGGCTTGCATGAGGTATAGGTGATTACCCCACCAAAAGTTTGAGTTGGTTCATCCTGTCCTATAATAGTAACCGGGTTCTATGAATCTCATATCATTGATCTTTCTCGTAGGCGTTTATTTCAATATGACTACCAAGTGGTCGACCGAAAATATCCCAAAAGTCTGATCTTAATGAGCGTAGCATCGAGTATCAGCCAACCTCGGTCTACACCAAAGTCAGCTATCTCACTACCTTCTAATGGCCAAGATGGGTCAATTAAGGTTCTAAAAGTTAGTTAGTGCTGATGACACCACGCAGAAGCCAAATACTATCCTCAACTTGGAAATGAAGAGTATCAGGACATCCAAAGTGTCACACTAATGTAGCCCTCATGTTGACCGTTTCGGTATACGCCTAACGGTCGCGAAGATTTATTGCTACTTACCTAAAAGGAAACCCGGATCCGGGTGTAGGATCCCCCACAAGTATAATACCCAAGCAACCCTTAAACATAAAGCAAGCAAGTCAAACTGAAAACAGTAAAAGTTATCTAGAAATCCCTAAGGCATTCTCTCTTTAGGGTGTCTCCCTGGCAGAGTCTCCAGTTCTGTAATACGGTGAACTGACTTTGAGATTTTTGTATCGCAAATGTGCGGATAGTAAGAGTCGCCACCGACTTTTCTTTTATCCAATTAAGGGAAGGTGAAAAGAACAGGAAAAGACCTTCGTTAGATTCTGAGTAAGGGAGAAGGTTATGAAAAGGGAAGGTATTATCACCCCTTTCCATCCGTAGTTTTCTACGGGCTCTTAGTTGCTCTTAGATCACTTTAAAATCGTGCTTTCTGTGTGTTTGAAAAAATGTTTTGAAAAGGCATTTCGCTTTGACTTTGTAATGATTCATGTAGGAATGTATACAAAGTGTTCGGAAATGTTTTGTTTTTGAAAAGAGTTTGAACTTTGACAAAGGTGTGAGGTGTAAAAAGTATTTTGATACAGCAAGCAACTAAAAGTCTTATTACCTACTCAGAATGGTCGTTTTCATGTTGTTTTACGTTCCTTTAGAATATTGCTATCCGTACCATTAGTTGGTAGGTAACCTTATTCGTTGGATGTAGAAGGGACATTCGAAGGGACGTCGTATGGTCATAGAAGGCAACTTGTAGGAGTATCCTAGCACATTCGAAGGGACTATCATCATTTTTCGTAGGCAACAATCGAGGGTCCAGATCATGTATTCGTAGGCGACATCGTGGGTCTATGATCTTTGTATCGAAGGGACTATGATGATTTGTTTTGAAGGCAATAGTGCTAGAATACCTCTACGTTCGAGGGACTTGACCATTTATTCGAAAGGCAACGAAAGAGAATTACCCTAAGGGGTGCATGTGTGAAAAGAGTGTGTCAAATTCAGATATTTTATCTTGTATTTAGATGTGATCTATGTCCATTTTTATCTTGCCATACACGCCTAGTTACTAGCAGTTTATAGGGTGCGGAAAGTAAATTGCAGAAAGATAAAGTCCTACGTTATTACATGGCTTTGGGGCAGTTACATAATAAGAGTGCGGAAAATAAAAGTCCTAATTAAACTATTACATCCCATAGGCAGTTACATAATTGAAAAAGAAAAGCAAGAAAAATCGTTCGAAACGTTACAACCTGTGAACAGATACATAATCGGAAAATACGAGAAGTTGCATAAGAAGAAAATGTTAGTAAAAAGCATGATTTTTGAATGAGGAAAAAGGTTTTATGTTAGTAATGACATTAATATGATAAGATAAATTTTTGGAAATTTTCGGAATCGATTTCGATATTTAAAAACAATTAAAAGTCATTCAAATGATTAATTAATAATTAAATTAAATATGCATGCAAAAATAATAATTTTAATTTTAAAAATTAAATAAGTATTTTTCTGATGATAATGCAAAAAAGAAATATTTTTGGAGTTTTTTAGATGCATGATAGAAAATATTAAACATAAATTAAATAAGATAGAAAATATTAAGAGAAAATAAAAAAAGAAGTTAGTTTTGCAAACTTGTAAAAATAAGTGGTCCTGCCCAGGTTCGAACCGGTGTCCACATGGTGACAACTCACGCTCCCTTGCCTCTACCACTGAGCCAACGCGCGTTTGGTGTCATATAAATGAAACGAAGCATTTTTGAACGGATTTGAATTCTGGAAACCAAGAACACGCGCGAAGATCTTCATCTTCTTCATTTGAATTTTTGAAAACTTAGCGTCGGCTGAGTTCGACGCTATGGCCCCTGCAAATATCAAAATCCAATACAAGCAATATAAATGAAATTCAAAGCCATGGTTCGATTGGAAACATCGTTCTAAACACGATGGTGGTCTTAGATTTGTCCAATTTTACGTATTTCATGAGATCCCAATTCGAGCAGTGGAACCCTAGCCATGGTGATTTTCCATTCAGGCCACGAAAATGCAATTAAACTATGCAGAAAGTTTCCAAACTTCAATCTAAACACAAAACAAACATCAAAACTCGTTAAGGATGCATGAATGATAAAAATCGATTTTGGAAAAAGTTTGACAAACCAAATTCTGGATTTCTCGATTCTTGATGATTTTATGAGTTGTAAAGGTCTGGATCGACTCCAGGGACTCCAAGGAATGCAAAGGAATGCTCAAAACCAATTGAAACAGGCTGGAACTATGGCTGCAAGTAGCTTGTGAAGCACGGTTTTTTTGACTTAGGTTAGGGTTCCTCCGAGCAATTTTTCTGTTCTTTCTCATGTTGTATGCATTGTATAATTATAATGGATGGATTTTGGGTTGAATTGAAGAACAAATATTGATCAATCAATGCAAAAATTATTTGATTTTGTACAAAATCAAATCTTCCTTTTTTGATCCGATTTCAATCAATTTCTTGCCAAATCAATGCAAATTTCGAAATTTGCCAGCTTGTATGAGTTGCTTGGATCTCAAGAATGAGAGAAAAATCAACTTTGCATTTCATTTTGATTTTATACCTTATTTTTTAATTTAATTTGTTTTTAAATGAATAAAATTCAAATTAAATAGAAAAATAAAGACAAAATTCGTGGCATTGGGCTTGAAGGTTCCAAATAAGATAAGGAACAAGTTTAAATCAAGAAAAACTAGGCTCATTTGCAAAATTTTGGATTTTGACAAGTATTTCTCTTTGTGCACCTCTTCAAAAATGCCCAACTTGTGCAAGGTGTAGTTTGCTCAATTTCCCACATTTTTGAGTCTTCTTGGACTTTTTAGAAAGCTCTAGGTGTCCTCTAAACAACCTCTTTGGTTTCATCTCAATTGGAGTTTCCATGCTCAATAAAACTTCAATACAAAAAGTTGACTTTTTGTTGACTTTGAAAAGGACCTGTAATGTTTTGATCCATACCTTCCAAATGAAGCATTTTTTGGACATTCTTTTGAGACATGAAGTTGTAGAGAATTGAATTCTCTTCAAAATGAGAGGTGGTGGAAAACTTTCTGAGAAAGTATGAAGAAGTTATGCTCAGTCAAAGTTCAGTTGACTTTTCATTGGAAAATCCTAATTTGGAAAGTTTGACTTTTGAGCAAATCTTGAGTTTTCTTGATGAATCATGATCAACCCTTGATCAAATGATGAATGTGACTTCAAAATGAGGATGTTGACCAAAAATCAGGAAGTTTGACTGTATGTTGACCACAGTTGACTTTTTGTCCAATACAACTGATTTTCAACCATCTGAGCAATTGTCTGAGGAAACTTGACTTGTAAAGCTTGAAATTTGACATGGAGAATATTTGAAGCATATGAGGAGGCATGAAGACCATTGGAGATGTTGGAATCCCATCTTGACCTGAGAGATACCAAACCCTAGTTTGGGTTGATTGTCTAGGAGAGAGTTTGTCTGATCAACTCTTGAGGAATCCTTGAGTATAGATGTATGAAATCTCTTGAGTAGATGGAGGGCAAATTTTGGGGTATGACAGCCGGCACGTTCGCGGCTTATTATCTTCTGTCCTCTGATGGTGAAGCCTAAACCAGTCTTGTTAAATTTGAAAGGGAGATCAGGGAGCTATCCCCAAATAGTACTACCTCCTTCTTCAACAGCAGCTTGAGCATCTTTCAACGAGGCCATCCTTGGTGGAACTTGTGTGACTTCAGAAGTGACGGGAGAGTTAGCAGGCATGACTCTGGGGATTGTTTCGAAAGCTTGATAGGGAGTCTCGAAGAATTCACCCTCCATCTCGAGATATCGGAAGGACTGTAGATGACTGACCATGTATTCTTCTTCACCACATACTGTAACAACCTTCCCTTTCACCGGGTACTTCAGCTTCTGATGCAAGGTAGAGGTAACAATGCCTGCCCCATGTATCCAAGGGCGTCCAAGTAGGCAAGAGTAAGCTAGACGGATGTCCATGACGAAGAAAGTGGAGTCAAAAGTCTAGGAACCGACTTTAACAGGCAGGATGAGCTCTTCAAGTACTGTTCGCTTAGAACCATCAAAAGCTCTCACAATAATGTCACTGGGTTTCAGAACCAATCCTTCATCATCAAGTCGGTCGAAAGCACTCTTTGGGAGGATATTCAGAGCAGAACCGGTATCCACCAAAACATGAGACAATGTAACGCCCTTGCATTCAACAGAGATGTGCAAGGCTTTGTTGTGTTTCCTTCCAGCAGGAGTCAAATCAGCATCAGAGAAGCCTAGGCCGTTGTTGGTGGCCAGGCTAGCAATACAAACTTCAAATTGATCAGTAGTAGTGTCTTGTGGTACGTGAGCATTTTTCAGAAACTTCACCAAGGCTTTAGCATGAGCCTCAGAGCACAAGAGCAGAGCAAGCATGGAGATCTTGGACGGAGTCTGTCCCAATTGTTCCACAACATTGTAGTCACTCTTCTTGATAATCTTTCGAATTTCCTCCATCTCTTGTTTGGAGGTGTCTTCAGCAACTTCCTTTGGTACTTCTGGTTGAGCAGGATGAGCTACTGGTTCTTTCCCTCTAGTGTCGGGAACTGATTGAATAGCTGAAATGTGAGCTGGAGCCGCAGTGTCTTTTGGTGGAGAGATTTCTGGAGAGAACACTCTTCCGGTTCGGGTCACCTTACTCGATCCGGTGATGTTGTCAATGTCAGGAATGGAAGCTTCAACCGTAAGATCCTCAACGGTCAGAGGGTCTTGTTTGACGCCATGATAGTAAATCTCAGATCCATAATTCCAAGGGATAGCTTTGTCGGAGGAATATGGAACTGGTCTGGGAGAGGTAATGATGAGAGGTGCCACTCTAGGAACAGAATCAGCAGAGGAAATCCTTATTGTGTTAACATCAGCATAGTCTTCTGGGAAATCGTCACCCCATCCGGTTGCCTTAACATCTTCAATAGGAATTTTGTAGCTCTCAAGAACAGTGTACTTCACCATGTAATCAAACTTTACACTTGGCTGCCTCAAGGTATCCCACACATTCGGTACAGTTTCATTCACATCTTCGATCTTCAGTTTCTTAGACATGTCTTCACACAGGCTCTCCACAGGTGGTTTCAGGAATAGTATTTCACGGTTATCCATCATGCACTGAACATGCCTTCTCAACCAAACACAACCATTAGGTGCAGATGGGCACCAACGGCAATTCTCTGGGCATCCTGGATTGACACCGGCTTGCAGCAGATTCTTCTTAACAGTCATCAGAGGAATGGTCAAGTCATCTATGTTGAAAACGTAAGAGTTCTCGCCAATTGCATTGGAACTTTTGTCATGGTTAGGCATAGGCGTGTTGATCACATTCGGAGTCTCAACAGGAGGATCAAACTCAATCTACTTAGCTTCAATCATATCTTGAATCTTGTTCTTCAGAGCCCAACAGTTGTCAGTGTCGTGCCCTGGGCTGTTGGAGTGGTAAGCACACTTAGCATTAGGATTATATCTCGGAGAGGAAGTGTTGACACTCTGAGGAGGATCCTTCAAAGTAATCATCTCTGCTTTCAACATGTGTTGCAAGGCTTGCGACAACGGCATATTGATCTTCGTAAACTGTCTTCGTGGCGCGTTTTGGCTACGCGCGTTGTCTCGCTGAGGTTGTGCTGATGTAGGATTGGAGATCACAACTGCCCCCACAGATTGAGCACGGTCGGTCTTGGCTCGGATTTTCTGACCATACACATCATTAGTTTCTTTCTTACCACCAAAAGATCTCTTCGCAGCATTTGAAGATGACTCTACATGAATCTTCCCACTCTTGATACCAGCTTCAATAAGTTCTCCTGTCAATATCAGCTCGATGAATCCGGCTGAAGAGTTTCCAATCAGATGATTGAAGAATGGGCTTGTCAGCGTTCCCATAAACATATCAACCAACTCCCTATGGGACAAGGGTGGTTGAACTCTGCCTGCTAGATCTCTCCATTTCTGAGCATATTCTTTGAACTTTTCATCACGACCCATAGACATGCTCTGTAGTTGCATGCGAGTGGGTGCCAACTCAGCATTGTACTCATACTATCTGTAAAAAGCATTTGCTAAGTCACTCCAAGTACGGATACGGTCATTCTCTAGCTGATAATACCACTCCAATTGAGTTCCGGACAAACTCTCTTGGAAATAATGCATCCACAGCTTTCTGTCATCAGTGTGGGGGTTGATCTTCTGAACATAGGACTTCAAATGCATCTTCGGACAAGAAATGCCATCATACTTGGCAAAGGTAGGAACTTTGAACTTGGGAGGAATCACCACACCAGGAACAAGACTCAGATCATCAAAATTCAGCCCTGACATCTTCAGGTTTTCCACAGCATTCAGACGGTCTTTGAGTTGTTTGTACTTGTCATCTTCATCAGAGTAATGATCCTCATAGTCTTCTCCTTTCTTCTCAGGCTCATGCTGATCGCCTTCGTCATTGCCCTTGACACTCCCTTCAGTCTTGACACTTTCTAAGAGCTCTATCCGGCTAACCACTTTAGGACCACCTTTGTAACGTTTGCCCATGTTGAGAACACCAACGACCCTCTTCTTTCTGTTGATGAGTTTCTTCAGATCTTCTTGGCCTTGGACCAAGCTAGTGAACATCTCCTGGAACTGAGCATTCTGAGCCTAGAGATCTTTGACAGTCTATTCAAGAGCCATTTCTGCGAAAATAAATAGCGAGAAAATGAGAAAACCAACCTTCGATGTACTTGTTATGAGATGTTATGCCATGATATGTGATGTTTATGCAAATGCAATGCAATGTTTTCAAGGACCTTAGGAATTTAAATTTGTTAAACAAGTACGAACAAACATTTATTAGTTCTCCTTTTATTCTTTTTCTTTTTAAGTACAAGAGATAGTTCAGAAAAATAAAAGAAAAGCATAAAATCCTAAAGCTCTAAGTCTCCCATGGGCGCTTCCTCTTGGTGCCGAGGTAGGCGTTGATGTTTTGCTCCTCGTGGAGTAGCTTTGTCAACTCTAGTACCTTCTTCTCGCTTGCATAGCACTGAGCTTCAAATGTATCCCTTTCTTCTTTAAGCTGAATTCAGGATCTCTTCAAGTCTTCAAAATCAGTAGGCATGTCGGGATGGAGAACGGTATAGGGTACGTCACCTATAGCAACAAGTTCCATAATTACTGGTAGAACAGGCGTGAATGGCATCATGAGGTTTTGAGCTCGAGCTCGCACCCATTTGAGGTAAGGCTCCCAAGGAATGGAGTTTTGGTGCCCCAAAGTCTTGGTATCAGTCTTCTTTACCATTCCCCAAGCGTGCATGAACCTTCGTCGGTAATTCTGGAGATCCTGGTTATAGTCGAACACAATATCTTGTAGAAGCATATCATGAGGACCATCTCTTCGAGCAAAACCAAACTGGCGTAGAGCTAAAGAAGGGTTGTAAGTAATACCTACCCTTATACCAAGCAATGGTACATTAGGGGAATTCTCCACAACGCTCAATGAATGTGAAGTCCTTTTGAGAGAAAAGGCTCCAACGGATATCTGAATGAGAGAGTGACATCAACCTTTGAGACCATCTCAACCTTTGTTCATTCTTCAAAACTGATGGAGGAAGGTGCGAAACAAACCACCTGGAAAGTAACGGTACACAACACATGAGAGTTCCTTGTCTCTTAGTAGTACGAGTTTGGAGAGAATGTAGGATATCCCCAAGTAAAGTAGGCACGGGATTATGGGTAAGAAACAACTTGATGGCGCTAACATCTATGAATTGATCCGAGTTTGGGAATAGAACCAAACCATAGATTAGCAAGGCCACAATGTCTTCGAATGCATGGAAACTCATAACTTTGAGGAATTCTCGGGCTTTCTTAATTAAGAACTTGGAAAGTAAACCCTTAACTCCACTTCTGGTTTCCCAATTGGCTTCAATGTCTGAGCGCTTAAGGTGCAAAGCGGATGCAATGTCTTCGTTAGGAACCTTTTCTAGACGGTGAATGGCATTTGGTCAAGAATAGGTATCCCAAGTAGCTTAGAGAACTCTTCCAAGGTAGGAACCAACGATAACTGGAATGTAAAGCAATGGTATTTCGGATCAAGAACTGGAATAGGACATGCATCATATCTTCTTCAAAACCGAGATAACCAAATCAAGTAGATAACCATGTCTTTTGATGAACCGAGCATGGTCGGAATTTCAAACCAATTCTTTGAGTGAGAAGGTATACCCATGAAGTTGATTCGGATAGTCTTTCTAGAAGCCATAATACCTACAAAACAGCAAAGATAAATCCCTAGGTCCTTGAAATAGTTAGAAATGATATGCAATGCGAATGATGTCATGATGTCATGTTTAGCACACACAAACAATTCACACAATGAGCCTAGGGTTAAGGCTTGCATGAGGTATAGGTGATTACCCCACCAAAAGTTTGAGTTGGTTCATCCTGTCCTATAATAGTAACCGGTTCTAGGAATCTCACATCATCGATCTTTCTCGAGGCGTTTATTTCAATACGACTACCAAGTGGTCGATCGAAAATATCCCAAAAGTCGATCTCAATGAGCGTAGCATCGAGTATCAACCAACCTTAGTGCACCAAAGCCGCCATCTCACTACCTTCTAATGGCCAAGATGGGTCAATTAAGGTTCTAAAAGTTTAGTTAGCGCTTGATAACACCACGCGGAAGCCAAATACTATCTTCAACTTGGGAATGAAGAGTATCGGGACAACCAAAGTGTCACGCTAACGTATCCATCATGTTGACCGTTTAGTTATACGTCTAGCGGTCGCGATGATTTATTGCTACTTACCTAAAAGGAAACCCGGATCCGGGTGTAGGATCCCCCACAAATATAATACCCAAGCAACCCTTAAAGATAAAGCATACAAGTCAAACAAAAAGCAATAAAGGTTATCTAGAAATCCCTAAGGCAATTCTCTCTTTTAGGATTTGTCCCCAGCAGAGTCGCCAGTTCTGTAACACGGTGAACTGACTTTGTAGGATTTTTGTATCGCAAATGTGCGGATAGCAAGAGTCGCCACCGACTTTTATTTTTATCCAATTAAGGGAAGGTAAAAGTACAGAAAAAGACCTTCGTTTAGATTCTGAGTTCGGTAGAATGGTTATGAAAAGGGAAGGTATTAGCACCCCTTTCCATCCGTAGTTATCTACGGGCTCTTAGTTGCTCTAGATCACTTTAAAATTGCTTTCTGTGTGTTTGACAAAAAAAGATGTTTTGAAAAAGGCATTTCGCTTTGACTTTGTAATGGTTCATGTAGGAATGTATACAAAGTGTTCGGAAATGTTTCGTTTTGAAAAGAGTTTGATCTTTGAAAAAGAGTGTGTGGTGTGAAAAGCATTTGATAGAGCAAGCAACTAAAAGTCTTATCACCTACTCAGAATTGGTCATTTTTTTTGTATTGTTACGTTCCTTTAGAATAGCGCTAGCCGTACCATTAGTTGGTAGGTAACTCCATTCGTTGGATGTAAGCGGGACATTCGAAGGGACATCGGATGGTCATAGAAGGCAACTTGTAGGCAGTATCCTAGCACATTCGAAGGACTATCATCATTTTCGAGGCGACAATCGAGGGTCAAGATCATGTATTCGGAGGCGACATCGTGGGTCTATGATCTTTGTATCGAAGGGACTATGATGATTTGTTTGGAAGGCAACGGTGCTAGAATACCTCTACGTTCGAGGGACATGACCATGGAATTCGCAAAGGCAACGAGAGAGAATTACCCTAAGGGGTGCATGTGTGAAAGAAGTGTGTTGATTTCAAGTATTTTATCTTGCAAATTAGTGGGCTATGTTCGTTATTATCTTGCCATACACGCCTAGTTACTAGCAATTTATAGGGTGCGGAAATTAAAATGCGGAATGTAAAGATGCGGAAAGGTAAATCCTACGCTATTACATGGCTTTGGGGCAGATACATAATTTAAAAAATGCGGAAAATAAAGATCCTAATTTAAACTATTACATCCCATAGACAATTACATTATTGTAAAATAAAATGATCAAGAAAGAACCGTCTGAATCGGATCAACCTGTAAAGGAACGAGAAATCGGAAAATACGATATGAATCGAACAAGAGAAAAAATGTTAGAAAAATGCAATTTTTAAAATAAGAAAAAATATGTCATGCTGAAAATAATATAAATATGCTAAAATAATTTTTTGGGATTTTTTGGATGCAATTTAATAATTAAAAATGAATTAAAAGTGATAAAAATGCAAAAATATGAATAAAAATTAATATGCATGTAAAATTATATTTTTTAATTTTATAAATTAAATAAAGATTTTCAGAAAACAAATGCAAAAGGAAAATAATTTTTGACAATTTTTTTAATGCATAAATAAAAATATGAAATTAATTAAAACAATGCAAAATATTAAATAATGAAAAATATGAGATTTGCGAACTTGTAAAAAAGAAATGTTATGGCCAGGGATCGAACTGGAGACATGTGAGAGCATCTACCAACAGTACACGCCTTTACCACTACGCCATGTGTGTTTCACTGTTTGAGATCCAGAGTGAGTGGGTTATAACACGCGTCGCTTCCTGACTGCCTCGTCTTCGCGCCAACCATCGTCTTCCTCGTTTTGAATATTTGAAAACTCAGCGTCGGCCATTGCTCGACGCTACAGGCCCTGGCAAAATCAAAAACACAGCATACATAATATAAATAACATCTAAGACCATGGTTCGATTGGAAACATCATTCCGAATGCAATGGTACTGGTCTTGAGGTCCAATTTTTCCTATTTTGTGAAACCCTAAAACGGCACAGGAAACCCTAACAATGGCAATACGTGTTCTCGGTCATGGAAATTCGATTAAAGCACCCAGAAAGCTTGCAAACACATCACTGATCACAAAAACAAACACAAATCACATTAATAATGCATGAATGAAAGAATACGATTTTTTGAAATTTCAAGAACAAACCAATTTCGGCTTTCACGATTCTTGATGGTTTTTGGCAAAGTGAAGGTCTGAATCAATTCTGGATTGTCAAGGAATGTGTTGGACACCTCAAAATTGATTGAAATCGACTGGAACTAGGGCTGCCACTTGCTTGTGCACCACGGTTTTTTGAGCTTTGGAATAGGGTTCTTAGGGCAATTTTTCTGTTCTCTCTTGATAGGTATGCATCATATATTTATACTGGATGGATTTGGGATGGTTTTGGGAAGGAATCAATCAACATTCAAAGCAAATCAAATTTGATTTTTGTACAAAATCAAATTTTCAAAATTTGATTAATTTCCAATCCAATCTTGCCATATTGATCAAATTTCGAAATTTGCTGGCCTTTGTGAGTTGCTTGGGTCTCAAGGAAGGAATAAAAATCAATCTTGCAATTAATTTTGATTTTATACTTTATTTTTAAATTTAATTTGTATTTAAATGAATAAATTCCAAATTAAATAGAAAAATAAAATAAAAATTCGTGGCATTGGGCTTGGATATTCCTAATGGTGTGAGGAATAAGTTTGGATGAAGAAAAAGGAAGCCCATTGGCAAAAAATTTGATTTTTAGAAGTATCTCTCTTTGTGCATTCTTTCAAAATTGCCCAACTTGTGAATGGTGTATCTTGCTCAATTTTCCACATTTTTGAGTGTTCTTGGACTTTTTAGAAAGCTCTAAGAGTCCTCTAACCAACCTTTTTGGTCTCATCTCAATTTGAGTTTCCATGCTCAATATATCTTCAAAACAAAAAGTTTACTTTTTGTTGACTTTGAAAATGACCTGTAATGTTTTGAGCTATACCTCTCAAATGAAGCATTTTTTGGACATTCTTGTGAGACATGAAGTTGTAGAGAATTGAATTTCCTTCAAAACAAGAGGTGGTGGAAAATTTCGAGAAAGTATGAGAAAGTTATGATCAGTCAAAGTTCAGTTGACTTTTCACCTAGAAACCCTAATTTAGAAAGTTTGACTTTTGAGCAAATCTTGAGTTTTCTTGATGAATCATGATCAACCCTTGATCAAATGATGAATGTAACTTAAAAATGAGGATATTGACCCAAAATTATGAAGTTTGACTGTATGTTGACCATAGTTGACGTTTTGTCCAATACAACTGATTTTCAACCATCTGAGCAATTGTCTGAGGAAACTTGACTTGTAAAGCTTGAAATTTGACATGGAGAATATTTGAAGCATATGAGGAGGCATGAAGACCATTGGAGATGTTGGAATCCCATCTTGACCTGAGAGATACCAAACCCTAGTTTGGGTTGATTGTCTAGGAGAGAGTTTGTCTGATCAACTCTTGAGGAATCCTTGAGTATAGATGTATGAAATCTCTTGAGTAGATGGAGGGCAAATTTTGGGGTATGACAGCCGGCACGTTCGCGGCTTATTATCTTCTGTCCTCTGATGGTGAAGCCTAAACCAGTCTTGTTAAATTTGAAAGGGAGATCAGGGAGCTATCCCCAAATAGTACTACCTCCTTCTTCAACAGCAGCTTGAGCATCTTTCAACGAGGCCATCCTTGGTGGAACTTGTGTGACTTCAGAAGTGACGGGAGAGTTAGCAGGCATGACTCTGGGGATTGTTTCGAAAGCTTGATAGGGAGTCTCGAAGAATTCACCCTCCATCTCGAGATATCGGAAGGACTGTAGATGACTGACCATGTATTCTTCTTCACCACATACTGTAACAACCTTCCCTTTCACCGGGTACTTCAGCTTCTGATGCAAGGTAGAGGTAACAATGCCTGCCCCATGTATCCAAGGGCGTCCAAGTAGGCAAGAGTAAGCTAGACGGATGTCCATGACGAAGAAAGTGGAGTCAAAAGTCTAGGAACCGACTTTAACAGGCAGGATGAGCTCTTCAAGTACTGTTCGCTTAGAACCATCAAAAGCTCTCACAATAATGTCACTGGGTTTCAGAACCAATCCTTCATCATCAAGTCGGTCGAAAGCACTCTTTGGGAGGATATTCAGAGCAGAACCGGTATCCACCAAAACATGAGACAATGTAACGCCCTTGCATTCAACAGAGATGTGCAAGGCTTTGTTGTGTTTCCTTCCAGCAGGAGTCAAATCAGCATCAGAGAAGCCTAGGCCGTTGTTGGTGGCCAGGCTAGCAATACAAACTTCAAATTGATCAGTAGTAGTGTCTTGTGGTACGTGAGCATTTTTCAGAAACTTCACCAAGGCTTTAGCATGAGCCTCAGAGCACAAGAGCAGAGCAAGCATGGAGATCTTGGACGGAGTCTGTCCCAATTGTTCCACAACATTGTAGTCACTCTTCTTGATAATCTTTCGAATTTCCTCCATCTCTTGTTTGGAGGTGTCTTCAGCAACTTCCTTTGGTACTTCTGGTTGAGCAGGATGAGCTACTGGTTCTTTCCCTCTAGTGTCGGGAACTGATTGAATAGCTGAAATGTGAGCTGGAGCCGCAGTGTCTTTTGGTGGAGAGATTTCTGGAGAGAACACTCTTCCGGTTCGGGTCACCTTACTCGATCCGGTGATGTTGTCAATGTCAGGAATGGAAGCTTCAACCGTAAGATCCTCAACGGTCAGAGGGTCTTGTTTGACGCCATGATAGTAAATCTCAGATCCATAATTCCAAGGGATAGCTTTGTCGGAGGAATATGGAACTGGTCTGGGAGAGGTAATGATGAGAGGTGCCACTCTAGGAACAGAATCAGCAGAGGAAATCCTTATTGTGTTAACATCAGCATAGTCTTCTGGGAAATCGTCACCCCATCCGGTTGCCTTAACATCTTCAATAGGAATTTTGTAGCTCTCAAGAACAGTGTACTTCACCATGTAATCAAACTTTACACTTGGCTGCCTCAAGGTATCCCACACATTCGGTACAGTTTCATTCACATCTTCGATCTTCAGTTTCTTAGACATGTCTTCACACAGGCTCTCCACAGGTGGTTTCAGGAATAGTATTTCACGGTTATCCATCATGCACTGAACATGCCTTCTCAACCAAACACAACCATTAGGTGCAGATGGGCACCAACGGCAATTCTCTGGGCATCCTGGATTGACACCGGCTTGCAGCAGATTCTTCTTAACAGTCATCAGAGGAATGGTCAAGTCATCTATGTTGAAAACGTAAGAGTTCTCGCCAATTGCATTGGAACTTTTGTCATGGTTAGGCATAGGCGTGTTGATCACATTCGGAGTCTCAACAGGAGGATCAAACTCAATCTACTTAGCTTCAATCATATCTTGAATCTTGTTCTTCAGAGCCCAACAGTTGTCAGTGTCGTGCCCTGGGCTGTTGGAGTGGTAAGCACACTTAGCATTAGGATTATATCTCGGAGAGGAAGTGTTGACACTCTGAGGAGGATCCTTCAAAGTAATCATCTCTGCTTTCAACATGTGTTGCAAGGCTTGCGACAACGGCATATTGATCTTCGTAAACTGTCTTCGTGGCGCGTTTTGGCTACGCGCGTTGTCTCGCTGAGGTTGTGCTGATGTAGGATTGGAGATCACAACTGCCCCCACAGATTGAGCACGGTCGGTCTTGGCTCGGATTTTCTGACCATACACATCATTAGTTTCTTTCTTACCACCAAAAGATCTCTTCGCAGCATTTGAAGATGACTCTACATGAATCTTCCCACTCTTGATACCAGCTTCAATAAGTTCTCCTGTCAATATCAGCTCGATGAATCCGGCTGAAGAGTTTCCAATCAGATGATTGAAGAATGGGCTTGTCAGCGTTCCCATAAACATATCAACCAACTCCCTATGGGACAAGGGTGGTTGAACTCTGCCTGCTAGATCTCTCCATTTCTGAGCATATTCTTTGAACTTTTCATCACGACCCATAGACATGCTCTGTAGTTGCATGCGAGTGGGTGCCAACTCAGCATTGTACTCATACTATCTGTAAAAAGCATTTGCTAAGTCACTCCAAGTACGGATACGGTCATTCTCTAGCTGATAATACCACTCCAATTGAGTTCCGGACAAACTCTCTTGGAAATAATGCATCCACAGCTTTCTGTCATCAGTGTGGGGGTTGATCTTCTGAACATAGGACTTCAAATGCATCTTCGGACAAGAAATGCCATCATACTTGGCAAAGGTAGGAACTTTGAACTTGGGAGGAATCACCACACCAGGAACAAGACTCAGATCATCAAAATTCAGCCCTGACATCTTCAGGTTTTCCACAGCATTCAGACGGTCTTTGAGTTGTTTGTACTTGTCATCTTCATCAGAGTAATGATCCTCATAGTCTTCTCCTTTCTTCTCAGGCTCATGCTGATCGCCTTCGTCATTGCCCTTGACACTCCCTTCAGTCTTGACACTTTCTAAGAGCTCTATCCGGCTAACCACTTTAGGACCACCTTTGTAACGTTTGCCCATGTTGAGAACACCAACGACCCTCTTCTTTCTGTTGATGAGTTTCTTCAGATCTTCTTGGCCTTGGACCAAGCTAGTGAACATCTCCTGGAACTGAGCATTCTGAGCCTAGAGATCTTTGACAGTCTATTCAAGAGCCATTTCTGCGAAAATAAATAGCGAGAAAATGAGAAAACCAACCTTCGATGTACTTGTTATGAGATGTTATGCCATGATATGTGATGTTTATGCAAATGCAATGCAATGTTTTCAAGGACCTTAGGAATTTAAATTTGTTAAACAAGTACGAACAAACATTTATTAGTTCTCCTTTTATTCTTTTTCTTTTTAAGTACAAGAGATAGTTCAGAAAAATAAAAGAAAAGCATAAAATCCTAAAGCTCTAAGTCTCCCATGGGCGCTTCCTCTTGGTGCCGAGGTAGGCGTTGATGTTTTGCTCCTCGTGGAGTAGCTTTGTCAACTCTAGTACCTTCTTCTCGCTTGCATAGCACTGAGCTTCAAATGTATCCCTTTCTTCTTTAAGCTGAATTCAGGATCTCTTCAAGTCTTCAAAATCAGTAGGCATGTCGGGATGGAGAACGGTATAGGGTACGTCACCTATAGCAACAAGTTCCATAATTACTGGTAGAACAGGCGTGAATGGCATCATGAGGTTTTGAGCTCGAGCTCGCACCCATTTGAGGTAAGGTTCCCAAGGAATGGAGTTTTGGTGCCCCAAAGTCTTGGTATAAGTCTTCTTTACCATGCCCCAAGCGTGTATGAACCTTCGTCGGTAATTCTGGAGATCGTGATTGTAGTCGAACACAATATCTTGGAGAAGCATATCATGTGGACCATCTCTTCGAGCAAAACCAAAATAACGTAGAGCTAAGGAAGGGTTGTAAGTAATACCTCCCCTTATACCAAGGAGTGGTACATTAGGGAATTCTCCACAACGCTCAATGAATGTGAAGTCCTTTTGAGAGAAAAGGCTCCAACGGATATCTGAATGAGAGAGTGACATCAACCTTTGAGACCATCTCAACCTTTGTTCATTCTTCAAAACTGATGGAGGAAGGTGCGAAACAAACCACCTGGAAAGTAACGGTACACAACACATGAGAGTTCCTTGTCTCTTAGTAGTACGAGTTTGGAGAGAATGTAGGATATCCCCAAGTAAAGTAGGCACGGGATTATGGGTAAGAAACAACTTGATGGCGCTAACATCTATGAATTGATCCGAGTTTGGGAATAGAACCAAACCATAGATTAGCAAGGCCACAATGTCTTCGAATGCATGGAAACTCATAACTTTGAGGAATTCTCGGGCTTTCTTAATTAAGAACTTGGAAAGTAAACCCTTAACTCCACTTCTGGTTTCCCAATTGGCTTCAATGTCTGAGCGCTTAAGGTGCAAAGCGGATGCAATGTCTTCGTACTTAGGAACCTTTTCTAGACCGGTGAATGGCATTTGGTCAAGAACAGGTATCCCAAGTAGCTTAGAGAATTCTTCCAAGGTAGGAACCAACTGATAATCTGGGAATGTAAAGCAATGGTGTTTCGGATCAAAGAACTGGAATAGGACATGCATCATATCTTCTTCAAAACCGGAGATAACCAAGTCAAGCAGGTAACCATATCTTTTGGCAAACTGAGAATGGTCAGGAATTTCTGAAACCAATTCTTTGAGTTGAGAAGGTATACCCATAAAGTTGATTCGAATAGTCTTTCTAGAAGCCATAATCCCTACAAAACAGAGCAAAGATAAATCCCTAGGTCCTTGAAATAGTAAGAAATGATATGCAATGCGATGATGTCATGATGTCATGTTTAGCACACACAAACAATTCACACAATGAGCCTAGGTTTAAGGCTTGCATGAGGTATAGGTGATTGCCCCACCAAAAGTTTGAGTTGGTTCATCCTGTCCTATAATAGTAACCGGGTTCTATGAATCTCATATCATTGATCTTTCTCGTAGGCGTTTATTTCAATATGACTACCAAGTGGTCGACCGAAAATATCCCAAAAGTCTGATCTTAATGAGCGTAGCATCGAGTATCAGCCAACCTCGGTCTACACCAAAGTCAGCTATCTCACTACCTTCTAATGGCCAAGATGGGTCAATTAAGGTTCTAAAAGTTAGTTAGTGCTGATGACACCACGCAGAAGCCAAATACTATCCTCAACTTGGAAATGAAGAGTATCAGGACATCCAAAGTGTCACACTAATGTAGCCCTCATGTTGACCGTTTCGGTATACGCCTAACGGTCGCGAAGATTTATTGCTACTTACCTAAAAGGAAACCCGGATCCGGGTGTAGGATCCCCCACAAGTATAATACCCAAGCAACCCTTAAACATAAAGCAAGCAAGTCAAACTGAAAACAGTAAAAGTTATCTAGAAATCCCTAAGGCATTCTCTCTTTAGGGTGTCTCCCTGGCAGAGTCTCCAGTTCTGTAATACGGTGAACTGACTTTGAGATTTTTGTATCGCAAATGTGCGGATAGTAAGAGTCGCCACCGACTTTTCTTTTATCCAATTAAGGGAAGGTGAAAAGAACAGGAAAAGACCTTCGTTAGATTCTGAGTAAGGGAGAAGGTTATGAAAAGGGAAGGTATTATCACCCCTTTCCATCCGTAGTTTTCTACGGGCTCTTAGTTGCTCTTAGATCACTTTAAAATCGTGCTTTCTGTGTGTTTGAAAAAATGTTTTGAAAAGGCATTTCGCTTTGACTTTGTAATGATTCATGTAGGAATGTATACAAAGTGTTCGGAAATGTTTTGTTTTTGAAAAGAGTTTGAACTTTGACAAAGGTGTGAGGTGTAAAAAGTATTTTGATACAGCAAGCAACTAAAAGTCTTATTACCTACTCAGAATGGTCGTTTTCATGTTGTTTTACGTTCCTTTAGAATATTGCTATCCGTACCATTAGTTGGTAGGTAACCTTATTCGTTGGATGTAGAAGGGACATTCGAAGGGACGTCGTATGGTCATAGAAGGCAACTTGTAGGAGTATCCTAGCACATTCGAAGGGACTATCATCATTTTTCGTAGGCAACAATCGAGGGTCCAGATCATGTATTCGTAGGCGACATCGTGGGTCTATGATCTTTGTATCGAAGGGACTATGATGATTTGTTTTGAAGGCAATAGTGCTAGAATACCTCTACGTTCGAGGGACTTGACCATTTATTCGAAAGGCAACGAAAGAGAATTACCCTAAGGGGTGCATGTGTGAAAAGAGTGTGTCAAATTCAGATATTTTATCTTGTATTTAGATGTGATCTATGTCCATTTTTATCTTGCCATACACGCCTAGTTACTAGCAGTTTATAGGGTGCGGAAAGTAAATTGCAGAAAGATAAAGTCCTACGTTATTACATGGCTTTGGGGCAGTTACATAATAAGAGTGCGGAAAATAAAAGTCCTAATTAAACTATTACATCCCATAGGCAGTTACATAATTGAAAAAGAAAAGCAAGAAAAATCGTTCGAAACGTTACAACCTGTGAACAGATACATAATCGGAAAATACGAGAAGTTGCATAAGAAGAAAATGTTAGTAAAAAGCATGATTTTTGAATGAGGAAAAAGGTTTTATGTTAGTAATGACATTAATATGATAAGATAAATTTTTGGAAATTTTCGGAATCGATTTCGATATTTAAAAACAATTAAAAGTCATTCAAATGATTAATTAATAATTAAATTAAATATGCATGCAAAAATAATAATTTTAATTTTAAAAATTAAATAAGTATTTTTCTGATGATAATGCAAAAAAGAAATATTTTTGGAGTTTTTTAGATGCATGATAGAAAATATTAAACATAAATTAAATAAGATAGAAAATATTAAGAGAAAATAAAAAAAGAAGTTAGTTTTGCAAACTTGTAAAAATAAGTGGTCCTGCCCAGGTTCGAACCGGTGTCCACATGGTGACAACTCACGCTCCCTTGCCTCTACCACTGAGCCAACGCGCGTTTGGTGTCATATAAATGAAACGAAGCATTTTTGAACGGATTTGAATTCTGGAAACCAAGAACACGCGCGAAGATCTTCATCTTCTTCATTTGAATTTTTGAAAACTTAGCGTCGGCTGAGTTCGACGCTATGGCCCCTGCAAATATCAAAATCCAATACAAGCAATATAAATGAAATTCAAAGCCATGGTTCGATTGGAAACATCGTTCTAAACACGATGGTGGTCTTAGATTTGTCCAATTTTACGTATTTCATGAGATCCCAATTCGAGCAGTGGAACCCTAGCCATGGTGATTTTCCATTCAGGCCACGAAAATGCAATTAAACTATGCAGAAAGTTTCCAAACTTCAATCTAAACACAAAACAAACATCAAAACTCGTTAAGGATGCATGAATGATAAAAATCGATTTTGGAAAAAGTTTGACAAACCAAATTCTGGATTTCTCGATTCTTGATGATTTTATGAGTTGTAAAGGTCTGGATCGACTCCAGGGACTCCAAGGAATGCAAAGGAATGCTCAAAACCAATTGAAACAGGCTGGAACTATGGCTGCAAGTAGCTTGTGAAGCACGGTTTTTTTGACTTAGGTTAGGGTTCCTCCGAGCAATTTTTCTGTTCTTTCTCATGTTGTATGCATTGTATAATTATAATGGATGGATTTTGGGTTGAATTGAAGAACAAATATTGATCAATCAATGCAAAAATTATTTGATTTTGTACAAAATCAAATCTTCCTTTTTTGATCCGATTTCAATCAATTTCTTGCCAAATCAATGCAAATTTCGAAATTTGCCAGCTTGTATGAGTTGCTTGGATCTCAAGAATGAGAGAAAAATCAACTTTGCATTTCATTTTGATTTTATACCTTATTTTTTAATTTAATTTGTTTTTAAATGAATAAAATTCAAATTAAATAGAAAAATAAAGACAAAATTCGTGGCATTGGGCTTGAAGGTTCCAAATAAGATAAGGAACAAGTTTAAATCAAGAAAAACTAGGCTCATTTGCAAAATTTTGGATTTTGACAAGTATTTCTCTTTGTGCACCTCTTCAAAAATGCCCAACTTGTGCAAGGTGTAGTTTGCTCAATTTCCCACATTTTTGAGTCTTCTTGGACTTTTTAGAAAGCTCTAGGTGTCCTCTAAACAACCTCTTTGGTTTCATCTCAATTGGAGTTTCCATGCTCAATAAAACTTCAATACAAAAAGTTGACTTTTTGTTGACTTTGAAAAGGACCTGTAATGTTTTGATCCATACCTTCCAAATGAAGCATTTTTTGGACATTCTTTTGAGACATGAAGTTGTAGAGAATTGAATTCTCTTCAAAATGAGAGGTGGTGGAAAACTTTCTGAGAAAGTATGAAGAAGTTATGCTCAGTCAAAGTTCAGTTGACTTTTCATTGGAAAATCCTAATTTGGAAAGTTTGACTTTTGAGCAAATCTTGAGTTTTCTTGATGAATCATGATCAACCCTTGATCAAATGATGAATGTAACTTCAAAATGAGGATGTTGATCCAAAATTATGAAGTTTGACTGTATGTTGACCATAGTTGACTTTTTGTCCAATACAACTGATTTTCAACCATCTGAGCAATTGTCTGAGGAAACTTGACTTGTAAAGCTTGAAATTTGACATGGAGAATATTTGAAGCATATGAGGAGGCATGAAGACCATTGGAGATGTTGGAATCCCATCTTGACCTGAGAGATACCAAACCCTAGTTTGGGTTGATTGTCTAGGAGAGAGTTTGTCTGATCAACTCTTGAGGAATCCTTGAGTATAGATGTATGAAATCTCTTGAGTAGATGGAGGGCAAATTTTGGGGTATGACAGCCGGCACGTTCGCGGCTTATTATCTTCTGTCCTCTGATGGTGAAGCCTAAACCAGTCTTGTTAAATTTGAAAGGGAGATCAGGGAGCTATCCCCAAATAGTACTACCTCCTTCTTCAACAGCAGCTTGAGCATCTTTCAACGAGGCCATCCTTGGTGGAACTTGTGTGACTTCAGAAGTGACGGGAGAGTTAGCAGGCATGACTCTGGGGATTGTTTCGAAAGCTTGATAGGGAGTCTCGAAGAATTCACCCTCCATCTCGAGATATCGGAAGGACTGTAGATGACTGACCATGTATTCTTCTTCACCACATACTGTAACAACCTTCCCTTTCACCGGGTACTTCAGCTTCTGATGCAAGGTAGAGGTAACAATGCCTGCCCCATGTATCCAAGGGCGTCCAAGTAGGCAAGAGTAAGCTAGACGGATGTCCATGACGAAGAAAGTGGAGTCAAAAGTCTAGGAACCGACTTTAACAGGCAGGATGAGCTCTTCAAGTACTGTTCGCTTAGAACCATCAAAAGCTCTCACAATAATGTCACTGGGTTTCAGAACCAATCCTTCATCATCAAGTCGGTCGAAAGCACTCTTTGGGAGGATATTCAGAGCAGAACCGGTATCCACCAAAACATGAGACAATGTAACGCCCTTGCATTCAACAGAGATGTGCAAGGCTTTGTTGTGTTTCCTTCCAGCAGGAGTCAAATCAGCATCAGAGAAGCCTAGGCCGTTGTTGGTGGCCAGGCTAGCAATACAAACTTCAAATTGATCAGTAGTAGTGTCTTGTGGTACGTGAGCATTTTTCAGAAACTTCACCAAGGCTTTAGCATGAGCCTCAGAGCACAAGAGCAGAGCAAGCATGGAGATCTTGGACGGAGTCTGTCCCAATTGTTCCACAACATTGTAGTCACTCTTCTTGATAATCTTTCGAATTTCCTCCATCTCTTGTTTGGAGGTGTCTTCAGCAACTTCCTTTGGTACTTCTGGTTGAGCAGGATGAGCTACTGGTTCTTTCCCTCTAGTGTCGGGAACTGATTGAATAGCTGAAATGTGAGCTGGAGCCGCAGTGTCTTTTGGTGGAGAGATTTCTGGAGAGAACACTCTTCCGGTTCGGGTCACCTTACTCGATCCGGTGATGTTGTCAATGTCAGGAATGGAAGCTTCAACCGTAAGATCCTCAACGGTCAGAGGGTCTTGTTTGACGCCATGATAGTAAATCTCAGATCCATAATTCCAAGGGATAGCTTTGTCGGAGGAATATGGAACTGGTCTGGGAGAGGTAATGATGAGAGGTGCCACTCTAGGAACAGAATCAGCAGAGGAAATCCTTATTGTGTTAACATCAGCATAGTCTTCTGGGAAATCGTCACCCCATCCGGTTGCCTTAACATCTTCAATAGGAATTTTGTAGCTCTCAAGAACAGTGTACTTCACCATGTAATCAAACTTTACACTTGGCTGCCTCAAGGTATCCCACACATTGATGCCATTCACATCTTCGATCTTCGCTTAGACATGTCTTCACACGTCTCCATGTGGTTTCAGGAATAGTATTTCACGGTTATCCATCATGCACTGAACATGCCTTCTCAACCAAACACAACCATTAGGTGCAGATGGGCACCAACGGCAATTCTCTGGGCATCCTGGATTGACACCGGCTTGCAGCAGATTCTTCTTAACAGTCATCAGAGGAATGGTCAAGTCATCTATGTTGAAAACGTAAGAGTTCTCGCCAATTGCATTGGAACTTTTGTCATGGTTAGGCATAGGCGTGTTGATCACATTCGGAGTCTCAACAGGAGGATCAAACTCAATCTACTTAGCTTCAATCATATCTTGAATCTTGTTCTTCAGAGCCCAACAGTTGTCAGTGTCGTGCCCTGGGCTGTTGGAGTGGTAAGCACACTTAGCATTAGGATTATATCTCGGAGAGGAAGTGTTGACACTCTGAGGAGGATCCTTCAAAGTAATCAGCTCTGCTTTCAACATGTGTTGCAAGGCTTGCGACAACGGCATATTGATCTTCGTAAACTGTCTTCGTGGCGCGTTTTGGCTACGCGCGTTGTCTCGCTGAGGTTGTGCTGATGTAGGATTGGAGATCACAAGTGCCCCCACAGATTGAGCACGGTCGGTTTTGGCTCGGATTTTCTGACCATACACAGCATTGGCTTCTTTCTTACCACCAAAAGATCTCTTCGCAGCATTTGAAGATGACTCTACATGAATCTTCCCACTCTTGATACCAGCTTCAATAAGTTCTCCTCAATATCAGCTCGATGAATCCGGCTGAAGAGTTTCCAATCAGATGATTGAAGAATGGGCTTGTCAGCGTTCCCATAAACATATCAACCAACTCCCTATGGGACAAGGGTGGTTGAACTCTCCCTGCTAGATCTCTCCATTTCTGAGCATATTCTTTGAACTTTTCATCACGACCCATAGACATGCTCTGTAGTTGCATGCGAGTGGGTGCCAACTCAGCCATTGTACTCATACTATCTGTAAAAAGCATTTGCTAAGTCACTCCAAGTACGGATACGGTCATTCTCTAGCTGATAATACCACTCCAATTGAGTTCCGGACAAACTCTCTTGGAAATAATGCATCCACAGCTTTCTGTCATCAGTGTGGGGGTTGATCTTCTGAACATAGGACTTCAAATGCATCTTCGGACAAGAAATGCCATCATACTTGGCAAAGGTAGGAACTTTGAACTTGGGAGGAATCACCACACCAGGAACAAGACTCAGATCATCAAAATTCAGCCCTGACATCTTCAGGTTTTCCACAGCATTCAGACGGTCTTTGAGTTGTTTGTACTTGTCATCTTCATCAGAGTAATGATCCTCATAGTCTTCTCCTTTCTTCTCAGGCTCATGCTGATCGCCTTCGTCATTGCCCTTGACACTCCCTTCAGTCTTGACACTTTCTAAGAGCTCTATCCGGCTAACCACTTTAGGACCACCTTTGTAACGTTTGCCCATGTTGAGAACACCAACGACCCTCTTCTTTCTGTTGATGAGTTTCTTCAGATCTTCTTGGCCTTGGACCAAGCTAGTGAACATCTCCTGGAACTGAGCATTCTGAGCCTAGAGATCTTTGACAGTCTATTCAAGAGCCATTTCTGCGAAAATAAATAGCGAGAAAATGAGAAAACCAACCTTCGATGTACTTGTTATGAGATGTTATGCCATGATATGTGATGTTTATGCAAATGCAATGCAATGTTTTCAAGGACCTTAGGAATTTAAATTTGTTAAACAAGTACGAACAAACATTTATTAGTTCTCCTTTTATTCTTTTTCTTTTTAAGTACAAGAGATAGTTCAGAAAAATAAAAGAAAAGCATAAAATCCTAAAGCTCTAAGTCTCCCATGGGCGCTTCCTCTTGGTGCCGAGGTAGGCGTTGATGTTTTGCTCCTCGTGGAGTAGCTTTGTCAACTCTAGTACCTTCTTCTCGCTTGCATAGCACTGAGCTTCAAATGTATCCCTTTCTTCTTTAAGCTGAATTCAGGATCTCTTCAAGTCTTCAAAATCAGTAGGCATGTCGGGATGGAGAACGGTATAGGGTACGTCACCTATAGCAACAAGTTCCATAATTACTGGTAGAACAGGCGTGAATGGCATCATGAGGTTTTGAGCTCGAGCTCGCACCCATTTGAGGTAAGGCTCCCAAGGAATGGAGTTTTGGTGCCCCAAAGTCTTGGTATCAGTCTTCTTTACCATTCCCCAAGCGTGCATGAACCTTCGTCGGTAATTCTGGAGATCCTGGTTATAGTCGAACACAATATCTTGTAGAAGCATATCATGAGGACCATCTCTTCGAGCAAAACCAAACTGGCGTAGAGCTAAAGAAGGGTTGTAAGTAATACCTACCCTTATACCAAGCAATGGTACATTAGGGAATTCTCCACAACGCTCAATGAATGTGAAGTCCTTTTGAGAGAAAAGACTCCAACGGATATCTGAATGAGAGAGTGACATTAGTCTTTGAGACCACTTCAATCTTTGCTCATTCTTCAAAACTGATGGAGGAAGGTGCGAAATAAACCACCTAGAAAGTAACGGTATACAACACATGAGAGTTCCTTGTCTTTTGATAGTACGAGTGTGGAGAGAATGTAGGATGTCTCCAAGTAAGGTAGGCACAGGATTGCAAGTAAGGAATATCTTGATGACGTTGACATCTATGAACTGATCCGAGTTAGGAAATAGAACCAAACCATAGATTAGCAAAGCCAAGATGTCTTCGAATGCATGGAAACTCAAAGCTTTGAGGAATTCTCGGGCTTTCTTTATCAGAAACTTGGTAAGTAAACCCTTAACTCCGCTTCTTGTTTCCCAATTGGCTTCAATGTCTGAGCGCTTTAGATGTAATGCTGATGCAATGTCTTCATACCTAGGAATCTTTTCTAAACCGGTGAATGGCATTTGGTCAAGAATAGGTATCCCAAGTAGCTTAGAGAACTCTTCCAAGGTAGGAACCAACTGATAATCTGGGAATGTAAAGCAATGGTGTTTCGGATCAAAGAACTGGAATAGGACATGCATCATATCTTCTTCAAAACCGGAGATAACCAAGTCAAGCAGGTAACCATATCTTTTGGCAAACTGAGAATGGTCAGGAATTTCTGAAACCAATTCTTTGAGTTGAGAAGGTATACCCATAAAGTTGATTCGAATAGTCTTTCTAGAAGCCATAATCCCTACAAAACAGAGCAAAGATAAATCCCTAGGTCCTTGAAATAGTAAGAAATGATATGCAATGCGATGATGTCATGATGTCATGTTTAGCACACACAAACAATTCACACAATGAGCCTAGGGTTAAGGCTTGCATGAGGTATAGGTGATTACCCCACCAAAAGTTTGAGTTGGTTCATCCTGTCCTATAATAGTAACCGGGTTCTATGAATCTCATATCATTGATCTTTCTCGTAGGCGTTTATTTCAATATGACTACCAAGTGGTCGACCGAAAATATCCCAAAAGTCTGATCTTAATGAGCGTAGCATCGAGTATCAGCCAACCTCGGTCTACACCAAAGTCAGCTATCTCACTACCTTCTAATGGCCAAGATGGGTCAATTAAGGTTCTAAAAGTTAGTTAGTGCTGATGACACCACGCAGAAGCCAAATACTATCCTCAACTTGGAAATGAAGAGTATCAGGACATCCAAAGTGTCACACTAATGTAGCCCTCATGTTGACCGTTTCGGTATACGCCTAACGGTCGCGAAGATTTATTGCTACTTACCTAAAAGGAAACCCGGATCCGGGTGTAGGATCCCCCACAAGTATAATACCCAAGCAACCCTTAAACATAAAGCAAGCAAGTCAAACTGAAAACAGTAAAAGTTATCTAGAAATCCCTAAGGCATTCTCTCTTTAGGGTGTCTCCCTGGCAGAGTCTCCAGTTCTGTAATACGGTGAACTGACTTTGAGATTTTTGTATCGCAAATGTGCGGATAGTAAGAGTCGCCACCGACTTTTCTTTTATCCAATTAAGGGAAGGTGAAAAGAACAGGAAAAGACCTTCGTTAGATTCTGAGTAAGGGAGAAGGTTATGAAAAGGGAAGGTATTATCACCCCTTTCCATCCGTAGTTTTCTACGGGCTCTTAGTTGCTCTTAGATCACTTTAAAATCGTGCTTTCTGTGTGTTTGAAAAAATGTTTTGAAAAGGCATTTCGCTTTGACTTTGTAATGATTCATGTAGGAATGTATACAAAGTGTTCGGAAATGTTTTGTTTTTGAAAAGAGTTTGAACTTTGACAAAGGTGTGAGGTGTAAAAAGTATTTTGATACAGCAAGCAACTAAAAGTCTTATTACCTACTCAGAATGGTCGTTTTCATGTTGTTTTACGTTCCTTTAGAATATTGCTATCCGTACCATTAGTTGGTAGGTAACCTTATTCGTTGGATGTAGAAGGGACATTCGAAGGGACGTCGTATGGTCATAGAAGGCAACTTGTAGGAGTATCCTAGCACATTCGAAGGGACTATCATCATTTTTCGTAGGCAACAATCGAGGGTCCAGATCATGTATTCGTAGGCGACATCGTGGGTCTATGATCTTTGTATCGAAGGGACTATGATGATTTGTTTTGAAGGCAATAGTGCTAGAATACCTCTACGTTCGAGGGACTTGACCATTTATTCGAAAGGCAACGAAAGAGAATTACCCTAAGGGGTGCATGTGTGAAAAGAGTGTGTCAAATTCAGATATTTTATCTTGTATTTAGATGTGATCTATGTCCATTTTTATCTTGCCATACACGCCTAGTTACTAGCAGTTTATAGGGTGCGGAAAGTAAATTGCAGAAAGATAAAGTCCTACGTTATTACATGGCTTTGGGGCAGTTACATAATAAGAGTGCGGAAAATAAAAGTCCTAATTAAACTATTACATCCCATAGGCAGTTACATAATTGAAAAAGAAAAGCAAGAAAAATCGTTCGAAACGTTACAACCTGTGAACAGATACATAATCGGAAAATACGAGAAGTTGCATAAGAAGAAAATGTTAGTAAAAAGCATGATTTTTGAATGAGGAAAAAGGTTTTATGTTAGTAATGACATTAATATGATAAGATAAATTTTTGGAAATTTTCGGAATCGATTTCGATATTTAAAAACAATTAAAAGTCATTCAAATGATTAATTAATAATTAAATTAAATATGCATGCAAAAATAATAATTTTAATTTTAAAAATTAAATAAGTATTTTTCTGATGATAATGCAAAAAAGAAATATTTTTGGAGTTTTTTAGATGCATGATAGAAAATATTAAACATAAATTAAATAAGATAGAAAATATTAAGAGAAAATAAAAAAAGAAGTTAGTTTTGCAAACTTGTAAAAATAAGTGGTCCTGCCCAGGTTCGAACCGGTGTCCACATGGTGACAACTCACGCTCCCTTGCCTCTACCACTGAGCCAACGCGCGTTTGGTGTCATATAAATGAAACGAAGCATTTTTGAACGGATTTGAATTCTGGAAACCAAGAACACGCGCGAAGATCTTCATCTTCTTCATTTGAATTTTTGAAAACTTAGCGTCGGCTGAGTTCGACGCTATGGCCCCTGCAAATATCAAAATCCAATACAAGCAATATAAATGAAATTCAAAGCCATGGTTCGATTGGAAACATCGTTCTAAACACGATGGTGGTCTTAGATTTGTCCAATTTTACGTATTTCATGAGATCCCAATTCGAGCAGTGGAACCCTAGCCATGGTGATTTTCCATTCAGGCCACGAAAATGCAATTAAACTATGCAGAAAGTTTCCAAACTTCAATCTAAACACAAAACAAACATCAAAACTCGTTAAGGATGCATGAATGATAAAAATCGATTTTGGAAAAAGTTTGACAAACCAAATTCTGGATTTCTCGATTCTTGATGATTTTATGAGTTGTAAAGGTCTGGATCGACTCCAGGGACTCCAAGGAATGCAAAGGAATGCTCAAAACCAATTGAAACAGGCTGGAACTATGGCTGCAAGTAGCTTGTGAAGCACGGTTTTTTTGACTTAGGTTAGGGTTCCTCCGAGCAATTTTTCTGTTCTTTCTCATGTTGTATGCATTGTATAATTATAATGGATGGATTTTGGGTTGAATTGAAGAACAAATATTGATCAATCAATGCAAAAATTATTTGATTTTGTACAAAATCAAATCTTCCTTTTTTGATCCGATTTCAATCAATTTCTTGCCAAATCAATGCAAATTTCGAAATTTGCCAGCTTGTATGAGTTGCTTGGATCTCAAGAATGAGAGAAAAATCAACTTTGCATTTCATTTTGATTTTATACCTTATTTTTTAATTTAATTTGTTTTTAAATGAATAAAATTCAAATTAAATAGAAAAATAAAGACAAAATTCGTGGCATTGGGCTTGAAGGTTCCAAATAAGATAAGGAACAAGTTTAAATCAAGAAAAACTAGGCTCATTTGCAAAATTTTGGATTTTGACAAGTATTTCTCTTTGTGCACCTCTTCAAAAATGCCCAACTTGTGCAAGGTGTAGTTTGCTCAATTTCCCACATTTTTGAGTCTTCTTGGACTTTTTAGAAAGCTCTAGGTGTCCTCTAAACAACCTCTTTGGTTTCATCTCAATTGGAGTTTCCATGCTCAATAAAACTTCAATACAAAAAGTTGACTTTTTGTTGACTTTGAAAAGGACCTGTAATGTTTTGATCCATACCTTCCAAATGAAGCATTTTTTGAACATTCTTGTGAGACATGAAGTTGTAGAGAATTGAATTTCCTTCAAAACAAGAGGTGGTGGAAAAATTTCTGAGAAAGTATGAGAAAGTTATGATCAGTCAAAGTTCAGTTGACTTTTCACCTAGAAACCCTAATTTAGAAAGTTTGACTTTTGAGCAAATCTTGAGTTTTCTTGATGAATCATGATCAACCCTTGATCAAATGATGAATGTAACTTAAAAATGAGGATATTGACCCAAAATTATGAAGTTTGACTGTATGTTGACCATAGTTGACGTTTTGTCCAATACAACTGATTTTCAACCATCTGAGCAATTGTCTGAGGAAACTTGACTTGTAAAGCTTGAAATTTGACATGGAGAATATTTGAAGCATATGAGGAGGCATGAAGACCATTGGAGATGTTGGAATCCCATCTTGACCTGAGAGATACCAAACCCTAGTTTGGGTTGATTGTCTAGGAGAGAGTTTGTCTGATCAACTCTTGAGGAATCCTTGAGTATAGATGTATGAAATCTCTTGAGTAGATGGAGGGCAAATTTTGGGGTATGACAGCCGGCACGTTCGCGGCTTATTATCTTCTGTCCTCTGATGGTGAAGCCTAAACCAGTCTTGTTAAATTTGAAAGGGAGATCAGGGAGCTATCCCCAAATAGTACTACCTCCTTCTTCAACAGCAGCTTGAGCATCTTTCAACGAGGCCATCCTTGGTGGAACTTGTGTGACTTCAGAAGTGACGGGAGAGTTAGCAGGCATGACTCTGGGGATTGTTTCGAAAGCTTGATAGGGAGTCTCGAAGAATTCACCCTCCATCTCGAGATATCGGAAGGACTGTAGATGACTGACCATGTATTCTTCTTCACCACATACTGTAACAACCTTCCCTTTCACCGGGTACTTCAGCTTCTGATGCAAGGTAGAGGTAACAATGCCTGCCCCATGTATCCAAGGGCGTCCAAGTAGGCAAGAGTAAGCTAGACGGATGTCCATGACGAAGAAAGTGGAGTCAAAAGTCTAGGAACCGACTTTAACAGGCAGGATGAGCTCTTCAAGTACTGTTCGCTTAGAACCATCAAAAGCTCTCACAATAATGTCACTGGGTTTCAGAACCAATCCTTCATCATCAAGTCGGTCGAAAGCACTCTTTGGGAGGATATTCAGAGCAGAACCGGTATCCACCAAAACATGAGACAATGTAACGCCCTTGCATTCAACAGAGATGTGCAAGGCTTTGTTGTGTTTCCTTCCAGCAGGAGTCAAATCAGCATCAGAGAAGCCTAGGCCGTTGTTGGTGGCCAGGCTAGCAATACAAACTTCAAATTGATCAGTAGTAGTGTCTTGTGGTACGTGAGCATTTTTCAGAAACTTCACCAAGGCTTTAGCATGAGCCTCAGAGCACAAGAGCAGAGCAAGCATGGAGATCTTGGACGGAGTCTGTCCCAATTGTTCCACAACATTGTAGTCACTCTTCTTGATAATCTTTCGAATTTCCTCCATCTCTTGTTTGGAGGTGTCTTCAGCAACTTCCTTTGGTACTTCTGGTTGAGCAGGATGAGCTACTGGTTCTTTCCCTCTAGTGTCGGGAACTGATTGAATAGCTGAAATGTGAGCTGGAGCCGCAGTGTCTTTTGGTGGAGAGATTTCTGGAGAGAACACTCTTCCGGTTCGGGTCACCTTACTCGATCCGGTGATGTTGTCAATGTCAGGAATGGAAGCTTCAACCGTAAGATCCTCAACGGTCAGAGGGTCTTGTTTGACGCCATGATAGTAAATCTCAGATCCATAATTCCAAGGGATAGCTTTGTCGGAGGAATATGGAACTGGTCTGGGAGAGGTAATGATGAGAGGTGCCACTCTAGGAACAGAATCAGCAGAGGAAATCCTTATTGTGTTAACATCAGCATAGTCTTCTGGGAAATCGTCACCCCATCCGGTTGCCTTAACATCTTCAATAGGAATTTTGTAGCTCTCAAGAACAGTGTACTTCACCATGTAATCAAACTTTACACTTGGCTGCCTCAAGGTATCCCACACATTCGGTACAGTTTCATTCACATCTTCGATCTTCAGTTTCTTAGACATGTCTTCACACAGGCTCTCCACAGGTGGTTTCAGGAATAGTATTTCACGGTTATCCATCATGCACTGAACATGCCTTCTCAACCAAACACAACCATTAGGTGCAGATGGGCACCAACGGCAATTCTCTGGGCATCCTGGATTGACACCGGCTTGCAGCAGATTCTTCTTAACAGTCATCAGAGGAATGGTCAAGTCATCTATGTTGAAAACGTAAGAGTTCTCGCCAATTGCATTGGAACTTTTGTCATGGTTAGGCATAGGCGTGTTGATCACATTCGGAGTCTCAACAGGAGGATCAAACTCAATCTACTTAGCTTCAATCATATCTTGAATCTTGTTCTTCAGAGCCCAACAGTTGTCAGTGTCGTGCCCTGGGCTGTTGGAGTGGTAAGCACACTTAGCATTAGGATTATATCTCGGAGAGGAAGTGTTGACACTCTGAGGAGGATCCTTCAAAGTAATCATCTCTGCTTTCAACATGTGTTGCAAGGCTTGCGACAACGGCATATTGATCTTCGTAAACTGTCTTCGTGGCGCGTTTTGGCTACGCGCGTTGTCTCGCTGAGGTTGTGCTGATGTAGGATTGGAGATCACAACTGCCCCCACAGATTGAGCACGGTCGGTCTTGGCTCGGATTTTCTGACCATACACATCATTAGTTTCTTTCTTACCACCAAAAGATCTCTTCGCAGCATTTGAAGATGACTCTACATGAATCTTCCCACTCTTGATACCAGCTTCAATAAGTTCTCCTGTCAATATCAGCTCGATGAATCCGGCTGAAGAGTTTCCAATCAGATGATTGAAGAATGGGCCTGTCAGCGTTCCCATAAACATATCAACCAACTCCCTATGGGACAAGGGTGGTTGAACTCTGCCTGCTAGATCTCTCCATTTCTGAGCATATTCTTTGAACTTTTCATCACGACCCATAGACATGCTCTGTAGTTGCATGCGAGTGGGTGCCAACTCAGCATTGTACTCATACTATCTGTAAAAAGCATTTGCTAAGTCACTCCAAGTACGGATACGGTCATTCTCTAGCTGATAATACCACTCCAATTGAGTTCCGGACAAACTCTCTTGAAAATAATGCATCCACAACTTTCTGTCATCAGTGTGGGGGTTGATCTTCTGAACATAGGACTTCAAATGCAGTTTCGGACAGGAAATGCCATCATAGTTGGCAAAGGTGGGAACTTTGAACTTGGGAGGAATCACCACACCAGGAACAAGACTCAGATCATCAAAATTCAGCCCTGACATCTTCAGGTTTTCCACAGCATTCAGACGGTCTTTGAGTTGTTTGTACTTGTCATCTTCATCAGAGTAATGATCCTCATAGTCTTCTCCTTTCTTCTCAGGCTCATGCTGATCGCCTTCGTCATTGCCCTTGACACTCCCTTCAGTCTTGACACTTTCTAAGAGCTCTATCCGGCTAACCACTTTAGGACCACCTTTGTAACGTTTGCCCATGTTGAGAACACCAACGACCCTCTTCTTTCTGTTGATGAGTTTCTTCAGATCTTCTTGGCCTTGGACCAAGCTAGTGAACATCTCCTGGAACTGAGCATTCTGAGCCTAGAGATCTTTGACAGTCTATTCAAGAGCCATTTCTGCGAAAATAAATAGCGAGAAAATGAGAAAACCAACCTTCGATGTACTTGTTATGAGATGTTATGCCATGATATGTGATGTTTATGCAAATGCAATGCAATGTTTTCAAGGACCTTAGGAATTTAAATTTGTTAAACAAGTACGAACAAACATTTATTAGTTCTCCTTTTATTCTTTTTCTTTTTAAGTACAAGAGATAGTTCAGAGAAAAATAAAAGAAAAGCATAAAATCCTAAAGCTCTAAGTCTCCCATGGGCGCTTCCTCTTGGTGCCGAGGTAGGCGTTGATGTTTTGCTCCTCGTGGAGTAGCTTTGTCAACTCTAGTACCTTCTTCTCGCTTGCATAGCACTGAGCTTCAAATGTATCCCTTTCTTCTTTAAGCTGAATTCAGGATCTCTTCAAGTCTTCAAAATCAGTAGGCATGTCGGGATGGAGAACGGTATAGGGTACGTCACCTATAGCAACAAGTTCCATAATTACTGGTAGAACAGGCGTGAATGGCATCATGAGGTTTTGAGCTCGAGCTCGCACCCATTTGAGGTAAGGCTCCCAAGGAATGGAGTTTTGGTGCCCCAAAGTCTTGGTATCAGTCTTCTTTACCATTCCCCAAGCGTGCATGAACCTTCGTCGGTAATTCTGGAGATCCTGGTTATAGTCGAACACAATATCTTGTAGAAGCATATCATGAGGACCATCTCTTCGAGCAAAACCAAACTGGCGTAGAGCTAAAGAAGGGTTGTAAGTAATACCTACCCTTATACCAAGCAATGGTACATTAGGGAATTCTCCACAACGCTCAATGAATGTGAAGTCCTTTTGAGAGAAAAGGCTCCAACGGATATCTGAATGAGAGAGTGACATCAACCTTTGAGACCATCTCAACCTTTGTTCATTCTTCAAAACTGATGGAGGAAGGTGCGAAACAAACCACCTGGAAAGTAACGGTACACAACACATGAGAGTTCCTTGTCTCTTAGTAGTACGAGTTTGGAGAGAATGTAGGATATCCCCAAGTAAAGTAGGCACGGGATTATGGGTAAGAAACAACTTGATGGCGCTAACATCTATGAATTGATCCGAGTTTGGGAATAGAACCAAACCATAGATTAGCAAGGCCACAATGTCTTCGAATGCATGGAAACTCATAACTTTGAGGAATTCTCGGGCTTTCTTAATTAAGAACTTGGAAAGTAAACCCTTAACTCCACTTCTGGTTTCCCAATTGGCTTCAATGTCTGAGCGCTTAAGGTGCAAAGCGGATGCAATGTCTTCGTACTTAGGAACCTTTTCTAGACCGGTGAATGGCATTTGGTCAAGAACGGGTATCCCAAGTAGCTTAGAGAACTCTTCCAAGGTAGGAACCAACTGATAATCTGGGAATGTAAAGCAATGGTGTTTCGGATCAAAGAACTGGAATAGGACATGCATCATATCTTCTTCAAAACCGGAGATAACCAAGTCAAGCAGGTAACCATATCTTTTGGCAAACTGAGAATGGTCAGGAATTTCTGAAACCAATTCTTTGAGTTGAGAAGGTATACCCATAAAGTTGATTCGAATAGTCTTTCTAGAAGCCATAATCCCTACAAAACAGAGCAAAGATAAATCCCTAGGTCCTTGAAATAGTAAGAAATGATATGCAATGCGATGATGTCATGATGTCATGTTTAGCACACACAAACAATTCACACAATGAGCCTAGGTTTAAGGCTTGCATGAGGTATAGGTGATTGCCCCACCAAAAGTTTGAGTTGGTTCATCCTGTCCTATAATAGTAACCGGGTTCTATGAATCTCATATCATTGATCTTTCTCGTAGGCGTTTATTTCAATATGACTACCAAGTGGTCGACCGAAAATATCCCAAAAGTCTGATCTTAATGAGCGTAGCATCGAGTATCAGCCAACCTCGGTCTACACCAAAGTCAGCTATCTCACTACCTTCTAATGGCCAAGATGGGTCAATTAAGGTTCTAAAAGTTAGTTAGTGCTGATGACACCACGCAGAAGCCAAATACTATCCTCAACTTGGAAATGAAGAGTATCAGGACATCCAAAGTGTCACACTAATGTAGCCCTCATGTTGACCGTTTCGGTATACGCCTAACGGTCGCGAAGATTTATTGCTACTTACCTAAAAGGAAACCCGGATCCGGGTGTAGGATCCCCCACAAGTATAATACCCAAGCAACCCTTAAACATAAAGCAAGCAAGTCAAACTGAAAACAGTAAAAGTTATCTAGAAATCCCTAAGGCATTCTCTCTTTAGGGTGTCTCCCTGGCAGAGTCTCCAGTTCTGTAATACGGTGAACTGACTTTGAGATTTTTGTATCGCAAATGTGCGGATAGTAAGAGTCGCCACCGACTTTTCTTTTATCCAATTAAGGGAAGGTGAAAAGAACAGGAAAAGACCTTCGTTAGATTCTGAGTAAGGGAGAAGGTTATGAAAAGGGAAGGTATTATCACCCCTTTCCATCCGTAGTTTTCTACGGGCTCTTAGTTGCTCTTAGATCACTTTAAAATCGTGCTTTCTGTGTGTTTGAAAAAATGTTTTGAAAAGGCATTTCGCTTTGACTTTGTAATGATTCATGTAGGAATGTATACAAAGTGTTCGGAAATGTTTTGTTTTTGAAAAGAGTTTGAACTTTGACAAAGGTGTGAGGTGTAAAAAGTATTTTGATACAGCAAGCAACTAAAAGTCTTATTACCTACTCAGAATGGTCGTTTTCATGTTGTTTTACGTTCCTTTAGAATATTGCTATCCGTACCATTAGTTGGTAGGTAACCTTATTCGTTGGATGTAGAAGGGACATTCGAAGGGACGTCGTATGGTCATAGAAGGCAACTTGTAGGAGTATCCTAGCACATTCGAAGGGACTATCATCATTTTTCGTAGGCAACAATCGAGGGTCCAGATCATGTATTCGTAGGCGACATCGTGGGTCTATGATCTTTGTATCGAAGGGACTATGATGATTTGTTTTGAAGGCAATAGTGCTAGAATACCTCTACGTTCGAGGGACTTGACCATTTATTCGAAAGGCAACGAAAGAGAATTACCCTAAGGGGTGCATGTGTGAAAAGAGTGTGTCAAATTCAGATATTTTATCTTGTATTTAGATGTGATCTATGTCCATTTTTATCTTGCCATACACGCCTAGTTACTAGCAGTTTATAGGGTGCGGAAAGTAAATTGCAGAAAGATAAAGTCCTACGTTATTACATGGCTTTGGGGCAGTTACATAATAAGAGTGCGGAAAATAAAAGTCCTAATTAAACTATTACATCCCATAGGCAGTTACATAATTGAAAAAGAAAAGCAAGAAAAATCGTTCGAAACGTTACAACCTGTGAACAGATACATAATCGGAAAATACGAGAAGTTGCATAAGAAGAAAATGTTAGTAAAAAGCATGATTTTTGAATGAGGAAAAAGGTTTTATGTTAGTAATGACATTAATATGATAAGATAAATTTTTGGAAATTTTCGGAATCGATTTCGATATTTAAAAACAATTAAAAGTCATTCAAATGATTAATTAATAATTAAATTAAATATGCATGCAAAAATAATAATTTTAATTTTAAAAATTAAATAAGTATTTTTCTGATGATAATGCAAAAAAGAAATATTTTTGGAGTTTTTTAGATGCATGATAGAAAATATTAAACATAAATTAAATAAGATAGAAAATATTAAGAGAAAATAAAAAAAGAAGTTAGTTTTGCAAACTTGTAAAAATAAGTGGTCCTGCCCAGGTTCGAACCGGTGTCCACATGGTGACAACTCACGCTCCCTTGCCTCTACCACTGAGCCAACGCGCGTTTGGTGTCATATAAATGAAACGAAGCATTTTTGAACGGATTTGAATTCTGGAAACCAAGAACACGCGCGAAGATCTTCATCTTCTTCATTTGAATTTTTGAAAACTTAGCGTCGGCTGAGTTCGACGCTATGGCCCCTGCAAATATCAAAATCCAATACAAGCAATATAAATGAAATTCAAAGCCATGGTTCGATTGGAAACATCGTTCTAAACACGATGGTGGTCTTAGATTTGTCCAATTTTACGTATTTCATGAGATCCCAATTCGAGCAGTGGAACCCTAGCCATGGTGATTTTCCATTCAGGCCACGAAAATGCAATTAAACTATGCAGAAAGTTTCCAAACTTCAATCTAAACACAAAACAAACATCAAAACTCGTTAAGGATGCATGAATGATAAAAATCGATTTTGGAAAAAGTTTGACAAACCAAATTCTGGATTTCTCGATTCTTGATGATTTTATGAGTTGTAAAGGTCTGGATCGACTCCAGGGACTCCAAGGAATGCAAAGGAATGCTCAAAACCAATTGAAACAGGCTGGAACTATGGCTGCAAGTAGCTTGTGAAGCACGGTTTTTTTGACTTAGGTTAGGGTTCCTCCGAGCAATTTTTCTGTTCTTTCTCATGTTGTATGCATTGTATAATTATAATGGATGGATTTTGGGTTGAATTGAAGAACAAATATTGATCAATCAATGCAAAAATTATTTGATTTTGTACAAAATCAAATCTTCCTTTTTTGATCCGATTTCAATCAATTTCTTGCCAAATCAATGCAAATTTCGAAATTTGCCAGCTTGTATGAGTTGCTTGGATCTCAAGAATGAGAGAAAAATCAACTTTGCATTTCATTTTGATTTTATACCTTATTTTTTAATTTAATTTGTTTTTAAATGAATAAAATTCAAATTAAATAGAAAAATAAAGACAAAATTCGTGGCATTGGGCTTGAAGGTTCCAAATAAGATAAGGAACAAGTTTAAATCAAGAAAAACTAGGCTCATTTGCAAAATTTTGGATTTTGACAAGTATTTCTCTTTGTGCACCTCTTCAAAAATGCCCAACTTGTGCAAGGTGTAGTTTGCTCAATTTCCCACATTTTTGAGTCTTCTTGGACTTTTTAGAAAGCTCTAGGTGTCCTCTAAACAACCTCTTTGGTTTCATCTCAATTGGAGTTTCCATGCTCAATAAAACTTCAATACAAAAAGTTGACTTTTTGTTGACTTTGAAAAGGACCTGTAATGTTTTGATCCATACCTTCCAAATGAAGCATTTTTTGGACATTCTTTTGAGACATGAAGTTGTAGAGAATTGAATTCTCTTCAAAATGAGAGGTGGTGGAAAACTTTCTGAGAAAGTATGAAGAAGTTATGCTCAGTCAAAGTTCAGTTGACTTTTCATTGGAAAATCCTAATTTGGAAAGTTTGACTTTTGAGCAAATCTTGAGTTTTCTTGATGAATCATGATCAACCCTTGATCAAATGATGAATGTAACTTAAAAATGAGGATATTGACCCAAAATTATGAAGTTTGACTGTATGTTGACCATAGTTGACGTTTTGTCCAATACAACTGATTTTCAACCATCTGAGCAATTGTCTGAGGAAACTTGACTTGTAAAGCTTGAAATTTGACATGGAGAATATTTGAAGCATATGAGGAGGCATGAAGACCATTGGAGATGTTGGAATCCCATCTTGACCTGAGAGATACCAAACCCTAGTTTGGGTTGATTGTCTAGGAGAGAGTTTGTCTGATCAACTCTTGAGGAATCCTTGAGTATAGATGTATGAAATCTCTTGAGTAGATGGAGGGCAAATTTTGGGGTATGACAGCCGGCACGTTCGCGGCTTATTATCTTCTGTCCTCTGATGGTGAAGCCTAAACCAGTCTTGTTAAATTTGAAAGGGAGATCAGGGAGCTATCCCCAAATAGTACTACCTCCTTCTTCAACAGCAGCTTGAGCATCTTTCAACGAGGCCATCCTTGGTGGAACTTGTGTGACTTCAGAAGTGACGGGAGAGTTAGCAGGCATGACTCTGGGGATTGTTTCGAAAGCTTGATAGGGAGTCTCGAAGAATTCACCCTCCATCTCGAGATATCGGAAGGACTGTAGATGACTGACCATGTATTCTTCTTCACCACATACTGTAACAACCTTCCCTTTCACCGGGTACTTCAGCTTCTGATGCAAGGTAGAGGTAACAATGCCTGCCCCATGTATCCAAGGGCGTCCAAGTAGGCAAGAGTAAGCTAGACGGATGTCCATGACGAAGAAAGTGGAGTCAAAAGTCTAGGAACCGACTTTAACAGGCAGGATGAGCTCTTCAAGTACTGTTCGCTTAGAACCATCAAAAGCTCTCACAATAATGTCACTGGGTTTCAGAACCAATCCTTCATCATCAAGTCGGTCGAAAGCACTCTTTGGGAGGATATTCAGAGCAGAACCGGTATCCACCAAAACATGAGACAATGTAACGCCCTTGCATTCAACAGAGATGTGCAAGGCTTTGTTGTGTTTCCTTCCAGCAGGAGTCAAATCAGCATCAGAGAAGCCTAGGCCGTTGTTGGTGGCCAGGCTAGCAATACAAACTTCAAATTGATCAGTAGTAGTGTCTTGTGGTACGTGAGCATTTTTCAGAAACTTCACCAAGGCTTTAGCATGAGCCTCAGAGCACAAGAGCAGAGCAAGCATGGAGATCTTGGACGGAGTCTGTCCCAATTGTTCCACAACATTGTAGTCACTCTTCTTGATAATCTTTCGAATTTCCTCCATCTCTTGTTTGGAGGTGTCTTCAGCAACTTCCTTTGGTACTTCTGGTTGAGCAGGATGAGCTACTGGTTCTTTCCCTCTAGTGTCGGGAACTGATTGAATAGCTGAAATGTGAGCTGGAGCCGCAGTGTCTTTTGGTGGAGAGATTTCTGGAGAGAACACTCTTCCGGTTCGGGTCACCTTACTCGATCCGGTGATGTTGTCAATGTCAGGAATGGAAGCTTCAACCGTAAGATCCTCAACGGTCAGAGGGTCTTGTTTGACGCCATGATAGTAAATCTCAGATCCATAATTCCAAGGGATAGCTTTGTCGGAGGAATATGGAACTGGTCTGGGAGAGGTAATGATGAGAGGTGCCACTCTAGGAACAGAATCAGCAGAGGAAATCCTTATTGTGTTAACATCAGCATAGTCTTCTGGGAAATCGTCACCCCATCCGGTTGCCTTAACATCTTCAATAGGAATTTTGTAGCTCTCAAGAACAGTGTACTTCACCATGTAATCAAACTTTACACTTGGCTGCCTCAAGGTATCCCACACATTCGGTACAGTTTCATTCACATCTTCGATCTTCAGTTTCTTAGACATGTCTTCACACAGGCTCTCCACAGGTGGTTTCAGGAATAGTATTTCACGGTTATCCATCATGCACTGAACATGCCTTCTCAACCAAACACAACCATTAGGTGCAGATGGGCACCAACGGCAATTCTCTGGGCATCCTGGATTGACACCGGCTTGCAGCAGATTCTTCTTAACAGTCATCAGAGGAATGGTCAAGTCATCTATGTTGAAAACGTAAGAGTTCTCGCCAATTGCATTGGAACTTTTGTCATGGTTAGGCATAGGCGTGTTGATCACATTCGGAGTCTCAACAGGAGGATCAAACTCAATCTACTTAGCTTCAATCATATCTTGAATCTTGTTCTTCAGAGCCCAACAGTTGTCAGTGTCGTGCCCTGGGCTGTTGGAGTGGTAAGCACACTTAGCATTAGGATTATATCTCGGAGAGGAAGTGTTGACACTCTGAGGAGGATCCTTCAAAGTAATCATCTCTGCTTTCAACATGTGTTGCAAGGCTTGCGACAACGGCATATTGATCTTCGTAAACTGTCTTCGTGGCGCGTTTTGGCTACGCGCGTTGTCTCGCTGAGGTTGTGCTGATGTAGGATTGGAGATCACAACTGCCCCCACAGATTGAGCACGGTCGGTCTTGGCTCGGATTTTCTGACCATACACATCATTAGTTTCTTTCTTACCACCAAAAGATCTCTTCGCAGCATTTGAAGATGACTCTACATGAATCTTCCCACTCTTGATACCAGCTTCAATAAGTTCTCCTGTCAATATCAGCTCGATGAATCCGGCTGAAGAGTTTCCAATCAGATGATTGAAGAATGGGCTTGTCAGCGTTCCCATAAACATATCAACCAACTCCCTATGGGACAAGGGTGGTTGAACTCTGCCTGCTAGATCTCTCCATTTCTGAGCATATTCTTTGAACTTTTCATCACGACCCATAGACATGCTCTGTAGTTGCATGCGAGTGGGTGCCAACTCAGCATTGTACTCATACTATCTGTAAAAAGCATTTGCTAAGTCACTCCAAGTACGGATACGGTCATTCTCTAGCTGATAATACCACTCCAATTGAGTTCCGGACAAACTCTCTTGGAAATAATGCATCCACAGCTTTCTGTCATCAGTGTGGGGGTTGATCTTCTGAACATAGGACTTCAAATGCAGCTTCGGACAAGAAATGCCATCATACTTGGCAAAGGTAGGAACTTTGAACTTGGGAGGAATCACCACACCAGGAACAAGACTCAGATCATCAAAATTCAGCCCTGACATCTTCAGGTTTTCCACAGCATTCAGACGGTCTTTGAGTTGTTTGTACTTGTCATCTTCATCAGAGTAATGATCCTCATAGTCTTCTCCTTTCTTCTCAGGCTCATGCTGATCGCCTTCGTCATTGCCCTTGACACTCCCTTCAGTCTTGACACTTTCTAAGAGCTCTATCCGGCTAACCACTTTAGGACCACCTTTGTAACGTTTGCCCATGTTGAGAACACCAACGACCCTCTTCTTTCTGTTGATGAGTTTCTTCAGATCTTCTTGGCCTTGGACCAAGCTAGTGAACATCTCCTGGAACTGAGCATTCTGAGCCTAGAGATCTTTGACAGTCTATTCAAGAGCCATTTCTGCGAAAATAAATAGCGAGAAAATGAGAAAACCAACCTTCGATGTACTTGTTATGAGATGTTATGCCATGATATGTGATGTTTATGCAAATGCAATGCAATGTTTTCAAGGACCTTAGGAATTTAAATTTGTTAAACAAGTACGAACAAACATTTATTAGTTCTCCTTTTATTCTTTTTCTTTTTAAGTACAAGAGATAGTTCAGAAAAATAAAAGAAAAGCATAAAATCCTAAAGCTCTAAGTCTCCCATGGGCGCTTCCTCTTGGTGCCGAGGTAGGCGTTGATGTTTTGCTCCTCGTGGAGTAGCTTTGTCAACTCTAGTACCTTCTTCTCGCTTGCATAGCACTGAGCTTCAAATGTATCCCTTTCTTCTTTAAGCTGAATTCAGGATCTCTTCAAGTCTTCAAAATCAGTAGGCATGTCGGGATGGAGAACGGTATAGGGTACGTCACCTATAGCAACAAGTTCCATAATTACTGGTAGAACAGGCGTGAATGGCATCATGAGGTTTTGAGCTCGAGCTCGCACCCATTTGAGGTAAGGCTCCCAAGGAATGGAGTTTTGGTGCCCCAAAGTCTTGGTATCAGTCTTCTTTACCATTCCCCAAGCGTGCATGAACCTTCGTCGGTAATTCTGGAGATCCTGGTTATAGTCGAACACAATATCTTGTAGAAGCATATCATGAGGACCATCTCTTCGAGCAAAACCAAACTGGCGTAGAGCTAAAGAAGGGTTGTAAGTAATACCTACCCTTATACCAAGCAATGGTACATTAGGGAATTCTCCACAACGCTCAATGAATGTGAAGTCCTTTTGAGAGAAAAGACTCCAACGGATATCTGAATGAGAGAGTGACATTAGTCTTTGAGACCACTTCAATCTTTGCTCATTCTTCAAAACTGATGGAGGAAGGTGCGAAATAAACCACCTAGAAAGTAACGGTATACAACACATGAGAGTTCCTTGTCTTTTGATAGTACGAGTGTGGAGAGAATGTAGGATGTCTCCAAGTAAGGTAGGCACAGGATTGCAAGTAAGGAATATCTTGATGACGTTGACATCTATGAACTGATCCGAGTTAGGAAATAGAACCAAACCATAGATTAGCAAAGCCAAGATGTCTTCGAATGCATGGAAACTCAAAGCTTTGAGGAATTCTCGGGCTTTCTTTATCAGAAACTTGGTAAGTAAACCCTTAACTCCGCTTCTTGTTTCCCAATTGGCTTCAATGTCTGAGCGCTTTAGATGTAATGCTGATGCAATGTCTTCATACCTAGGAATCTTTTCTAAACCGGTGAATGGCATTTGGTCAAGAATAGGTATCCCAAGTAGCTTAGAGAACTCTTCCAAGGTAGGAACCAACTGATAATCTGGGAATGTAAAGCAATGGTGTTTCGGATCAAAGAACTGGAATAGGACATGCATCATATCTTCTTCAAAACCGGAGATAACCAAGTCAAGCAGGTAACCATATCTTTTGGCAAACTGAGAATGGTCAGGAATTTCTGAAACCAATTCTTTGAGTTGAGAAGGTATACCCATAAAGTTGATTCGAATAGTCTTTCTAGAAGCCATAATCCCTACAAAACAGAGCAAAGATAAATCCCTAGGTCCTTGAAATAGTAAGAAATGATATGCAATGCGATGATGTCATGATGTCATGTTTAGCACACACAAACAATTCACACAATGAGCCTAGGTTTAAGGCTTGCATGAGGTATAGGTGATTGCCCCACCAAAAGTTTGAGTTGGTTCATCCTGTCCTATAATAGTAACCGGGTTCTATGAATCTCATATCATTGATCTTTCTCGTAGGCGTTTATTTCAATATGACTACCAAGTGGTCGACCGAAAATATCCCAAAAGTCTGATCTTAATGAGCGTAGCATCGAGTATCAGCCAACCTCGGTCTACACCAAAGTCAGCTATCTCACTACCTTCTAATGGCCAAGATGGGTCAATTAAGGTTCTAAAAGTTAGTTAGTGCTGATGACACCACGCAGAAGCCAAATACTATCCTCAACTTGGAAATGAAGAGTATCAGGACATCCAAAGTGTCACACTAATGTAGCCCTCATGTTGACCGTTTCGGTATACGCCTAACGGTCGCGAAGATTTATTGCTACTTACCTAAAAGGAAACCCGGATCCGGGTGTAGGATCCCCCACAAGTATAATACCCAAGCAACCCTTAAACATAAAGCAAGCAAGTCAAACTGAAAACAGTAAAAGTTATCTAGAAATCCCTAAGGCATTCTCTCTTTAGGGTGTCTCCCTGGCAGAGTCTCCAGTTCTGTAATACGGTGAACTGACTTTGAGATTTTTGTATCGCAAATGTGCGGATAGTAAGAGTCGCCACCGACTTTTCTTTTATCCAATTAAGGGAAGGTGAAAAGAACAGGAAAAGACCTTCGTTAGATTCTGAGTAAGGGAGAAGGTTATGAAAAGGGAAGGTATTATCACCCCTTTCCATCCGTAGTTTTCTACGGGCTCTTAGTTGCTCTTAGATCACTTTAAAATCGTGCTTTCTGTGTGTTTGAAAAAATGTTTTGAAAAGGCATTTCGCTTTGACTTTGTAATGATTCATGTAGGAATGTATACAAAGTGTTCGGAAATGTTTTGTTTTTGAAAAGAGTTTGAACTTTGACAAAGGTGTGAGGTGTAAAAAGTATTTTGATACAGCAAGCAACTAAAAGTCTTATTACCTACTCAGAATGGTCGTTTTCATGTTGTTTTACGTTCCTTTAGAATATTGCTATCCGTACCATTAGTTGGTAGGTAACCTTATTCGTTGGATGTAGAAGGGACATTCGAAGGGACGTCGTATGGTCATAGAAGGCAACTTGTAGGAGTATCCTAGCACATTCGAAGGGACTATCATCATTTTTCGTAGGCAACAATCGAGGGTCCAGATCATGTATTCGTAGGCGACATCGTGGGTCTATGATCTTTGTATCGAAGGGACTATGATGATTTGTTTTGAAGGCAATAGTGCTAGAATACCTCTACGTTCGAGGGACTTGACCATTTATTCGAAAGGCAACGAAAGAGAATTACCCTAAGGGGTGCATGTGTGAAAAGAGTGTGTCAAATTCAGATATTTTATCTTGTATTTAGATGTGATCTATGTCCATTTTTATCTTGCCATACACGCCTAGTTACTAGCAGTTTATAGGGTGCGGAAAGTAAATTGCAAGAAAGATAAAGTCCTACGTTATTACATGGCTTTGGGGCAGTTACATAATAAGAGTGCGGAAAATAAAAGTCCTAATTAAACTATTACATCCCATAGGCAGTTACATAATTGAAAAAGAAAAGCAAGAAAAATCGTTCGAAACGTTACAACCTGTGAACAGATACATAATCGGAAAATACGAGAAGTTGCATAAGAAGAAAATGTTAGTAAAAAGCATGATTTTTGAATGAGGAAAAAGGTTTTATGTTAGTAATGACATTAATATGATAAGATAAATTTTTGGAAATTTTCGGAATCGATTTCGATATTTAAAAACAATTAAAAGTCATTCAAATGATTAATTAATAATTAAATTAAATATGCATGCAAAAATAATAATTTTAATTTTAAAAATTAAATAAGTATTTTTCTGATGATAATGCAAAAAAGAAATATTTTTGGAGTTTTTTAGATGCATGATAGAAAATATTAAACATAAATTAAATAAGATAGAAAATATTAAGAGAAAATAAAAAAAGAAGTTAGTTTTGCAAACTTGTAAAAATAAGTGGTCCTGCCCAGGTTCGAACCGGTGTCCACATGGTGACAACTCACGCTCCCTTGCCTCTACCACTGAGCCAACGCGCGTTTGGTGTCATATAAATGAAACGAAGCATTTTTGAACGGATTTGAATTCTGGAAACCAAGAACACGCGCGAAGATCTTCATCTTCTTCATTTGAATTTTTGAAAACTTAGCGTCGGCTGAGTTCGACGCTATGGCCCCTGCAAATATCAAAATCCAATACAAGCAATATAAATGAAATTCAAAGCCATGGTTCGATTGGAAACATCGTTCTAAACACGATGGTGGTCTTAGATTTGTCCAATTTTACGTATTTCATGAGATCCCAATTCGAGCAGTGGAACCCTAGCCATGGTGATTTTCCATTCAGGCCACGAAAATGCAATTAAACTATGCAGAAAGTTTCCAAACTTCAATCTAAACACAAAACAAACATCAAAACTCGTTAAGGATGCATGAATGATAAAAATCGATTTTGGAAAAAGTTTGACAAACCAAATTCTGGATTTCTCGATTCTTGATGATTTTGTGAGTTGTAAAGGTCTGGATCGACTCCAGGGACTCCAAGGAATGCAAAGGAATGCTCAAAACCAATTGAAACAGGCTGGAACTATGGCTGCAAGTAGCTTGTGAAGCACGGTTTTTTTGACTTAGGTTAGGGTTCCTCCGAGCAATTTTTCTGTTCTTTCTCATGTTGTATGCATTGTATAATTATAATGGATGGATTTTGGGCTGAATTGAAGAACAAATATTGATCAATCAATGCAAAAATTATTTGATTTTGTACAAAATCAAATCTTCCTTTTTTGATCCAATTTCAATCAATTTCTTGCCAAATCAATGCAAATTTCGAAATTTGCCAGCTTGTATGAGTTGCTTGGATCTCAAGAATGAGAGAAAAATCAACTTTGCATTTCATTTTGATTTTATACCTTATTTTTTAATTTAATTTGTTTTTAAATGAATAAAATTCAAATTAAATAGAAAAATAAAGACAAAATTCGTGGCATTGGGCTTGAAGGTTCCAAATAAGATAAGGAACAAGTTTAAATCAAGAAAAACTAGGCTCATTTGCAAAATTTTGGATTTTGACAAGTATTTCTCTTTGTGCACCTCTTCAAAAATGCCCAACTTGTGCAAGGTGTAGTTTGCTCAATTTCCCACATTTTTGAGTCTTCTTGGACTTTTTAGAAAGCTCTAGGTGTCCTCTAAACAACCTCTTTGGTTTCATCTCAATTGGAGTTTCCATGCTCAATAAAACTTCAATACAAAAAGTTGACTTTTTGTTGACTTTGAAAAGGACCTGTAATGTTTTGATCCATACCTTCCAAATGAAGCATTTTTTGGACATTCTTTTGAGACATGAAGTTGTAGAGAATTGAATTCTCTTCAAAATGAGAGGTGGTGGAAAACTTTCTGAGAAAGTATGAAGAAGTTATGCTCAGTCAAAGTTCAGTTGACTTTTCATTGGAAAATCCTAATTTGGAAAGTTTGACTTTTGAGCAAATCTTGAGTTTTCTTGATGAATCATGATCAACCCTTGATCAAATGATGAATGTGACTTCAAAATGAGGATGTTGACCAAAAATCAGGAAGTTTGACTGTATGTTGACCACAGTTGACTTTTTGTCCAATACAACTGATTTTCAACCATCTGAGCAATTGTCTGAGGAAACTTGACTTGTAAAGCTTGAAATTTGACATGGAGAATATTTGAAGCATATGAGGAGGCATGAAGACCATTGGAGATGTTGGAATCCCATCTTGACCTGAGAGATACCAAACCCTAGTTTGGGTTGATTGTCTAGGAGAGAGTTTGTCTGATCAACTCTTGAGGAATCCTTGAGTATAGATGTATGAAATCTCTTGAGTAGATGGAGGGCAAATTTTGGGGTATGACAGCCGGCACGTTCGCGGCTTATTATCTTCTGTCCTCTGATGGTGAAGCCTAAACCAGTCTTGTTAAATTTGAAAGGGAGATCAGGGAGCTATCCCCAAATAGTACTACCTCCTTCTTCAACAGCAGCTTGAGCATCTTTCAACGAGGCCATCCTTGGTGGAACTTGTGTGACTTCAGAAGTGACGGGAGAGTTAGCAGGCATGACTCTGGGGATTGTTTCGAAAGCTTGATAGGGAGTCTCGAAGAATTCACCCTCCATCTCGAGATATCGGAAGGACTGTAGATGACTGACCATGTATTCTTCTTCACCACATACTGTAACAACCTTCCCTTTCACCGGGTACTTCAGCTTCTGATGCAAGGTAGAGGTAACAATGCCTGCCCCATGTATCCAAGGGCGTCCAAGTAGGCAAGAGTAAGCTAGACGGATGTCCATGACGAAGAAAGTGGAGTCAAAAGTCTAGGAACCGACTTTAACAGGCAGGATGAGCTCTTCAAGTACTGTTCGCTTAGAACCATCAAAAGCTCTCACAATAATGTCACTGGGTTTCAGAACCAATCCTTCATCATCAAGTCGGTCGAAAGCACTCTTTGGGAGGATATTCAGAGCAGAACCGGTATCCACCAAAACATGAGACAATGTAACGCCCTTGCATTCAACAGAGATGTGCAAGGCTTTGTTGTGTTTCCTTCCAGCAGGAGTCAAATCAGCATCAGAGAAGCCTAGGCCGTTGTTGGTGGCCAGGCTAGCAATACAAACTTCAAATTGATCAGTAGTAGTGTCTTGTGGTACGTGAGCATTTTTCAGAAACTTCACCAAGGCTTTAGCATGAGCCTCAGAGCACAAGAGCAGAGCAAGCATGGAGATCTTGGACGGAGTCTGTCCCAATTGTTCCACAACATTGTAGTCACTCTTCTTGATAATCTTTCGAATTTCCTCCATCTCTTGTTTGGAGGTGTCTTCAGCAACTTCCTTTGGTACTTCTGGTTGAGCAGGATGAGCTACTGGTTCTTTCCCTCTAGTGTCGGGAACTGATTGAATAGCTGAAATGTGAGCTGGAGCCGCAGTGTCTTTTGGTGGAGAGATTTCTGGAGAGAACACTCTTCCGGTTCGGGTCACCTTACTCGATCCGGTGATGTTGTCAATGTCAGGAATGGAAGCTTCAACCGTAAGATCCTCAACGGTCAGAGGGTCTTGTTTGACGCCATGATAGTAAATCTCAGATCCATAATTCCAAGGGATAGCTTTGTCGGAGGAATATGGAACTGGTCTGGGAGAGGTAATGATGAGAGGTGCCACTCTAGGAACAGAATCAGCAGAGGAAATCCTTATTGTGTTAACATCAGCATAGTCTTCTGGGAAATCGTCACCCCATCCGGTTGCCTTAACATCTTCAATAGGAATTTTGTAGCTCTCAAGAACAGTGTACTTCACCATGTAATCAAACTTTACACTTGGCTGCCTCAAGGTATCCCACACATTCGGTACAGTTTCATTCACATCTTCGATCTTCAGTTTCTTAGACATGTCTTCACACAGGCTCTCCACAGGTGGTTTCAGGAATAGTATTTCACGGTTATCCATCATGCACTGAACATGCCTTCTCAACCAAACACAACCATTAGGTGCAGATGGGCACCAACGGCAATTCTCTGGGCATCCTGGATTGACACCGGCTTGCAGCAGATTCTTCTTAACAGTCATCAGAGGAATGGTCAAGTCATCTATGTTGAAAACGTAAGAGTTCTCGCCAATTGCATTGGAACTTTTGTCATGGTTAGGCATAGGCGTGTTGATCACATTCGGAGTCTCAACAGGAGGATCAAACTCAATCTACTTAGCTTCAATCATATCTTGAATCTTGTTCTTCAGAGCCCAACAGTTGTCAGTGTCGTGCCCTGGGCTGTTGGAGTGGTAAGCACACTTAGCATTAGGATTATATCTCGGAGAGGAAGTGTTGACACTCTGAGGAGGATCCTTCAAAGTAATCATCTCTGCTTTCAACATGTGTTGCAAGGCTTGCGACAACGGCATATTGATCTTCGTAAACTGTCTTCGTGGCGCGTTTTGGCTACGCGCGTTGTCTCGCTGAGGTTGTGCTGATGTAGGATTGGAGATCACAACTGCCCCCACAGATTGAGCACGGTCGGTCTTGGCTCGGATTTTCTGACCATACACATCATTAGTTTCTTTCTTACCACCAAAAGATCTCTTCGCAGCATTTGAAGATGACTCTACATGAATCTTCCCACTCTTGATACCAGCTTCAATAAGTTCTCCTGTCAATATCAGCTCGATGAATCCGGCTGAAGAGTTTCCAATCAGATGATTGAAGAATGGGCTTGTCAGCGTTCCCATAAACATATCAACCAACTCCCTATGGGACAAGGGTGGTTGAACTCTGCCTGCTAGATCTCTCCATTTCTGAGCATATTCTTTGAACTTTTCATCACGACCCATAGACATGCTCTGTAGTTGCATGCGAGTGGGTGCCAACTCAGCATTGTACTCATACTATCTGTAAAAAGCATTTGCTAAGTCACTCCAAGTACGGATACGGTCATTCTCTAGCTGATAATACCACTCCAATTGAGTTCCGGACAAACTCTCTTGGAAATAATGCATCCACAGCTTTCTGTCATCAGTGTGGGGGTTGATCTTCTGAACATAGGACTTCAAATGCATCTTCGGACAAGAAATGCCATCATACTTGGCAAAGGTAGGAACTTTGAACTTGGGAGGAATCACCACACCAGGAACAAGACTCAGATCATCAAAATTCAGCCCTGACATCTTCAGGTTTTCCACAGCATTCAGACGGTCTTTGAGTTGTTTGTACTTGTCATCTTCATCAGAGTAATGATCCTCATAGTCTTCTCCTTTCTTCTCAGGCTCATGCTGATCGCCTTCGTCATTGCCCTTGACACTCCCTTCAGTCTTGACACTTTCTAAGAGCTCTATCCGGCTAACCACTTTAGGACCACCTTTGTAACGTTTGCCCATGTTGAGAACACCAACGACCCTCTTCTTTCTGTTGATGAGTTTCTTCAGATCTTCTTGGCCTTGGACCAAGCTAGTGAACATCTCCTGGAACTGAGCATTCTGAGCCTAGAGATCTTTGACAGTCTATTCAAGAGCCATTTCTGCGAAAATAAATAGCGAGAAAATGAGAAAACCAACCTTCGATGTACTTGTTATGAGATGTTATGCCATGATATGTGATGTTTATGCAAATGCAATGCAATGTTTTCAAGGACCTTAGGAATTTAAATTTGTTAAACAAGTACGAACAAACATTTATTAGTTCTCCTTTTATTCTTTTTCTTTTTAAGTACAAGAGATAGTTCAGAAAAATAAAAGAAAAGCATAAAATCCTAAAGCTCTAAGTCTCCCATGGGCGCTTCCTCTTGGTGCCGAGGTAGGCGTTGATGTTTTGCTCCTCGTGGAGTAGCTTTGTCAACTCTAGTACCTTCTTCTCGCTTGCATAGCACTGAGCTTCAAATGTATCCCTTTCTTCTTTAAGCTGAATTCAGGATCTCTTCAAGTCTTCAAAATCAGTAGGCATGTCGGGATGGAGAACGGTATAGGGTACGTCACCTATAGCAACAAGTTCCATAATTACTGGTAGAACAGGCGTGAATGGCATCATGAGGTTTTGAGCTCGAGCTCGCACCCATTTGAGGTAAGGCTCCCAAGGAATGGAGTTTTGGTGCCCCAAAGTCTTGGTATCAGTCTTCTTTACCATTCCCCAAGCGTGCATGAACCTTCGTCGGTAATTCTGGAGATCCTGGTTATAGTCGAACACAATATCTTGTAGAAGCATATCATGAGGACCATCTCTTCGAGCAAAACCAAACTGGCGTAGAGCTAAAGAAGGGTTGTAAGTAATACCTACCCTTATACCAAGCAATGGTACATTAGGGAATTCTCCACAACGCTCAATGAATGTGAAGTCCTTTTGAGAGAAAAGACTCCAACGGATATCTGAATGAGAGAGTGACATTAGTCTTTGAGACCACTTCAATCTTTGCTCATTCTTCAAAACTGATGGAGGAAGGTGCGAAATAAACCACCTAGAAAGTAACGGTATACAACACATGAGAGTTCCTTGTCTTTTGATAGTACGAGTGTGGAGAGAATGTAGGATGTCTCCAAGTAAGGTAGGCACAGGATTGCAAGTAAGGAATATCTTGATGACGTTGACATCTATGAACTGATCCGAGTTAGGAAATAGAACCAAACCATAGATTAGCAAAGCCAAGATGTCTTCGAATGCATGGAAACTCAAAGCTTTGAGGAATTCTCGGGCTTTCTTTATCAGAAACTTGGTAAGTAAACCCTTAACTCCGCTTCTTGTTTCCCAATTGGCTTCAATGTCTGAGCGCTTTAGATGTAATGCTGATGCAATGTCTTCATACCTAGGAATCTTTTCTAAACCGGTGAATGGCATTTGGTCAAGAATAGGTATCCCAAGTAGCTTAGAGAACTCTTCCAAGGTAGGAACCAACTGATAATCTGGGAATGTAAAGCAATGGTGTTTCGGATCAAAGAACTGGAATAGGACATGCATCATATCTTCTTCAAAACCGGAGATAACCAAGTCAAGCAGGTAACCATATCTTTTGGCAAACTGAGAATGGTCAGGAATTTCTGAAACCAATTCTTTGAGTTGAGAAGGTATACCCATAAAGTTGATTCGAATAGTCTTTCTAGAAGCCATAATCCCTACAAAACAGAGCAAAGATAAATCCCTAGGTCCTTGAAATAGTAAGAAATGATATGCAATGCGATGATGTCATGATGTCATGTTTAGCACACACAAACAATTCACACAATGAGCCTAGGTTTAAGGCTTGCATGAGGTATAGGTGATTGCCCCACCAAAAGTTTGAGTTGGTTCATCCTGTCCTATAATAGTAACCGGGTTCTATGAATCTCATATCATTGATCTTTCTCGTAGGCGTTTATTTCAATATGACTACCAAGTGGTCGACCGAAAATATCCCAAAAGTCTGATCTTAATGAGCGTAGCATCGAGTATCAGCCAACCTCGGTCTACACCAAAGTCAGCTATCTCACTACCTTCTAATGGCCAAGATGGGTCAATTAAGGTTCTAAAAGTTAGTTAGTGCTGATGACACCACGCAGAAGCCAAATACTATCCTCAACTTGGAAATGAAGAGTATCAGGACATCCAAAGTGTCACACTAATGTAGCCCTCATGTTGACCGTTTCGGTATACGCCTAACGGTCGCGAAGATTTATTGCTACTTACCTAAAAGGAAACCCGGATCCGGGTGTAGGATCCCCCACAAGTATAATACCCAAGCAACCCTTAAACATAAAGCAAGCAAGTCAAACTGAAAACAGTAAAAGTTATCTAGAAATCCCTAAGGCATTCTCTCTTTAGGGTGTCTCCCTGGCAGAGTCTCCAGTTCTGTAATACGGTGAACTGACTTTGAGATTTTTGTATCGCAAATGTGCGGATAGTAAGAGTCGCCACCGACTTTTCTTTTATCCAATTAAGGGAAGGTGAAAAGAACAGGAAAAGACCTTCGTTAGATTCTGAGTAAGGGAGAAGGTTATGAAAAGGGAAGGTATTATCACCCCTTTCCATCCGTAGTTTTCTACGGGCTCTTAGTTGCTCTTAGATCACTTTAAAATCGTGCTTTCTGTGTGTTTGAAAAAATGTTTTGAAAAGGCATTTCGCTTTGACTTTGTAATGATTCATGTAGGAATGTATACAAAGTGTTCGGAAATGTTTTGTTTTTGAAAAGAGTTTGAACTTTGACAAAGGTGTGAGGTGTAAAAAGTATTTTGATACAGCAAGCAACTAAAAGTCTTATTACCTACTCAGAATGGTCGTTTTCATGTTGTTTTACGTTCCTTTAGAATATTGCTATCCGTACCATTAGTTGGTAGGTAACCTTATTCGTTGGATGTAGAAGGGACATTCGAAGGGACGTCGTATGGTCATAGAAGGCAACTTGTAGGAGTATCCTAGCACATTCGAAGGGACTATCATCATTTTTCGTAGGCAACAATCGAGGGTCCAGATCATGTATTCGTAGGCGACATCGTGGGTCTATGATCTTTGTATCGAAGGGACTATGATGATTTGTTTTGAAGGCAATAGTGCTAGAATACCTCTACGTTCGAGGGACTTGACCATTTATTCGAAAGGCAACGAAAGAGAATTACCCTAAGGGGTGCATGTGTGAAAAGAGTGTGTCAAATTCAGATATTTTATCTTGTATTTAGATGTGATCTATGTCCATTTTTATCTTGCCATACACGCCTAGTTACTAGCAGTTTATAGGGTGCGGAAAGTAAATTGCAGAAAGATAAAGTCCTACGTTATTACATGGCTTTGGGGCAGTTACATAATAAGAGTGCGGAAAATAAAAGTCCTAATTAAACTATTACATCCCATAGGCAGTTACATAATTGAAAAAGAAAAGCAAGAAAAATCGTTCGAAACGTTACAACCTGTGAACAGATACATAATCGGAAAATACGAGAAGTTGCATAAGAAGAAAATGTTAGTAAAAAGCATGATTTTTGAATGAGGAAAAAGGTTTTATGTTAGTAATGACATTAATATGATAAGATAAATTTTTGGAAATTTTCGGAATCGATTTCGATATTTAAAAAACAATTAAAAGTCATTCAAATGATTAATTAATAATTAAATTAAATATGCATGCAAAAATAATAATTTTAATTTTAAAAATTAAATAAGTATTTTTCTGATGATAATGCAAAAAAGAAATATTTTTGGAGTTTTTTAGATGCATGATAGAAAATATTAAACATAAATTAAATAAGATAGAAAATATTAAGAGAAAATAAAAAAAGAAGTTAGTTTTGCAAACTTGTAAAAATAAGTGGTCCTGCCCAGGTTCGAACCGGTGTCCACATGGTGACAACTCACGCTCCCTTGCCTCTACCACTGAGCCAACGCGCGTTTGGTGTCATATAAATGAAACGAAGCATTTTTGAACGGATTTGAATTCTGGAAACCAAGAACACGCGCGAAGATCTTCATCTTCTTCATTTGAATTTTTGAAAACTTAGCGTCGGCTGAGTTCGACGCTATGGCCCCTGCAAATATCAAAATCCAATACAAGCAATATAAATGAAATTCAAAGCCATGGTTCGATTGGAAACATCGTTCTAAACACGATGGTGGTCTTAGATTTGTCCAATTTTACGTATTTCATGAGATCCCAATTCGAGCAGTGGAACCCTAGCCATGGTGATTTTCCATTCAGGCCACGAAAATGCAATTAAACTATGCAGAAAGTTTCCAAACTTCAATCTAAACACAAAACAAACATCAAAACTCGTTAAGGATGCATGAATGATAAAAATCGATTTTGGAAAAAGTTTGACAAACCAAATTCTGGATTTCTCGATTCTTGATGATTTTATGAGTTGTAAAGGTCTGGATCGACTCCAGGGACTCCAAGGAATGCAAAGGAATGCTCAAAACCAATTGAAACAGGCTGGAACTATGGCTGCAAGTAGCTTGTGAAGCACGGTTTTTTTGACTTAGGTTAGGGTTCCTCCGAGCAATTTTTCTGTTCTTTCTCATGTTGTATGCATTGTATAATTATAATGGATGGATTTTGGGCTGAATTGAAGAACAAATATTGATCAATCAATGCAAAAATTATTTGATTTTGTACAAAATCAAATCTTCCTTTTTTGATCCAATTTCAATCAATTTCTTGCCAAATCAATGCAAATTTCGAAATTTGCCAGCTTGTATGAGTTGCTTGGATCTCAAGAATGAGAGAAAAATCAACTTTGCATTTCATTTTGATTTTATACCTTATTTTTTAATTTAATTTGTTTTTAAATGAATAAAATTCAAATTAAATAGAAAAATAAAGACAAAATTCGTGGCATTGGGCTTGAAGGTTCCAAATAAGATAAGGAACAAGTTTAAATCAAGAAAAACTAGGCTCATTTGCAAAATTTTGGATTTTGACAAGTATTTCTCTTTGTGCACCTCTTCAAAAATGCCCAACTTGTGCAAGGTGTAGTTTGCTCAATTTCCCACATTTTTGAGTCTTCTTGGACTTTTTAGAAAGCTCTAGGTGTCCTCTAAACAACCTCTTTGGTTTCATCTCAATTGGAGTTTCCATGCTCAATAAAACTTCAATACAAAAAGTTGACTTTTTGTTGACTTTGAAAAGGACCTGTAATGTTTTGATCCATACCTTCCAAATGAAGCATTTTTTGGACATTCTTTTGAGACATGAAGTTGTAGAGAATTGAATTCTCTTCAAAATGAGAGGTGGTGGAAAACTTTCTGAGAAAGTATGAAGAAGTTATGCTCAGTCAAAGTTCAGTTGACTTTTCATTGGAAAATCCTAATTTGGAAAGTTTGACTTTTGAGCAAATCTTGAGTTTTCTTGATGAATCATGATCAACCCTTGATCAAATGATGAATGTGACTTCAAAATGAGGATGTTGACCAAAAATCAGGAAGTTTGACTGTATGTTGACCACAGTTGACTTTTTGTCCAATACAACTGATTTTCAACCATCTGAGCAATTGTCTGAGGAAACTTGACTTGTAAAGCTTGAAATTTGACATGGAGAATATTTGAAGCATATGAGGAGGCATGAAGACCATTGGAGATGTTGGAATCCCATCTTGACCTGAGAGATACCAAACCCTAGTTTGGGTTGATTGTCTAGGAGAGAGTTTGTCTGATCAACTCTTGAGGAATCCTTGAGTATAGATGTATGAAATCTCTTGAGTAGATGGAGGGCAAATTTTGGGGTATGACAGCCGGCACGTTCGCGGCTTATTATCTTCTGTCCTCTGATGGTGAAGCCTAAACCAGTCTTGTTAAATTTGAAAGGGAGATCAGGGAGCTATCCCCAAATAGTACTACCTCCTTCTTCAACAGCAGCTTGAGCATCTTTCAACGAGGCCATCCTTGGTGGAACTTGTGTGACTTCAGAAGTGACGGGAGAGTTAGCAGGCATGACTCTGGGGATTGTTTCGAAAGCTTGATAGGGAGTCTCGAAGAATTCACCCTCCATCTCGAGATATCGGAAGGACTGTAGATGACTGACCATGTATTCTTCTTCACCACATACTGTAACAACCTTCCCTTTCACCGGGTACTTCAGCTTCTGATGCAAGGTAGAGGTAACAATGCCTGCCCCATGTATCCAAGGGCGTCCAAGTAGGCAAGAGTAAGCTAGACGGATGTCCATGACGAAGAAAGTGGAGTCAAAAGTCTAGGAACCGACTTTAACAGGCAGGATGAGCTCTTCAAGTACTGTTCGCTTAGAACCATCAAAAGCTCTCACAATAATGTCACTGGGTTTCAGAACCAATCCTTCATCATCAAGTCGGTCGAAAGCACTCTTTGGGAGGATATTCAGAGCAGAACCGGTATCCACCAAAACATGAGACAATGTAACGCCCTTGCATTCAACAGAGATGTGCAAGGCTTTGTTGTGTTTCCTTCCAGCAGGAGTCAAATCAGCATCAGAGAAGCCTAGGCCGTTGTTGGTGGCCAGGCTAGCAATACAAACTTCAAATTGATCAGTAGTAGTGTCTTGTGGTACGTGAGCATTTTTCAGAAACTTCACCAAGGCTTTAGCATGAGCCTCAGAGCACAAGAGCAGAGCAAGCATGGAGATCTTGGACGGAGTCTGTCCCAATTGTTCCACAACATTGTAGTCACTCTTCTTGATAATCTTTCGAATTTCCTCCATCTCTTGTTTGGAGGTGTCTTCAGCAACTTCCTTTGGTACTTCTGGTTGAGCAGGATGAGCTACTGGTTCTTTCCCTCTAGTGTCGGGAACTGATTGAATAGCTGAAATGTGAGCTGGAGCCGCAGTGTCTTTTGGTGGAGAGATTTCTGGAGAGAACACTCTTCCGGTTCGGGTCACCTTACTCGATCCGGTGATGTTGTCAATGTCAGGAATGGAAGCTTCAACCGTAAGATCCTCAACGGTCAGAGGGTCTTGTTTGACGCCATGATAGTAAATCTCAGATCCATAATTCCAAGGGATAGCTTTGTCGGAGGAATATGGAACTGGTCTGGGAGAGGTAATGATGAGAGGTGCCACTCTAGGAACAGAATCAGCAGAGGAAATCCTTATTGTGTTAACATCAGCATAGTCTTCTGGGAAATCGTCACCCCATCCGGTTGCCTTAACATCTTCAATAGGAATTTTGTAGCTCTCAAGAACAGTGTACTTCACCATGTAATCAAACTTTACACTTGGCTGCCTCAAGGTATCCCACACATTCGGTACAGTTTCATTCACATCTTCGATCTTCAGTTTCTTAGACATGTCTTCACACAGGCTCTCCACAGGTGGTTTCAGGAATAGTATTTCACGGTTATCCATCATGCACTGAACATGCCTTCTCAACCAAACACAACCATTAGGTGCAGATGGGCACCAACGGCAATTCTCTGGGCATCCTGGATTGACACCGGCTTGCAGCAGATTCTTCTTAACAGTCATCAGAGGAATGGTCAAGTCATCTATGTTGAAAACGTAAGAGTTCTCGCCAATTGCATTGGAACTTTTGTCATGGTTAGGCATAGGCGTGTTGATCACATTCGGAGTCTCAACAGGAGGATCAAACTCAATCTACTTAGCTTCAATCATATCTTGAATCTTGTTCTTCAGAGCCCAACAGTTGTCAGTGTCGTGCCCTGGGCTGTTGGAGTGGTAAGCACACTTAGCATTAGGATTATATCTCGGAGAGGAAGTGTTGACACTCTGAGGAGGATCCTTCAAAGTAATCATCTCTGCTTTCAACATGTGTTGCAAGGCTTGCGACAACGGCATATTGATCTTCGTAAACTGTCTTCGTGGCGCGTTTTGGCTACGCGCGTTGTCTCGCTGAGGTTGTGCTGATGTAGGATTGGAGATCACAACTGCCCCCACAGATTGAGCACGGTCGGTCTTGGCTCGGATTTTCTGACCATACACATCATTAGTTTCTTTCTTACCACCAAAAGATCTCTTCGCAGCATTTGAAGATGACTCTACATGAATCTTCCCACTCTTGATACCAGCTTCAATAAGTTCTCCTGTCAATATCAGCTCGATGAATCCGGCTGAAGAGTTTCCAATCAGATGATTGAAGAATGGGCTTGTCAGCGTTCCCATAAACATATCAACCAACTCCCTATGGGACAAGGGTGGTTGAACTCTGCCTGCTAGATCTCTCCATTTCTGAGCATATTCTTTGAACTTTTCATCACGACCCATAGACATGCTCTGTAGTTGCATGCGAGTGGGTGCCAACTCAGCATTGTACTCATACTATCTGTAAAAAGCATTTGCTAAGTCACTCCAAGTACGGATACGGTCATTCTCTAGCTGATAATACCACTCCAATTGAGTTCCGGACAAACTCTCTTGGAAATAATGCATCCACAGCTTTCTGTCATCAGTGTGGGGGTTGATCTTCTGAACATAGGACTTCAAATGCATCTTCGGACAAGAAATGCCATCATACTTGGCAAAGGTAGGAACTTTGAACTTGGGAGGAATCACCACACCAGGAACAAGACTCAGATCATCAAAATTCAGCCCTGACATCTTCAGGTTTTCCACAGCATTCAGACGGTCTTTGAGTTGTTTGTACTTGTCATCTTCATCAGAGTAATGATCCTCATAGTCTTCTCCTTTCTTCTCAGGCTCATGCTGATCGCCTTCGTCATTGCCCTTGACACTCCCTTCAGTCTTGACACTTTCTAAGAGCTCTATCCGGCTAACCACTTTAGGACCACCTTTGTAACGTTTGCCCATGTTGAGAACACCAACGACCCTCTTCTTTCTGTTGATGAGTTTCTTCAGATCTTCTTGGCCTTGGACCAAGCTAGTGAACATCTCCTGGAACTGAGCATTCTGAGCCTAGAGATCTTTGACAGTCTATTCAAGAGCCATTTCTGCGAAAATAAATAGCGAGAAAATGAGAAAACCAACCTTCGATGTACTTGTTATGAGATGTTATGCCATGATATGTGATGTTTATGCAAATGCAATGCAATGTTTTCAAGGACCTTAGGAATTTAAATTTGTTAAACAAGTACGAACAAACATTTATTAGTTCTCCTTTTATTCTTTTTCTTTTTAAGTACAAGAGATAGTTCAGAAAAATAAAAGAAAAGCATAAAATCCTAAAGCTCTAAGTCTCCCATGGGCGCTTCCTCTTGGTGCCGAGGTAGGCGTTGATGTTTTGCTCCTCGTGGAGTAGCTTTGTCAACTCTAGTACCTTCTTCTCGCTTGCATAGCACTGAGCTTCAAATGTATCCCTTTCTTCTTTAAGCTGAATTCAGGATCTCTTCAAGTCTTCAAAATCAGTAGGCATGTCGGGATGGAGAACGGTATAGGGTACGTCACCTATAGCAACAAGTTCCATAATTACTGGTAGAACAGGCGTGAATGGCATCATGAGGTTTTGAGCTCGAGCTCGCACCCATTTGAGGTAAGGCTCCCAAGGAATGGAGTTTTGGTGCCCCAAAGTCTTGGTATCAGTCTTCTTTACCATTCCCCAAGCGTGCATGAACCTTCGTCGGTAATTCTGGAGATCCTGGTTATAGTCGAACACAATATCTTGTAGAAGCATATCATGAGGACCATCTCTTCGAGCAAAACCAAACTGGCGTAGAGCTAAAGAAGGGTTGTAAGTAATACCTACCCTTATACCAAGCAATGGTACATTAGGGAATTCTCCACAACGCTCAATGAATGTGAAGTCCTTTTGAGAGAAAAGACTCCAACGGATATCTGAATGAGAGAGTGACATTAGTCTTTGAGACCACTTCAATCTTTGCTCATTCTTCAAAACTGATGGAGGAAGGTGCGAAATAAACCACCTAGAAAGTAACGGTATACAACACATGAGAGTTCCTTGTCTTTTGATAGTACGAGTGTGGAGAGAATGTAGGATGTCTCCAAGTAAGGTAGGCACAGGATTGCAAGTAAGGAATATCTTGATGACGTTGACATCTATGAACTGATCCGAGTTAGGAAATAGAACCAAACCATAGATTAGCAAAGCCAAGATGTCTTCGAATGCATGGAAACTCAAAGCTTTGAGGAATTCTCGGGCTTTCTTTATCAGAAACTTGGTAAGTAAACCCTTAACTCCGCTTCTTGTTTCCCAATTGGCTTCAATGTCTGAGCGCTTTAGATGTAATGCTGATGCAATGTCTTCATACCTAGGAATCTTTTCTAAACCGGTGAATGGCATTTGGTCAAGAATAGGTATCCCAAGTAGCTTAGAGAACTCTTCCAAGGTAGGAACCAACTGATAATCTGGGAATGTAAAGCAATGGTGTTTCGGATCAAAGAACTGGAATAGGACATGCATCATATCTTCTTCAAAACCGGAGATAACCAAGTCAAGCAGGTAACCATATCTTTTGGCAAACTGAGAATGGTCAGGAATTTCTGAAACCAATTCTTTGAGTTGAGAAGGTATACCCATAAAGTTGATTCGAATAGTCTTTCTAGAAGCCATAATCCCTACAAAACAGAGCAAAGATAAATCCCTAGGTCCTTGAAATAGTAAGAAATGATATGCAATGCGATGATGTCATGATGTCATGTTTAGCACACACAAACAATTCACACAATGAGCCTAGGTTTAAGGCTTGCATGAGGTATAGGTGATTGCCCCACCAAAAGTTTGAGTTGGTTCATCCTGTCCTATAATAGTAACCGGGTTCTATGAATCTCATATCATTGATCTTTCTCGTAGGCGTTTATTTCAATATGACTACCAAGTGGTCGACCGAAAATATCCCAAAAGTCTGATCTTAATGAGCGTAGCATCGAGTATCAGCCAACCTCGGTCTACACCAAAGTCAGCTATCTCACTACCTTCTAATGGCCAAGATGGGTCAATTAAGGTTCTAAAAGTTAGTTAGTGCTGATGACACCACGCAGAAGCCAAATACTATCCTCAACTTGGAAATGAAGAGTATCAGGACATCCAAAGTGTCACACTAATGTAGCCCTCATGTTGACCGTTTCGGTATACGCCTAACGGTCGCGAAGATTTATTGCTACTTACCTAAAAGGAAACCCGGATCCGGGTGTAGGATCCCCCACAAGTATAATACCCAAGCAACCCTTAAACATAAAGCAAGCAAGTCAAACTGAAAACAGTAAAAGTTATCTAGAAATCCCTAAGGCATTCTCTCTTTAGGGTGTCTCCCTGGCAGAGTCTCCAGTTCTGTAATACGGTGAACTGACTTTGAGATTTTTGTATCGCAAATGTGCGGATAGTAAGAGTCGCCACCGACTTTTCTTTTATCCAATTAAGGGAAGGTGAAAAGAACAGGAAAAGACCTTCGTTAGATTCTGAGTAAGGGAGAAGGTTATGAAAAGGGAAGGTATTATCACCCCTTTCCATCCGTAGTTTTCTACGGGCTCTTAGTTGCTCTTAGATCACTTTAAAATCGTGCTTTCTGTGTGTTTGAAAAAATGTTTTGAAAAGGCATTTCGCTTTGACTTTGTAATGATTCATGTAGGAATGTATACAAAGTGTTCGGAAATGTTTTGTTTTTGAAAAGAGTTTGAACTTTGACAAAGGTGTGAGGTGTAAAAAGTATTTTGATACAGCAAGCAACTAAAAGTCTTATTACCTACTCAGAATGGTCGTTTTCATGTTGTTTTACGTTCCTTTAGAATATTGCTATCCGTACCATTAGTTGGTAGGTAACCTTATTCGTTGGATGTAGAAGGGACATTCGAAGGGACGTCGTATGGTCATAGAAGGCAACTTGTAGGAGTATCCTAGCACATTCGAAGGGACTATCATCATTTTTCGTAGGCAACAATCGAGGGTCCAGATCATGTATTCGTAGGCGACATCGTGGGTCTATGATCTTTGTATCGAAGGGACTATGATGATTTGTTTTGAAGGCAATAGTGCTAGAATACCTCTACGTTCGAGGGACTTGACCATTTATTCGAAAGGCAACGAAAGAGAATTACCCTAAGGGGTGCATGTGTGAAAAGAGTGTGTCAAATTCAGATATTTTATCTTGTATTTAGATGTGATCTATGTCCATTTTTATCTTGCCATACACGCCTAGTTACTAGCAGTTTATAGGGTGCGGAAAGTAAATTGCAGAAAGATAAAGTCCTACGTTATTACATGGCTTTGGGGCAGTTACATAATAAGAGTGCGGAAAATAAAAGTCCTAATTAAACTATTACATCCCATAGGCAGTTACATAATTGAAAAAGAAAAGCAAGAAAAATCGTTCGAAACGTTACAACCTGTGAACAGATACATAATCGGAAAATACGAGAAGTTGCATAAGAAGAAAATGTTAGTAAAAAGCATGATTTTTGAATGAGGAAAAAGGTTTTATGTTAGTAATGACATTAATATGATAAGATAAATTTTTGGAAATTTTCGGAATCGATTTCGATATTTAAAAACAATTAAAAGTCATTCAAATGATTAATTAATAATTAAATTAAATATGCATGCAAAAATAATAATTTTAATTTTAAAAATTAAATAAGTATTTTTCTGATGATAATGCAAAAAAGAAATATTTTTGGAGTTTTTTAGATGCATGATAGAAAATATTAAACATAAATTAAATAAGATAGAAAATATTAAGAGAAAATAAAAAAAGAAGTTAGTTTTGCAAACTTGTAAAAATAAGTGGTCCTGCCCAGGTTCGAACCGGTGTCCACATGGTGACAACTCACGCTCCCTTGCCTCTACCACTGAGCCAACGCGCGTTTGGTGTCATATAAATGAAACGAAGCATTTTTGAACGGATTTGAATTCTGGAAACCAAGAACACGCGCGAAGATCTTCATCTTCTTCATTTGAATTTTTGAAAACTTAGCGTCGGCTGAGTTCGACGCTATGGCCCCTGCAAATATCAAAATCCAATACAAGCAATATAAATGAAATTCAAAGCCATGGTTCGATTGGAAACATCGTTCTAAACACGATGGTGGTCTTAGATTTGTCCAATTTTACGTATTTCATGAGATCCCAATTCGAGCAGTGGAACCCTAGCCATGGTGATTTTCCATTCAGGCCACGAAAATGCAATTAAACTATGCAGAAAGTTTCCAAACTTCAATCTAAACACAAAACAAACATCAAAACTCGTTAAGGATGCATGAATGATAAAAATCGATTTTGGAAAAAGTTTGACAAACCAAATTCTGGATTTCTCGATTCTTGATGATTTTATGAGTTGTAAAGGTCTGGATCGACTCCAGGGACTCCAAGGAATGCAAAGGAATGCTCAAAACCAATTGAAACAGGCTGGAACTATGGCTGCAAGTAGCTTGTGAAGCACGGTTTTTTTGACTTAGGTTAGGGTTCCTCCGAGCAATTTTTCTGTTCTTTCTCATGTTGTATGCATTGTATAATTATAATGGATGGATTTTGGGTTGAATTGAAGAACAAATATTGATCAATCAATGCAAAAATTATTTGATTTTGTACAAAATCAAATCTTCCTTTTTTGATCCGATTTCAATCAATTTCTTGCCAAATCAATGCAAATTTCGAAATTTGCCAGCTTGTATGAGTTGCTTGGATCTCAAGAATGAGAGAAAAATCAACTTTGCATTTAATTTTTATTTTATACCTTATTTTTTTAATTTAATTTGTTTTTAAATGAATAAAATTCAAATTAAATAGAAAAATAAAGACAAAATTCGTGGCATTGGGCTTGAAGGTTCCAAATAAGATAAGGAACAAGTTTAAATCAAGAAAAACTAGGCTCATTTGCAAAATTTTGGATTTTGACAAGTATTTCTCTTTGTGCACCTCTTCAAAAATGCCCAACTTGTGCAAGGTGTAGTTTGCTCAATTTCCCACATTTTTGAGTCTTCTTGGACTTTTTAGAAAGCTCTAGGTGTCCTCTAAACAACCTCTTTGGTTTCATCTCAATTGGAGTTTCCATGCTCAATAAAACTTCAATACAAAAAGTTGACTTTTTGTTGACTTTGAAAAGGACCTGTAATGTTTTGATCCATACCTTCCAAATGAAGCATTTTTTGGACATTCTTTTGAGACATGAAGTTGTAGAGAATTGAATTCTCTTCAAAATGAGAGGTGGTGGAAAACTTTCTGAGAAAGTATGAAGAAGTTATGCTCAGTCAAAGTTCAGTTGACTTTTCATTGGAAAATCCTAATTTGGAAAGTTTGACTTTTGAGCAAATCTTGAGTTTTCTTGATGAATCATGATCAACCCTTGATCAAATGATGAATGTGACTTCAAAATGAGGATGTTGACCAAAAATCAGGAAGTTTGACTGTATGTTGACCACAGTTGACTTTTTGTCCAATACAACTGATTTTCAACCATCTGAGCAATTGTTTGAGGAAACTTGACTTTTGAGGCTTGAAACTTGACATGGAGATTCTTTGAAGCATATGAGGAGGCATGATGACCATTGGAGATGTTGGAAGTCCATCTTGATCTGAGAATTACCAAACCCTAGTTTGGGTTGATTGTCTAGGAGAGGGTTTGTCTGATCAACCCTTGAGGAATCCTTGAGTATGGATGTATGAAATGTCTTGAGAAGTAGGAGGGAAAATTTTGGGGTATGACACCATCCGCCTCAAATTCTCAACACAACAATATCATCCCTCTCACCAATCGTTCTCCGACGTGGTATTTTCGAAACACCTCAACAAATTCATTTCATCCACCACATGCCTTTTGTCTTGCTATCCTTGAATCGCTAACAACAAATATCGGAACTCAGGGCGACTCATAGCTCTTGTGACCTTCTCGTTCACCCTCCGAAGCTCTCCTCTGTCATAGATCTATACCTCTCAACCTCGCACCGTAACTACCTCGCTATTCTCATTCACAACAACCAATCGCCATATATTATTTCAAGCAACCTCCAACTATCACAACTCGCTCTTCATCGTTACAATTACAACACCGCTAAAACCATCGTCTCCACCGCAACTCAAACCATCACCACCGCTGAACCCCCTATCACCGCTAACGACAATTTCATTGATCAATGCTAGCCAACTTCAATTCTCTAGCAACTCACCAGCAGCCACTGATGGGGTTAACCGAGAACCTATCACCAACATTTCTCTCAACAGACACAAACTCTTTCCGCAGCAATGCATCATAGAGATTTCGTCTTTATCTGTAAATCTTGATTTCCTTTCTTCTATGGACTTATTTGTTTAAATTGTGTTCTCATTTATTCTTGAGTGGTTCTGATTGAAACAAGTTTATTATGCTGTTTGGGTCAAAAAATTTCGAGCGAGAAATTTGATACAATCTTATTTGATATTCTATTTGTATGACAATGAATGTGTTGTTGTATATATGTTCGTACATTCCATTACCATTCATACAGTTTTTTTTTTTAGTTTGAAATCGGAAGAAAAAACTCTATGATATGATGATTATTGTTTGAAATCGCTATGTTGGAATCGATAACGAGGTTTTAGTTTATTAATATGCGGTGATTATATTGTGAGGTTGTTGTTTCGTATGTTTTAAATTGGGATTGGGATGAGATGTTGTTCGTTAATAACATGTTTACTTGATTTTAATTTTGTTGAAGTTTCAATGTCCTTACCATGTTACTAGTGTTAATGCTCGACTTTGAATTCGTGTTGACAACACTTTTTGGTGTTTGGATTTCGACTACTAGGATGTGGTATCATGTTGATTGAATCTTATTCGAAAGAGATTTTGGGACATGATTGATTAGGCATAATTGCTTTCCGGTTTTCTTTCAATTGATTTTTGACTTAATTCTAAAATTGGTTCATGCTTTGCAATTGATTTTAATCGTAACATCAATGTATGTTAATTGATTCCGATTTCCAATTATTGAAAATCCGCTTGAGTTTGTGTTTGCGACTTTAAGTTCTTGAAATCTTGTTTGCACTCCACACTGTTATCACTTTCCTTGTCGTCTCAACTTGATCTCAATTGCTAATTCATGTTCATATTCTTACTTGTTTACACATGTATAGTGATTTTAATTTTGAAACTTGATTACTAACCATGTTCTAATTTATTGCCATTTCATTTCAATTTTATCTCACTTATGCTACTAACAAGTTTGTTATTTGTGAATACATCCAAGGATTGTTCAAAGCATTCAATTAGCACATCTACACTTGCTCATTAGCATTTTAATATTGAATCACTATTTCAATTTAATATTTAGTAATGTATTGATAAATATACAAATACATAGTATTTTTTATTCTTATGTTTAGTAATATAAATATATAATTACATAATACTTTTTATTTTTTATATACTTTACTATATTCATTTGTAAATAAATAAAGTTATATTGTAATGATCTTTGTGTTGCGATTTTGAACTTTAAATTCGATTTGATTTTCGAACGCGTTTGAACACAAATATGTTATTTGTTTTCCTAGAGTTGATTCCTACATGAATATATTCTAAATTTAATTTAATAAAGTGCAATGTTCAATAATTAATACATGAGCTTTGTAAGCTTCTCCGCGTTGTTGGTTTTGTTTGTATCTCGTGTGATGTAGTGACTTCTACTCGGCTTTCATCCGATACGTTGAGCTTAGCCGATTCTTGGCTTTCATCCGATACGTTGAGCTTAATCGATTCTTTACGCCTTTATCTAACATCCCAATCCTACACGATGTGATTCCCCTTGTTATCTACACCCCCGAATCTAGCTTCAAAACAGGCCACCTCTAAACCCTTACCTCTTTTCAATTATTATTTAATTTTTATTTTACATACGCAAATAAACTTTGCTTTGTATTAAATAATTATTAGTCTAAGATAATTTTATTCGATATTATTGATTAAACTATTAATTAATTTTATCAAAATAAAATTGTTATTCTAATAATTATTTAAAGGATTTGGATGTGTATTGTGTGCTTAATTATTTTACTCGCCTCGTGTATGCTTGTATGAATTATTCACAATTGTACACTCCAACACTTGATTCTATTATCTCTCTTGGCTCATGTGTCAAATTCTAAAAGGGTCTCATAGTTGATAATGGGCATGGCCATTCTCACAAGGTTAATCGAAGCCCTAGTTTGCATCAATTAATCATAACCCGAATAAACATTGGTCCATATACCAATTATCCATGCCCGAGGGTTTCATAGTTAGGGGTAGGAGCACCTATCCTCACGAGATTGATTAAGTCCATATACTTGATTAATCATAACCCGATCCAACTTCTCTTGGTCCATATACCAAACATCAAAACACTTTCATAATCAAACTTACAAACCTCGATCCAACATCGAGTGACTTTTCAAAAAAAAAATCACAATAAACTTCGAGTATTTAAATCGTTGGTTGCTAGACCAATTGTATAAAGACTTGTACAAAAATGAACTTCGAGTATTTAAGTCGTTGTCGCTAGACAATTGTTTAAAGAATCAAATTTAATAACGTGAACCTTGTTCACCTTTTCATAAGAAAATCTTTGGGATGATAGACGATTCGTTAAGCCCCAGTGCTCCTCTGGTTTCTAGTTTTTGAATCATAGGATGATAGTCCTATTGTTCGGTACTTTTCACCCACCTAAAATCAATTCAACCCACTCAACTCTTTTTTGCTCATATGTGATCATCAAAAACTTTTATTCTAAAATCAACACAACCAACTTAAACATTTTTAAGAAGAACTACGGAGTTTTGACTTTCCCATTGCACGAGGGAATACGTAGGCACAAGGTTTTAAAACCGCGGCAAACTCAAAATAATCTAAAAATAAATCCCTTTCTTCTTCTTCTTCTAAAAAATCGCAATTAACACTTAAACACACAAACGAAATGGTTCCCATCGAGTACGATGGATGTGAGGGGTGCTAATACCTTCCCCTTGCATAACCAACTCCCGAATCCTTTCTTTTGGTCTCGTAGACCTTCTTATCCTTCTTCGCGGGTTTTATCTATATTTTCTTGTTCCTTTATGAACAAATAAAATTAGGTGGCGACTTCATTGTTTTAAAAAAATAGATTTTGAAAAAAAACAGTTATCACAGCTGGCGACTTCACGGGGGAAGAATTGAGAGTCTACCCTAGTTTCATTTGTGTGTGTTTGTTTGTTTTTTATTATTATCTACTTTCTTCTTGCTCATTTACGTTTCATTTCCTATTACTTCTTTACGCTTTATATATTATCTTGTTGATATATATTATGGTATTGGGAATTTATTAGTTATGATACATAGATAAGCCCAATACCCAAGCTTCTAGGTAACATTAGGATATAGTGGTTGTGTAGCTTAGGTCCATTGGACATCCGTGTCTTATGATGTTGCGTAGCTTAGGTAACAATCCTTTCACTCTGCCCAAGGTGAAAGTGACGTTGTATGGGCAAATCTGTTGTTTTGAAATTTAAGATCATTAATAAAAGTTTGTTTTTCATTCCAAATCATGTCTTTTATTTTTTCTGCTTTTTCTTGGAAAATGATAATCAGAAAAACCTTTCACAATAAATAATGATTGAAATGAATTTTCATAATCACTTGACGCATGTTTCAGTTTCTAAAATAAAACATAACCATATGTGCAGATTAATTGTTAAACTTGTTGGAAACAATGACCCTGCACCTTCTTCCAACTTTAATCATCCTGTATATGTGGTTGAAGAAGAGAAATTTGATGAGATAACTAAAGAGGTTTCACAGTTTCTTGAGCGCGAGGAAAATACCATTCAGCCGCACAAAGATCTGTTAGAAGTTATCAACTTCGGTTTTGACGAAGATGTGAAAGAAGTCAAGATTTGAGCATTGTTGCATTCCGAGGTGAAGAGTTGTTTGATTGAGATGTTGAAAGAGTATGTGAATATCTTTGCTTGGTCATATCAAGATATGCCAGGATTAGACAGCGACATTATGGAGCATAACTTGCCGTTGAAGCCTGAATGTCCATTGATCAAGCAGAAGTTGATAAGAACTCATCCTGATATGGCAGTAAAAATTAAAGAGAAAGTTTTGAAGCAGATTGACGCAGGTTTTCTTGTGACATCAGTTTACCCTCATTGGATTGCCAACATTGTGCCAGTTCCATAGAAAGATGGAAAAGTCTGCAGGTGTATTGATTACCGAGATCTGAATGAAGCTAGTTTGAAAGATGATTTTCCTTTGCCACACATTGATATGTTGGTGGGCAGTACAACTAAATTCAAAGTGTTCTCATTCATAGACGGATTTTTCGGATACAATCAAATTAAGATGGCTCCTGAAGACATGGAAAAAATAACATTTATCACACCCTAGGGAACATTCTGCTACAGAGTGATGCCCTTTGGATTGAAGAACGCTGGTGCAACGTACTAGAGGGCCATGACGTAACGCGCATATTTAATTATTTATTTAATTAAATATTCTCGAATATTTTCTGAATTAATTTTCAAAGTTGAAAAATATGGATTTGTGTGGTGCGGTGAATTAATTAATTTAGTTGATTAAGTTATAGAAATAATAATAATAGTTAATAATATTAGAATTGTACATAAGACTATTGAATTGGTGGGATTAGTGTTATGTTGGTTGTAGCAAAAGTGGGGATGTTATTTGATAGGTCCAGTAAGATAAGATAGTAAGATATAATAATATATTAGGTTTTAGAAACAAAAAGAAAATAGAAGTGGCAGTAGAAGTAGCATTGGGAGTTTGAAAGAACAAGGGTTTGAAGAGGAAATACGTAGAGTGCAATCAGAGAGAAAAATGTGAGATCGAACCGGAAACCGTTAGAGCAACCTTCAATCCAAGGTAAGGGTGGGTTTTAATATCTATAACCGGGTTTATGATAAATTTTATGTAGGGTTAGGGTGTATGAGTCTTGCCATAAAATTGATTGTTGTTTTCTGTGTTGTGTTGATTATGCGAAATTAATTAGTTGTGTTGATTGTGTTGCTGTTGTATTATGCAAAATAGCATAATTTTTCTGTGTTGATGTAATTTGTGTTGTGTGTGTTGAATCCAAGAGATAAATTAGTTTTAGAAAAATTGAAATTTAAAAGTAGATGAAGTCTGAATTAAGTTGTGTTTCGATTGGTTTCTTTTTAGTGACAATTGGTGAAGAATTGAGGAAATGTTGAATCGGCGTAAAATTCTGGTTTTGCTGAAATCTGGAGGAAGAGGATGAAGATTGAGACGGGGTGGACACCACAAAACAAAGACGTTGGAGTGTTGGGGCCACCCTTAAGCCTTAGGCGGGTGCCACTTAAGGCAGCCAGGGCGCCCTTGAAGAGAAGACAGCCCAGCCGGGCGCCTGATGAAAAGAGGGCCAGGTGAGCGCCTCATGTGCTGTCACGACATATGATTTTGTTTGTTTTCCTGGAACTTTGTGTTAATAATAAAAATATAGTAATACAGTTAGTAATTAGTAATAATAGTAATTATGCTAGTTGAATACGTAAATGATACAGTTAATTACATATAGTATTTAAGTAGTAGTATTAAACAATTAAGTTGATTATAATAGTTAAGTAATATAATAATTTTGTTAGTAATTAATTTAATATTGTTAATTAACTTATGATTTAAGAAGCAATTAGTGAAGTTACTTAGTATTAATAATTGGAACAGTAGGCCAGAATATATTTAATCGGTCAGAGTCGTATTTTGCAAAAATATTATTTGCAGGGAATTTAAAGGTTGATTAGTAATTAGAAGAGAATACAGGAAATAATAGTGGATTTAATTAATTATATGAGTTTAGTTGAAACGTTTGAATAAATTACGTGGTTTGATTTTAGTGAAAAAAATTGGTTGATGTTGTGTTGCTTCTATAAAATTGTTGTTGGTTATCTAAGTTGTAGGTGATGTTGAATTACGTTGAATTGTTCCGATTTACAGAAAAATTGAGTTGTCGGTCTTATGACCAACTTTGATAAGTTTTTTTTGTAGTTGATGAACTATTATTGTTGTTGTTGCGTTGTTGTGGATTTATCGTTGATTTTGATGTCGCATTGCATAGCATAAAAGTTGGCCTGGATTGGCAAAATTATTAAGTTGGTCTGGATTGACAAAAAGTTGAAAGTTGAAGGCTTATGTCTTATTGATGCCTCTATTAATTGGAAATTTCTAAGTTTGGAGTTCTACTCCAATGGTACAACATGTATATGCATTATGTTGAGTCGTAGTCGATGTTTCATAATTAAGTTGTTGTTGTGCGGTTGAATTGTGATGAATTGTGTTGTTGAAGTGGTAATTTTATATGCTTTAATCATAATATATCGTTTATCATACGCTTGTTTATATTGGTTGATATCTCACCCTTTATTTGTTGATTGTTGCCTTTATACTGGTAACATGCAAGTAATAAAGAATGAAGATTTAGTTGTTGTTAGTTCGATTCGGCGTTGTCGCTTTGATACGTAGCACTCAGGGGGATGAACGCATGTTTTGCTTTATTTTTGATTACTATTTCGTTGTTGTAGTTTAAGTTATTTTGAAAAGTTTGGTTGTTTTAAAGTTGTTTGAGTTTGATAAAGATGCTATGTTTTATTCTCAAAAGCTTAACATTGTGAAGCCGCTGCGTAGTTATTATAAAAGTTGATTTATGTTTAAAGACTAAACAGGTGTTGAATTCATCTTTCTGATTTCAGTGTTATGTATCTGGTTTAAATAAAATTACAGGTTGTGTAAATTAGTTGAAAATGTAACATCCCAATCGTTGGTTAGAAATTTTATACTCTGATTTGTTTATAATTACCGGGTAGAATTTGGAGTGTTACACATGATGACCCTATTCCATGATCTGATGCACAAAGAGATTGAAGTATATGTTGATGATATGATTTCCAAGTCCCATACTGAGGAAGATCATCTAATAGACTTGTTGAAGCTGTTTCAGCATCTGAGGAAGTACTGTCTCTGTTTGAATCTTGATAAATGTACATTTGGTGTCCAATATGGGAAACTGTGGGGTTTTGTTGTTAGCCAGAAAGGAATTGAATTAGATTCTGATAAAGTTAGGGTAATTCAATAGATGTCTGGACCAAGGACTGAAAAACAAGTTAGGGGTTTCCTTGGGCGTTTGAATTACATTTCTAGGTTCATTTCCCATATGACTGCGACTTGTAAGCCAATTTTCAAACTTCTGAAGAAAGATCAGGGTTGTGTATGAACAGATGATTGACAAAGGGCATTTGAAAGTATTAAAGAATATTTTCTTGAGCCTCCTATCTTGCTCCCTCCAGTTGAAGGAAGACCATTGGTTATGTATCTGATAATGTTGTATAATTCCATGGGTTGTATTTTGGGACAACAAGATGAAATAGGAAGAAAAGAGTACGCCATTATTTATCTGAGAAAAAGTTCACTGAATGTGAGTCACTGTATTATATGTTGGAAAAGACTTGTTGTGCTTTTGCCTGGGCTACGAAGCGTATGCGACAATATATGTTAAATCACACTACTTGGTTGATATCTCGAATGGAACCAATCAATTACATCTTTGAAAAGCCTGCTCTTATAGGAAGGATTGTCTGTTGGCATATGTTATTGTCTGGGTATGATATTGAATACCGCACCCAGAAAGTTATTAAAAGCAGTGTACTAGTAGAATACTTGACTCATCAGTCGGTTGATGATTATCAATCAGTTGGATTTGATTTTCCTGATGAAGATGTGATGTATTTGAAAATGAAAGATTGTGATGAACCGTTGCCTCAGGAATGCACAGATCTTGAGTCCCAATGGGGTATGGTGTTCAATGGAGTTGTGAATGCTTATGGAAAAGGAATTGGTGTTGTGATCATTACTCCTCAAGGATCTCACATCCCTTTCACTGCAAGATTGATGTTTGCTTGTACAAATAATATGGCTGAATATGAAGCTTGTATCATGGGTCTTGAAGAAGCCATGGATCTCAGAATCAAAATTCTTGATGTGTATGGTGATTCAGCTTTGGTAATAAATCAGATTAAAGGAGAATGGGAGACTCGTCACCCGGGCTTAATCCCTTACAAATATTATGCCATGAGGCTATTGACTTTCTTCAATAAAGTGGAGCTTCACCATATTCCTCGGGATGAGAATCAGATGGTAAATGTCTTAGCTACTTTGGCTTCCATGTACAAAGTGAATCGGTGGAATGATGTACTTCAGATCACCATTCAGCGCCTTGAGAGGCCAACTTATATATTTACAGTGGATGTGGAAAAGGATGATAAACCCTGGTATTATGATATCAAGCACTTCCCGATGACTCAAGAGTATTCGGTTGATGCATCAAACAAAGATAGAAAGACGTTGAGGCGTTTGGCTGGTAGCTTCTTCCTCAATGAAGGTGTGTTGTACAAGAGAAATCATGACATGTTTTTGCTCAGATGCGTGAATAGACACGAAGCAAACATGTTGATGTCTAAGATTCATGAGGGTTATTTTGGTACCCATGCCAATGGATACTTTATGGCTAAGAAAATGCTAAGGACAGGTTACTATTGGTTGACAATGGAATCTGATTGTTACAAATTTGCGAAAAAATGCCATAAATGTAATATTTATGCTGACAAGATTCATGTGCCTCCAACACTTCTCAATGTTATTTCTTCCCCATGGCCTTTCCCTATGTGGGGAATTGATATGATCGGGATGATTAAACCCAAGGCTTTTAATGGACATCATTTCATCTTGGTAGCAATTGATTACTTCACCAAATGGGTTGAAGCGGCTTCATATGCCAACGTTACCAAGCAAGTTGTGGTGCGGTTTATCAAGAACAATCTCATTTTCCGGTATGATGTGCCAAGCAAGATCATCAGTGACAAGGACTCGAATTTGAATAATATGATGATGGCAGAATTTTGCAAAGAATTCAAGATTGTCCATCACAACTCTTCTCCTTACAAACCTAAGATGAATGGGGTTGTTGAAGTCGTTAATAAGAACATTAAGAAGATTATCTAGAAGATGGTTGTTACCTATAAGGATTGGCATGAGATGCTTCATTTTGCTTAGGATGGGTATCGGACCTCGATTCGAACTTCAATAGGGGCAACTCATTTCTCTCTTGTTTATGGCATGGAAGTAGTGCTCCCTGTTGAGGTTGAGATTCCCTCTTTGTGTGTGATTATTGAAGCTGAGTTGTCAGATGTAGAATGGGTTTAGAATTGGTTTGACCAGTTGAATTTGATTGAAGAGAATAGAATGACCACTTTGTGTCATGGTCAGTTGTACCATAAAATAATGAAGATATCTTTTGATGAGAAGGTCAAACCTTGTGTATTCATAGAAGGCGGCCTCGTGCTCAGAAAGATCATGTCTTTAAGCTTTGATTCTAGGGGCAAGTGGACTCCCAATTATGAAGGCCCATATGTTGTCAAGAAAGCCTTCTCTGAAGGTGCATTGATTCTTGAAACTAGGGATGGCGAGGAGTTCCCACGTCCTTTGAATGTTGATGTAGTCAAGAAATACTTAGCCTAAATAAATAAAATAACAACTCGCTAAGTTGAAAACTCGAAAGGGTGACTTAGGCAAAAAAGAGCATCTTAGTAGGCTGAAAACCCGAAAGGGCGGTCTAGGCAAAAGTTAGAGACATAAACAGAATAAATTTCCCGGTAGGCTGAAAACCCGAAAGGGCGGTCTAGGAAAAAGTTAGGGACTTTCATGGCAAGTAACTACATCAGACAAGACTTGATCATAGAGGCAACAATCTTCATGGATCATCATCACGCCTCAACTGATGCCTACAATACATGAGTTCAAAGTTCTTAGGGAGGATAATGGTCATTGTTTCTCGATGTACCTTTTCCATGTATTTACCATTTTCCAAACTTTGTAATCATCTGTAGATTCATGCTATTGGCAGGCTACCATTCTAGCAATAAAATTTGAGCCTTTATCCAATTTGTTTGCAATCTTACTTTATTCAGCTTATAAAAATTTTCTTTTATTTTTGATAATACATTTCAAAAATACTGGTTGAGGAAGTTTTAATGACAAACTTGAGTTCTTTCCGTTGCATTAATAAAGTTGAAGTTTGAGAACTATGTTGAAAATGTTGTCGGTTCACCCGAAAGTGTGTTATGTATCTGTTTATTTATATTTGAGCAGGTTTTTGATATGTTGAAAAATGTGGCATCCTATTCTTGGTGTTTGATTTGAGAATTAATTTACTTTGATTTTTGTTAAATTACTGATGGGGAAAATAGGGTGTTACACGACTATGGTGGAAATAGGTACTTTGTCACATTTATCGACGATTTTAGTAGGAAGCTATGGATTTATCTAATCAAGAGGAAAGATAAGGTGTTTCATGAGTTCAAACATTTTAAATCTATGGCGGAGCGACAAAGTGGTCACAAGTTGAAAATTCTCAAAACCGGTGGTGGAGGCGAGTATACCTCGAGTGATTTTGGGAATTATTATAATGATGATGGTATAGTGCATGAGGTGGTGCCACCTTATACGCCTCAGCAAAATGGTGTTGCCGAGAGGAAAAATCTTTCGATAATGAATATGGTACATAGCATGTTAAAGGGAAAAAGCTTGCCGAAAGAACTATAGGATGAAGTCGTGTCTTCATCCACCTACTTGTTGAATAGATCCCCTACAAAGAAGCTGGACAAAGTGACTCCATAAGAGGTAATGGTCTAGACTTAAACCAAGTTTGAGTAACTTGATTTTTGGTTCGGTAGAATTTTGACATATTTCGGATCAACTTCGAAAGGAGTTGGATGACAAAGCAGAGATGATGTTGCTTGTTGGTTATCATCCTACCGGAGGCTACAAATTGTTTGATGTGAGTAATAAGAAGATTGTGATAAGTCGAGATATGATCATGGACGAGTTGAGGCTGTTTGACAACATAAAAAAGTCCATGATATCACTAGAAATCGATTCCTTGGATAAAGGTAATCGCTTTCCTTCGCAAAATTTTGCATTCTAAAGCTATTAGAATTGATTTTTTCGAAGAATAAACTGGTTCCCATGTTTCTGGAAACCGGTTTCCACAGAAAAATGCAGAAATGTAGAATTCTGCAGGTACAGTCCAGCTGTTGGTCAAAGTCGAGAATGCAGAATCTAGTTGACAACCAACAAGACACAGAGGTCTACCTCAAAGGCTCTATGATTGTGAAGTATTTTATAATAATGAGATCAACAATGATGGTGATCTTATTCACTTTGCATTTATGGCCGAAATCGAGCCCGTGAGCACGAATGAGGCATTAAGAGATCCAAAGTGTGTGTGTGTGTGTGTGTGTGCGATGAAAAAAGATCTAGAATCGATTGAGAAAAACAATACTTGGGAGCTGGTCGATTTACCGAAACGAAAAATCCAATCAGGGTGAGACGGGTCTATAAAATGAAGGAAAATCCAAAAGGTGAAATTGTCAAGCATAAAACTATACTAGTTGTGAAAGAATTCTTGCAAAGAGAAGGTATAAACTATGATGAGGTATTTGCACCTGTGGCTAGATTAGAAACCATACGGATGCTTCATGGTATTGCGAATAGAAATAATTGGTCAATTTATCAAATAGATGTGAAATCTATATTTTTGAATGGTCCACTTGTGAAGGAAGTTTATGTAGAGCAACCACCTAGTTTTGTTGTGACAAATCAAGAGGGAAGAGTCTACAAATTGAAGAAAGTGCTTAATGGTTTAAAACAAGCTCCTAGAACTTGGAACAAACGCGTTGATGCTTTTCTAGTTGAAGTTGGATTCATGAAATGTGTTTCCGAACATGATGTCTATGTGAAGACGGATGGAAGCAAAGATGTTATCATACTTTTCTTATATGTGGATGATTTATTGATCACGGGCAGCAATGAAGTGAATATTTCTAAGTTCAAGAGTGAGCTTATTGAAGAGTTTCAAATGAGTGACCTTGGAATCATGACTTACTTTCTTGGCATAGAGTTCCACAAGTCAAAATTAGGACTGCTCATGCATTAAAGAAAGTATCCTCTTGAGATTTTGAAAAGGTGTGATATGGAGCATTGTAATGCTGCCAATAAACCAGCTGAAGCAAGGTTGCAACTTTCCAAAGGTGATGATCAGCAGAATGCGGATCCAACACAATTGATAACACGAATTTATATAACATATTTGACGTAATTTTCATAGATAATATTACTATTTTTATTTAATTATTCTATTTTATTTCCGTATTATGTTGGTATTTCTTTCATTTCAGGTGTTTGCATTAAATAAAGATTAATTGAGCAAAGGAATAAAATCGAGGAAAAATCGGATTAAAAAGATAAAGAAATGAAGCAAAGGGGTAACAATAGTAAAAGGATGGGTAAAAGAAGGAGAAAGCAATTATACAAGCCAAAGGAGCAAAGCCCAAAAGAGAAAAGCCCTTCAGTCCACTAGCTGTGACGGTCGTCAGCCATCTGCCACGACCGTAAGACATCCATGAAGCGCGTGACGACCGTAACACCATGGCCACGACCGTAACACGGGAAAACATGAAACCTGCTCGTAACGCACTTGTGACGACCGTAATGCACCTAATATCAGTTACAGAACAAGTGCAGAACGTGGAAAAGCTTAGCAGAGAAACTTCTCAACCACCCACTCATGCCACGTTCAACCCATTTCCTTCTTCTGTCCCATGTTCTCCCACTTACTGGAAGTTATGCACATGATCCCCACTAACTATTCGTATGAAATTGGAAAAGGGAAGTTACAAGTGAAGGCTATAAATACAGCTTCAAGCATTCAGTGCAAGGGTCGGAGATTTTCTTCCCGAACAACCGTTTCTGAGTTTTTCTATTTTTTGTATTTTCTTTTCAGTTCCGCATTTCTATTTTATTTTATTTTTCAGTTTCTTTTCGATTCAAGTGAAGAACAAGATTATTCAAGTATTATTATTTCCAGGTTCTTAATATAATTGTTTTATTTTATTTAAGTATTGTTGCTTGATATTTATTTATTTAATTGTGGAGATGTTTAAATATATTGAACCTTATTATTTATGCATGTCTAAATTAATAAATATGTCCGGCTAAACCGTTTAGGTATCGGTAAGTAATAGTAGTAAAAGTAGGAATTAAATTGTTTCTAAGCTAAGATATTAATTAACATAATTTCTGGTTATGACTTTTTATAATTAAAATCTATCTTTTCGTTACGAAAGTAAGTTAAGTAGAATAGGTTAGATCGAGACCACGAAAGTGTGAGGTTTTAACCGGATAGCTAAAGTTAGGCATTTGATTTAAATACAGTGAAAGCGCTTTAAAACAAATTAGAATTAATTAAGTTTCCAAAAGTATGTTCTAAACACTTATAGGCTAGCGAAAGTATAGGGCTTTAGGCGTATAATCCGAGATAAGACCATGAAAGTGTGAGTTGAGGGTTTTAAACCGATTAATTCTGATAAATTAAGTTAACCATCTTTATACGCTTAGGTTCAATTTAATCCGCTTAGGTTCACTACGTTACGTCGATATCCGCTTTTATTTATATTTCTATTTTCCTTAAACCAAAATCCAAAAGAATTATTCGCCTTAGCTGTATACCGTAACATAGGATAACATTAGATCGATTTATAGTCTCTGTGGGTTCGATATCTTTTAAAACTACGCGATAGGACTGTGCACTTGCGGTCTCCCGATTTATAGACGTTAAGTCCTGCGACCAAGTTTTTGGCGCCGTTGCCGGGGACTATTTAAGTCGATATTGTAACTCTGGTGTTACACCGTATAGACTAAGGCATTTTTATTTTATTTACCATGTATAACCCAAATTTTTTCTACGCCCATTATCAGTATTTTGAGGAACCACAAGAATCCCATAGATCCAACCTTGAAATCCTGATGGAAGATTTCAATGCTTCACAAACTTACTCTTACCCAAATTACCTCCAAAACTACCAATCCCCACATTTTGAGGAACCACAAGAAACTTATAACTTCAACCAAACTTTTCCTCAACCCAATTTTCTCTACAATCATCAAACCCAATATTTTGAAGAATCACCAGAAGCATATAAATCTGATATCGAAATATTGATGGAAAATTTTAATGAAACATCTAGGATGATAAAACGCTTCGGGGAAACGCAAAAAGAAACTTTAACTTACTTCCAAGACTCTGAAGAATCGCAAGATTTTAACTTCGAAACACCAATAGAGGATTCAGATGAGATGATAACTAACTCTAGGTTAGAGTCTATGATTGAGCATTTTATAGAGACACAAACTGTCCAAAATGAAGAAGTAAGAAAACAAAGTCTTCAAAATAATGAAACCCTTAGCCAACTAACCGTTATGGTTGAATCCCTCGCGTCTAACAACATTGGTTTAGAAACTCAAATCTCCCAACTCGAACAAAACCTTCTAGGACCTTTACCCGAGGAAGATATGGATGTTGAAACAACCATTATAGAAAAACTATTTGAAAATCTAGAAAGTAATGATGAGTTTGAAGAGAGTGATATTGCGACCGAGGAAAGTTCTGACGAGAAAATAGTGGAGATTGAGGCGATTCTGTTTCGAAAAGGAGGTTGTAAAAGAGGTAGAGGAGGAAGCGCAAATTGTAATCCCACATCACTACATCCCTCTGCCCCCGAAATATTTTATGGGAACTCCGCTAGACCCCAAATTTAAAACGTATGTTGGATTAAATTATATCCACATTAATTCAACACTTTTTGAAGTCTTGCCTACAAAGCAAAAATTAGAGGACCATAAAATTAAGGATATAATTATTGTCAATAGGGTAAGGTTAACTTATGAGGCGATGGATGAAATCACTAAGCCCAAATTCGAAAAACTTATACTTATGATAGATCCAGAACCACCCTACAAACGTAAGAAAAGAAAAGGTGAGGGATATGTGAGATGGCTTGATAAGTGGCGATGGAAAATCAACGAGTAGTCATTCAAATTTTAAATTTTCTTTTTCGTATTTTCAATTTTTCTATTTTATGTTAAATTTTAAATTTTTAGTCGGTTATCTATTGCACCCTTTCTTCTGATGCGCTTGAACTATTTCCCCGTAATACCGATAATTAAACTCAACAAAAATTTCCCGTTAATATTTATAATTATAATTGAGTATTATTTTAATTATCGTATTTTTCCTATTAATATACCGAATCAATATTTCCCAATATCTATTATATTAATAATAAGGCATTATATACTAGTATTATATATATCCTACTAATTAAAAGTTTGAATTATCTATATTATATATATATATATATATATATATATATACAAGTATCTATATGTATGCATGTGATCTACAATATTTTTCCCTATCTCGTACCTCAAGTCACATGTGTTACTAGAAAGGCATGTAATTACAATTCCCTGCAAATTCTTCACATGCCAAGATTTAGATTCTGCCTAAATTCACATCTCGCTGCCCACAACGATCGTCCCCATGCCTCACGCGTTTTATCTTCTGGTCTCCTTGACTGATTTAATGTTTCGTCCGTTTCTTCTTTTCATTTTCCCACATTACTCCCATTCAACTCTTATTTACTCTTCCATCAAAATATTCTTCTTTTCATTTCCCACCATAAAATACGTTCAAACTCTTCTCTTCCATTCCCCAACATATTATTATTATAATTTATTCATCTTAAATCCTAAAAACACTATAAATACCCATTCTCATTTCTTCTCATTCCACACCCCTTCCATCTAAATCTCATATACTTTCTCTCATCCACTCCATCTTTCTTCCATTTTTATCCTTCATTACCTTCCCTTCCATGGCTCCACGAAACACAAATCGTCAAGTGAAACCCGACCGACCTCGTACTAGAGGTAGAGGAACAAGAGGACGAAATTTTCCAAGCGACAAGTGATTACCCAACTCCTTTCTGATTTCTCCTGGTTCTATCGCATTGAGGACAATGCTTATTTTAAGTTTGGGGGAGTTAGAACATTTCTATGTTCGTTTTTATTTTCTTTGCTCTAGTTAGTAATTCCTTTTTATTTTCTTTTTCCTTGTATTGCAAATTTTCCATTTAATAAAATACATGTTTATGAAATTTTAGTCTTTTATGTTAAATTCTCGTGCTTATTCGAATTCCTCCATTTTCTTGAGCCATAACGAAAAAATTCAAACGTTATATTAACATATTCAACTAGTATTAAGGTTGCTTATTTTTATAAATAAGAACTCGAGCGCGACTAAAACAAAATTATTATCGTCATAACTCTTCAGAACCCCAACGCGTTAGATTAGTTTAAGTACTTATTATACCAACACCTTAAGACTTAGTTTTAAAGTAATCCCGAGTAGTTTATAAAAGCAGTCGGCACCGCCTTGAACGACAAACTACGTGGAGAATCGATGAATATAAGTGTTTGATCAAGATTTTTAAAGAGAAATTTTTATTAGAAGATGCACTTATTAAGTTAGATGATCCTTACCAGATCATTTAATCCAACAGTTGCAGAAGCTATAAATATTTATGCAAATAAACCATTATGAATTGGTTCAGTGGTCCCTGGTGCTGAACTTGGTAGGGCGGACGACGGTCCGATCCCCCGCAATTTGTAATTGGATAAAGGAGTACCAAATATAATTACCAGAACTCCTAGCTAGATTATAAAGATCAAAGTCACTAACCGGTTACTCCACTATGTGCGCGTAAGGTAAAGGGCTTAATGTGATTGCGCAAGAATGAAAACGGGTGAAACAAAACGAAAGTATTAGGTTGAGTTATAATTCATGACTTAATTTGGTCTGCATAAATGAGGTTATCTAGTGTTATTACGGTAATTTTAATGTCGAAGTCTAAATTCGAGTTATCCAACAAAGAAGTGAATAGCAACCAAATACGAATTGAATTGTGTTTTATATTTGCGTTTGACTTATCCTTGCTTGATTTTTAATTTCTAATTTTTGCTTGAGGACAAGCAAAGGTTTAAGTATAGGGGAGTTTGATAACACGAATTTATATAACATATTTGACGTAATTTTCATAGATAATATTACTATTTTTATTTAATTATTCTATTTTATTTCCGTATCATGTTGGTATTTCTTTCGTTTCAGGTATTTGCATTAAATAAAGATTAATTGAGCAAAGGAATAAAATCGAGGAAAAATCGGATTAAAAAGATAAAGAAATGAAGCAAAGGGGTAACAATAGTAAAAGGATGGGTAAAAGAAGGAGAAAGCAATTATACAAGCCAAAGGAGCAAAGCCCAAAAGAGAAAAGCCCTTCAGTCCACTAGCTGTGACGGTCGTCAGCCATCTGCCACGACCGTAAGACATCCATGAAGCGCGTGACGACCGTAACACCATGGCCACGACCGTAACACGGGAAAACATGAAACCTGCTCGTAACGCACTTGTGACGACCGTAATGCACCTAATATCAGTTACAGAACAAGTGCAGAACGTGGAAAAGCTTAGCAGAGAAACTTCTCAACCACCCACTCATGCCACGTTCAACCCATTTCCTTCTTCTGTCCCATGTTCTCCCACTTACTGGAAGTTATGCACATGATCCCCACTAACTATTCGTATGAAATTGGAAAAGGGAAGTTACAAGTGAAGGCTATAAATACAACTTCAAGCATTCAGTGCAAGGGTCGGAGATTTTCTTCCCGAACAACCGTTTCTGAGTTTTTCTATTTTTTGTATTTTCTTTTCAGTTCCGCATTTCTATTTTATTTTATTTTTCAGTTTCTTTTCGATTCAAGTGAAGAACAAGATTATTCAAGTATTATTATTTCCAGGTTCTTAATATAATTGTTTTATTTTATTTAAGTATTGTTGCTTGATATTTATTTATTTAATTGTGGAGATGTTTAAATATATTGAACCTTATTATTTATGCATGTCTAAATTAATAAATATGTCCGGCTAAACCGTTTAGGTATCGGTAAGTAATAGTAGTAAAAGTAGGAATTAAATTGTTTCTAAGCTAAGATATTAATTAACATAATTTCTGGTTATGACTTTTTATAATTAAAATCTATCTTTTCGTTACGAAAGTAAGTTAAGTAGAATAGGTTAGATCGAGACCACGAAAGTGTGAGGTTTTAACCGGATAGCTAAAGTTAGGCATTTGATTTAAATACAGTGAAAGCGCTTTAAAACAAATTAGAATTAATTAAGTTTCCAAAAAGTATGTTCTAAACACTTATAGGCTAGCGAAAGCAGGTATAGGGCTTTAGACGTATAATCCGAGATAAGACCATGAAAGTGTGAGTTGAGGGTTTTTAAACTGATTAATTCTACAGATAAATTAAGTTAACCATCTTTATACGCTTAGGTTCAATTTAATCCGCTTAGGTTCACTACGTTACGTACCGATATCCGTTTTATTTATATTTCTATTTTTCCTTAAACCAAAATCCAAAAGAATTATTCGCCTTAGCTGTATACCGTAACATAGGATAACATTAGATCGATTTATAGTCTCTGTGGGTTCGATATCTTTTAAAACTACGCGATAGGACTGTGCACTTGCGGTCTCCCGATTTATAGACGTTAAGTCCTGCGACCAACAATATAGGAGATTGATTGGATCGTTATGTTACTTGTGCAATACACAGCCATATTTGGTGTTTAGTTTCAGTATTGCAAGTAGATTCATGGAGAGACCAAAGATATCTCACTTGGAAGCAGTTAAGAGGATCCTAAGATACATCAAAGGAACTCTTGACTGTGGAATTCTCTTTCCCGCAACTGATACGGGCATAAAATGTGAATTACTCGGTTACACAGATTCCAATTGGTGCACAGATAAGGATGATCAAAAGTCTACGGTTGGTTATGTCTTTATGTTCAACGGAGCTCCAATCTTTTGGTGATCTAAAAGAAACATGTGATTTCGTTCTCTTCTTGTGAGGCAGTATATCGTTGCGGCGATTTGTGCGTGTCATACTGTGTGGTTGGTGAATCTGTTGAATGAGCTGGGCAGTGTAACACCCCATTTTTACCCGGTAATTATAAGGGAAATCAGAGTATAAAATTTTCAACAAACAAATGAGATACCACATTTCAACTTAGAACAACTTCATATGACCATAATTAATTTAGATACATAACACTGGTTTGGGTAAACTGATAACAAACTGATTTATTCTTTTGAATGTAAAACAACTTTTATTGAAACAGTTATTTAATAACAACAACTTAAAATTCAACTACTAAAACAATAACAACAATTAAGCAACAATTGTTCATCCCTCTGAATGCTACGTATCAGAGCAACTAAACCGACTTGGACTAACAGCAACTAAATTCTTCTTTCTCGAATACCTGCACATTACCAGTATAAAGGCAACGGCGAAACAAATGAAAGGGTGAGATATCTACCAATATAATTGAATTCATGATAAATAATATATTATAATGTAGATCATATAATTCAGCATTTCACATAATTCAAACAACATTTATATCGACAATACCAAACACAATTACATCAACATGTATACTAACAATTAGCAACGACAACAATAATAACAATTATATCACAACAACATTTCCAACACAACATAACAACTATTTCATAACAAAACAATAACAACCAACAACATAAGTCAACTGACACATCAACATATCAACTATAATTATGCAACTTCAAATGCGACTCAACTGTGCATATGCATATGGTACCATTGGAGTAAAACTCCCAACTTAGAACATTTGCCAGTAATTCCGAGGCACAAGGCATAAGCCTTCAACATTTTGAATCCAGGCCAACATTTTGAGCATTCGCTCCAACATAAAAATTTTCAATCCAGGCCAACTTAATAATGCAATGTATGCCATCGACCTCTACCTCAATCGACAAAATCACGACAACGCAACAACAACAACACACGACAACGACAACATAACAACTAGTCAACTGAAATTCAACATTGGCCATAGGCCTACACCTCAGTGCAATTCAACATTGGCTAAAATCCTACAACATAATCAACTCAACATTGGCTAAAAGCCTACAACATAATCAACTCAACATAATCGACTCAACCTTGGCCAGAGGCCTACAACGTAATCAACGTAATTAACCACAACTCATCACTGGCTAAAAAGCCTACAACTAGATACCCACGTATATTATTTTCATCCATTTGATAATCCACTACTAGCTACTACATTAATCTCTGGGTAACTTATTTCTATGATTCAACTTACGATCATTCAGATTGTTTCCATCTAATTCTAGTCAACTGCTCATCGGTTTGGATTGCTAACATTTTGATTTGGCATTACTATCAACAACCATCACGCTACTATCCATTCACTATTGAATTAGTATATTGATTCTAGTCATTAAGTATACTACTAGTCCACGATACGACAACTAGCCGGCTTCTACTATTTCAACACTACTACAATACCTCGGCTAACCAAAACATCGTTCGTCATCTTCAACCATTTTGCTCTTGTCGGTATTCATATAATCCACATAATCCAACTTAATTTAATAAAACCATACAATCATATTGTCACTTTATTAATAAACTTTCCACCAATATCAATCACTTATCTTAGTTGATTCCAATGGCATACTATTTCAATTTCCGGTTAATTGGCTATATCGCTTACAACTACCAACAACCACAATGTTCGACAATAACAACAACAAATAATAACAACTTTCAACAACCAACCACAAAAATCTTATCACATATTAGACATCATATAAATAGCACAAAAGCTCCTCATTTATATGGCAAAAGTATAACCCATGAAAATATACCGATCGCATGTGTTTTAAATAACAAAACATCCGACAATACAACCTTTACATAACCACTCATTAATAAAATCATCTACTGTACTCTAAACCAATCCTATTAGAAAGAATATTTCATTATCTTTCTAATGCTTCGAACGGCACCCAAAACGGAGTTACGGTTCAAAAGTTATGACCATAACAATTTTCAATTTTCTGTCAATAGTACGCGGCGCGCAGCCTAGTTTGGGCCGCGAACTTAACAATTTCAGAAGGTTGGCGCCGCGAATAAAGTTCGAGCCGCGAACTGGGTGAAACAAAACCCAAAAACATGATTTTTATGTTCCCAAAACTCAATTTTAACCAAATTTCATAACCCCAAACATCTTTTATCACCAACCCACCATTTCTTATCATCAACACAACATATATACCTCAATTACAACATCAAAACATATTTCTACCATCAATTTGAAATTTCAACAACAACAACAAAACACCAAAACAATGGCAAACTATAAACCCCATCCCACATATCATCCATCACGCATCCCGTTATAGAGTTAGAACCCCACCCTTACCTCTTTGATGGCAGCTCCAAATCTTGGCTCTAGCTCTTGCCTCTTCCAAAACCCTAGCCTCTTTCTCTTCTCCTCTCTATTTTCTCTTCTCTTCTTTATTTCTCTTCTACTCATAAAACAGTTATTTCATTTCTTTTATAACCTTTTCCAATAATAATAATAATAATATTCTTTTTATTTATCTTACTAACTCACCTTAATGGGCCTAACAAATAACACCTCCTCGTTACTTTGCGATACCACAATTGAAGTCTAACTTGATTAATAAAATGTTTCATTATTAATAATAATATTATTTTTTCAACATAATCAACTTAATTAATTCTCCGACTACCCGAATAAAATTCGACTTCAACTTAATAATCCAAATACGTTTCCCAAAATAATATCGACAAATCCGATTGATTTCTTGAACTTCGAGTAAATCCAATAATCATATCCTTAAATAATTCAATTAACCAAATAATTAAATTCGGGCGTTACATGCAACAAGGTTGAAGAAGTTGTTACCCTCTTGGTGGATGATGTTCCAGTCATTAATATTTAAAGGAATCCCATAGCCCATGGGAGGAGAAAGCATATAGAGATGAGATTTCATTACTGGAGAAAACTGGTCTGTGCAGGCCAGCTGAAGTTAGGATAATGTCGAAGCGAAGAATAACTTGTGAATTTGTTAACAAAAGGTGTGATAAATGATGTGTTCAAGAAGCTTGTAAGGAGTTTAAGAATGAAGAACGTTGAGCATTTACATTAAGGTGGTGTATTTGAAAATTTAAAAATAATTCAAATGCATTGTGGAAGCTTCAAGAAGCGTTTTGTTTAAATCAACTTATTTGAAAAGGTCTTCTAGAAAGCTAGAAATTCAAAGTTTCGAAGAAGAAATTAGTTTCCCAGTTTGAGGAAACTGATTTCTACCGCATTTTCAGTTACTGGGTTTGTTTATCGGTTCCCCTATTTTAGGGAATCGGTTTCTAGCATGATTTTTTGAGTTTTAAGTTGTTTTGTTAGGCCAGTTTGTTTTAGGTGTATCATATAAATATTCCTCATGAAACATTGTTTTAGTTAATGTCATTTTTACAATCTCTCTCTCTCTCTCTCTCTCTCTCTCTCTCTCTCTCTATATATATATATATATATATATATATATATATATATATATATATATATATATATATACACTTCATCTTCTTCAATTAACCACTTTTCATCATTAATTCATCAACTTATGTTTTGTGTATGTTCCAACAAAAATTTATTTATGACTTTGTTGATTTATCTTTAGATCAATTTAGATTTGTCTTCGAGTTTTACTAAATTTAAAGTTATATTTAAATATATAGAGTCCTTGTTTTGAATTTTTTTTAAATGATTTTTATGATAAATATAATATTGTGTAAAAAAATTTATAAATAATTTTTTTATGAAACCTTCAAATAAAATTTTGATTTGAATAGTTATTTTTAAAATATTATTTTAAATATTTTATCATTTTTGTTAAAAAAAATTTGAACATCAAAATTTTAAAAAATCACTTGATTTTAAAGTTAATTTCAAATAATTTTTCACAAAAATTATTTTTAAAATACGCTTTTTTTTTGAAAAAAAAAATGATTTCAACTATTTTAATCTTCAATAATATATGTTTATGTTATAAGATTTTAAAATTATTTTTTTTAATTTAAAAAAATTATAATATTTTTAAAAACAATTTGATAAAATTTTATTTTAAAAAAAGTTATAATATTTAAAAACATAATTTTTTTAAATTTAATTTTAAAAAATAATCTATTTTTTTAAAAACTGAAACAAATCAGATCCATGATGTTGTTTTGATATAATATTAACATAGTGGAATTCAGATTATATACCATCCGGCCTATGTCATTATTTGTCTAGTGAGTTTCTTAACCCACCTTATGACCTTTTTGTCCATCCCAGCGAAATTCTTAAATTGTCCCTAAAAAACTAGACATATATTTCCGGTTAGCATCCCATATCATAAAAATCACGTTGAAAAGGGTTGGGTGTGAACCGGAAGTATATTTTCGATTTCAACCTATGTGAAATTATTCTCAATTCAGTCACATATACACGCTTTATTCTATTGATTCTATTGGAGAAATAAAACAATTTGATTTAACAAAATAAAATCAAACGTTAAGATTTAATTTATACAGATAAAAAATTTAGCAATGTTTTGGTCTAAAAATCAGGCAAAATCATGATCAATAATTACAGTCTTAAATAATTTCTTAATATTTTTAACATTGTAATTATTGATGTCTAATTTTTAGACCAAAACTTACGGTAAATTAATTAAATCTTAATTTTTGATTTTATTTTGTTAAATCAAATTGTTTTATTTTACCGATAGAATAAAGCGTGTATATGAGACCAAATTTAAAATAAATTCTTAATATTACATTATTTAGTATGGAACCAGAAATATATTTTCGGTTTCACATAAAAATTATAGTAAGTGGTATGAACTGGAAATAAACTTTCGATTTTGTGAATGACATTTTAGAATTTTTGTGGGGTGCATCCCACCCTTATGGGGTGAATTAAGAAATCCACTTTATCTATCCCCTCCTATAAGTAACCAATTAACCATATAATAAAACTTTATATTTGTTAGTTTAATATGATGATCTCTCTCAACCTTCTAGGATTAACTTGTTTGTGAAAGTTTGATATACGATAGTGTGTTTTTGTTAAGGTCAGTTTTTAAATAAATTTCAGGAGAGAACAATGTAATTGATCTCTGAATTGATCAGTCCTAAAGTCGAATACTAAATTTAAAAGACAAATAGTAATGAAGATAACTCAGTAACTCTCATCATCCAAAGGGCATGTGAAAGGTACACAATGCATGTGATTCTTTCCTAGAGAAGGTAGATCCAAAAAAATCAATGGGAAGGAACATGACAATTCAGCTGAATTCACGGTACTTGGTTTGAAGCATAGTTTGGCTTGTCTAGTACACTTATTTCATGAAATTTACCTAAAGTAATTACCTCTATATCATTATTCTCTCTCCATAATGACTTCTTCAATCATACTTAAGAAAAATAGAGAATAAGAATTTATTATAATATCAATTAAAATATACTGTGTGAATTTGACGAGAATTTATTCACCGGTTGATTTGAGATAATGATTTTATCTTGAAACATACAATTCTCAAAATTACTTTTAATAAAGTGATTAAAAATGAGAAAGTGTGTTCTGAAAATCAATATATTTTTATACTGTTTATCTTTGATATTTTTGATTTCCTATCATTAGAAGCACTTGATATTTTACAGAGAATTTAAATATTTATGGATAATAATGTTGTATATCTTAAATCTATAAATACATGTAGTTTAAGAAAATTGTTTACGATCTAAAAAGAAGTAGCAATACTATTTCTATTTATGTATTGACCTAAATTTTAACTAATTGTTTCAGGTTCTCAAAAAAATTAATTATTTATTAAGTAGAATTGAAAAAATATATTAAAAATTAAGATAATAAAATATTATTTTATTTCAAATAAGTCAGTTAGGAGGGAGAGTAACAATTTATGACCATGATTCTCAATATTACATCAACAATCATCAATAATCTTAGCTAAATCATTTAAGAAACCCTGGGTTTCATCACACTAATAAAAGTTACAACATGATGAAAACATAAGATGAAGCTATAAAGTAACACTCCAATATTAAAGGCAAAGGCATTATACTATTAATAGAAATAAAACATGATACATTATGGAACTTCCACAATCTCACATTTGAGTACTTGTTTACTTATGCACTTCATCATAACCATTCCACTAAGGCATAACAACACTTTAACCCATAACATATAATTTATCCATTTTTATGAATTAATGTCTCACTTTTTTGCATCCTAGAAAATGCAAATACTAACTCTATTATTTAGCATACTTGAATGAAAAACGAGTTAGCTCAATAGCTATGTATAATTAGTCAAGTTAAATAAAAATAAATAGTTGATGATCTTAAGTTTGAGAAATAGGTGATGTAATTACGGTGTAAAAAAATTGATAAATTGTTGGCTATTCTTTAAAAAATTAAGAATAATTTATTTCTAATAATTTATATCAATAAATTTTATGACATAAAATACGTTTTTTAAATCATATATTAAATTGAAATTTTAAAGAATTAAAATTAAATTAATAAAATAATATATGTCTTTATTTTTTAATAATAAGATATTGATACGTCAAGTATAAGTAATGATTCACATATTCGATAGAAAAAAATATTGAATAATTTTGAAGTGGAAAGAAGACATAAACTCAATGTCTTTAAATTTTAGGTTAATATGTAATTTTAAAAATGTACTTTGTATCACAAAATTTCATTGATATAAGTCATTAAAAATAAATTACTCTAAAGCGTAGCATATGTCTCACCAAAGAAATCTTATTATGTCATTCAATATTCAATGAGCGACGTGTATTTCGGCATATCATATTGATAATTTAAAATGATTTTGATGATTTGACGGATTAGTAATTTTTTATTAGACGAATGTTTAAGAAAATTTTATACCGACAATGCTCATTAATTTCCTTTAATTAAATATTGTTATGATAATATTTATTTATATTTATGCTTTAATGTAAATTAATTGTTAATATTTAAAATTTAACAATTTAAAAAAAAAAAAAACAAAATATGCATAATTGAGTTGATTACCGACAGAGATATCCAATGTGAGCCCGTATATCATTTAGTTTGAGTGAGGCATGTGTTCAACTACTCATGCTTGGGTTTTATAGTAGCCCACAACTTAACTTTTATTTTATCTTTAGTTCAAAATTCAAGCAATATATTATAATTATTTTAACCCAAAAATAGATGTTAGGAAACAATGAGTATTACATAATTGTACCTTCTCATTTAAGATAACTTTTTGCCACACAAAAATGATAGCACAAATATATACACATCTTCTTTACACCTCATTTTCCACTTCATTTATTCTTTATTTCTTTTTCTTTTTTTTCAATCACATCATATTTTCTTTTTCTCTAAATTATAGATATTAAATTATAAAAAATTAGTCATTGTGATATAATTATATCAAACCAGTGATTTAAAACCAGAGTGGATCAACAAGTTGAACTGAAAATTGAGAGTCACTAGCCTGTTTTTACTATATATTTAAAAAATTATTGAATTACTGAAAACCGGTCAAAATTAATAAAATTTGATGAATCGAAAATTTCAACAAATCGATGGATTAAATATTTATTTTTTTCTCGAACAAAATGACACACTTTTAATAATTCTTTTAAAAAATAAAAAAATAAATAGTCTTTGCTCAAAATTTATTTGAAATAATTATTTTTTTTAAGTTAAATTTATTAGACAAATTATTTTCTTATTTGTATATGTTGTATGTTTGTAATTAGATTTTATTTAAAATTTATTTTTATTTTTATTTTATATTATTTTATTATGTGTGACGACTATGTTTAAAATTTGACTCTAAAGAATAAATTTATGAAATTATTTTGAATTTTTTAAATGTATTTTTATTATATATGATTTTTATAGAGATTAATTTATTTAATCAAATTATTTGATTTAATCTAATTCAACTATGCGTTTCAATCAATTATTCAATTATTTATGTCGTAAACCAGTGACTTAAAAACCTCACTAATTTGATGATCAATCTGACTTTTAAAATATTGTACCGATCAAACAAATCAATCACAATTTTATATTCTATTTTGATAAACGAATGATTTTCAATTTATAGGACAAGTGTTTACCATGATAAACATTCACTTGTAAATTGTTTTAATAGCAATACATTCAATAAAATTAAATTGTTTTTGAATGTTTTATAAATTATATTCTATTTTATTTTAAATTATTAAAATAATTAAAAATAATTTATAAATTGTATCATAAAATGTTTCAGTAAATTCTCTCAGAAACACTAAGCAAAAAAAAAAAAAAACATATAACAAAACTCTCACAACACTCTAATAAATTTTTGTTAACAAATAAATTTAAATAAGACCACTCATACATAGTTTATAGTTCAATCATTAACAGTAACATTTATTTATAGTAATATATAAATACTTGATATTTATAAATAAATAACTCTAAACAAAAATATAATCTTCTATTCAATCAAACTAAGATACAATTATATTTTTTAGTTTGTTTATTTATAAATATTAATAATTTATTTATATTAATATATAAATATAAATAAATATTATCATTAAAATTAAATCCATAAACTACAACTTACACTCATTAAATTCAACTAACTGTTACAAATTAAGTTATTAAATCCAAAAAAACGACTACGCATTTGACATTTTCTTTTTTACATCTGCTTCAACCAAACTACAATATAATCAAAATCAAACAAACTAATTAAGCAATTGATTTATCAATTTTCGATTCAACCGATTTAATCTATTTTTAGAAACATTACAAGTAAAATTTTCCCAAAAAAAAAAGTAGGTCTAGAATCTCCAAAACCAAATGAGCATAGCATGCTATCATGCACCCACTTCATTTTGTCACCCCACTAAATTAGTAAACTCTTGAGTATCCCATACCTTGATAATACACCTTTTCAACCATACACCAATAAATAAATAAAATATCTTCCAACCCCAAAAAAAACAAATAAAAATTCCCATAAGTAACTTTTTTTCACTTATATAGTTATATATACCACCACTCACTCCCATCACAAGGCACCATTATCACAACCATGAAAATCCCATTCTCTCTAACCCCTCTATTTCTCTGTCTTTTCGTCTCCCTAGTCCAAGGACAAACACAAAACCCAAAATGTGACATCCAAGATTATGGCTCAACCCTCAAAGTATTCCATGTCTTCAGCCAATGTTCACCCTTCAAACCATCAAAGCCAATGTCATGGGAAGAAAGTGTCCTCCAGCTACAAGCTAAGGACCAAACAAGGATGCAATACTTGTCTAGCTTAGTTGCTGGGAGATCTGTTGTTCCGGTCGCATCGGCGAGACAGATCATACAAAGTCCGACATATATTGTGAAAGCTAAGATTGGTACTCCTCCTCAAACTTTGCTCTTGGCTTTGGATACTAGTAACGATGCTGCTTGGATTCCTTGTACTGGTTGTCTTGGTTGCTCAACTTCAAAGCCTTTTGCTCCTGCTAAGTCTACCACGTTTAAGAATGTTGGATGCGGTTCTACACAATGCAAACAGGTTATTATAACATTTTCATAATCTTTCTTTAGTAAGTTTTATTTTAGTTAGCGAAGATTTTAAAAAATGGTAACCGCTGCGTCGTATTGCGTAAAGATTTTTGCAATTTCAATCGATATACATGTATTGCGGTCGTCGTGGTATAAAATAATTATAATTTATTTTTTAATATAAAAACCGGTAATAACATATCAATTTCGATCAAAACCGTTTTGTCGCTGTGAAATTATTTTTAAAACCTCATGTGACAAAGATCCATTTTACAAACATATTAGAAGATAAAGTTTAAAACCTTAATCTGTTCTACAAAAAGATGTGAACAAAACAGATTCCTTGGTGGACCTCAACTTGTTGGCTTATTGCGCGTGAACTTGAATTATTAACAAACATTTCAAAAAATTTATCCCATGGTCACTATATTTACCTTTCCTAAAGGAAAAAAGATCACGTGATTTCCATGAAATAATTAAAAGTTATTTTTTTATTTTTCTATTTTTAGACTAAAGATAAACGGTTTTCAAAAATCTCAAACATGTGAATCTTTTAATTTCAGGTACCCAACCCCACTTGCGGTGGAAGCGCGTGTGCATTCAATTTCACCTACGGTAGCTCCTCTGTAGCAGCTAGTGTGGTCCAAGACACACTTACCCTAGCTACTGACCCAATTCCAAACTATACTTTTGGCTGTGTTCAAAAAACAACAGGGAGTTCTGCACCACCACAAGGGTTATTGGGCTTGGGCCGAGGCCCATTGTCACTCTTGGCCCAAACACAAAATCTCTACAAATCCACATTTTCTTATTGTTTGCCGAGCTTTAAATCGGCTAACTTTAGTGGGTCGTTGAGACTTGGGCCTTTGTCCCAGCCCAAGAGGATTAGGTTTACACCACTTCTAAGAAACCCTAGAAGATCATCACTCTATTATGTTAATTTAGTTGCTATTAAAGTCGGTCGGAGAATCGTCGATATTCCTCCGACAGCATTGACTTTCAACCCTACCACCGGTGCAGGCACCATATTTGACTCCGGTAATGTCTTATTTAACACATTTTATTTTTATTTCATGCATATTCACTCTGATTTTTAATGTAAATAATTATTTTTTTAATTTTTTGAATTATATATTAAAATATATATTATATATATAATATATCTGATACATTAATTATTTAATAATTTTTTAAAAAAATTATTATATTGAATACTAGAGAAAATATATAATCCATTCTCACGATGTTATCATGGATATGATAATAATAGTATTTACAATTTATTTCTAATTTGATTTTCTCGTTGAATACTACACTAGGTACGGTGTTCACTCGACTAGTTGAACCGGTTTATACTGCCGTAAGAAATGAGTTTCGTCGACGAGTTGGTCCAAAGCTCATCGTGACAACCCTAGGAGGGTTTGACACATGCTACAATGTCCCAATAGTTGCACCAAATATTACATTCATGTTCTCTGGTTTGAATGTAACACTGCCACCGGACAACACCCTCATACACAGCACCGCCGGTAGCACCACATGTTTGGCCATGGCGGCGGCACCGGATAATGTGAACTCGGTGTTGAATGTGATAGCCAACATGCAACAACAAAACCACCGTGTGCTATTTGATGTTCCCAACTCAAGACTTGGTGTTGCTCGTGAAGTTTGCACCTAATAAGTTGTTCTTGGTGAAGATCAATTTTCGTAGGAATAATAATTTTGTGAAATTGAGATTCTGATGTGAGTTAATTATTTGGGTAATTTTAGTACTTTATATTTATCTTTGTGTGAAATGGGTTTTGGCATTGGTGAGAATTTATTGCTAACTATATGGTAAAATACTGAGCTAGCATATGTAACGAAGTGTGATATGTAAGTTTGAAGTTTTTAAATTGAAGCATTGTAATGGTATGTACCACGGGCATATATCCCTTAATTAAGTTCTTTTATGAAAGATGATTATTGAATTTGCTAGAGTTTAATTTATTTTCTTACATGAATATTAGATTTAATGACCGACGAACTCATGTATTACACTACAAGAATAATTGAAATTTGTCAGGGGTAAACCTCTCACAAATGTCAAAACCCCCTTATAAATATACAATTTGCAAGGGCACAACACCCTTAGTATAACGCGTGATCGCAAAATAATTTACGAGGGGCGAAACACGTCGTCGTTTATCCAGGAGATCATTCCCTCGCTAAGTGTCAATTATAACTTATCAGTCTGCCGCTTACAGACATAGGTCAGGTTTGCGCAGACTAGGTGTGTAGTTTGGTTTGTAATGCGTCAGATTTTTTGTCAGGGGCTTAGCCCGTGACAAAATGCGTCAGATTACAAAATGCAGATTCCATAATAATTATAACATTTACCCAGGAGCTTATCCCCTAACAAATTACAAAATAATTTTAAAAAAATAAAATTTAACCTAAAATAAAACAAATAATAATAATAATAATAATAATAGAATAGTTATAATATAATTAATACATAATTAATATAATAAATAGAAATTTATATAATAATTAAAATTTAAAACATGATAAAAATTATAATAAAAGTTCATTCAAATTACAATAAAAGTTTTTAAATTCAAAATACTTAAAATAATATTTCATACAAATTAAAAAAAAAATCAAAAGTTCAAACTAATTATGCTATTATTCTTCATTTTGTTATCCTTGCTCTTCTTCTTCTTCAACAACTCCTTCATTATCATTAGTTCCTCCAAATCCACCATCAAAATTTTGTGAAGCAAAAAAAAATCAAATCTTTGAACCCGTTCATTTGCAATTTGCGTTGCTTCTTGATAGTCCCGTGCTTGCCTCCTCATTTCTTCCCGCAACTCAATTTCTCTTCTTTGCATTTCTTGTTGCATCTCTAATTGTTTTTTCTTCATTTCTTCAATTTCTGCATTTCTTGTTGAAACTTGTTGTGCTGCCTCAAAATTAGCCAAATTTCTCGCAGTTTCAAGCATTTCGGTGGTTAAGATAGGTTGGGCTGATGTTCCTTCACCATCAGCAACTCTCATTCTAAAACACCTATCACGCCGCTTGATAGTTTTGGCATAACCTTTAGCACCATACACTCTTCCATTTTTCTTCTTTCCACCTGAAGTATCATACCATATCTGAAAATCTATACTAGGATCAACAGGATATCCCGATTATGGTCCAGCTAATTCACGATAATCTAACAACTTTATGGCAAGTTGTCTATCAAACTCGTCCTATAAAAATAAATAAATGTTATAATGATTAGAATAAGTTAGATACATATAAAAGAATTAAATAAAATATTTTTAATATAAGAAAAACTTACTTGGGTGTTTCTTGAGCGGTCGTCAATAAACTCTCAATTTCTCTTGAGATGAGAAAGGGTGGTTAAAGACATCGTAGTTAGTGGAAGTCACTTTTCGAGAATTTTTAATGGAGAGTTGTTTTTTTTACTCATATGAGTTGGGGGATTGGATTTTAATTCGGCAATAGAGGTTGCCTCATATGCTTTTGAGACTTCTAGGGATCAATCTTAGTTGTTACAAGATCATATATTAAGAGACAAAGGAATATACAATATGAACTATGATTGGATTGTCTTAGTACTGTGATATATTAAGTAGATTTTGATTGTTTGCAAAATCGCACATGCTTAGAACTTTCTTCTCACTATTCTTATAGATGATATAGGTAAACATATATCACTAGTGAAGTATCTTATTATTACGAGATACTTCCTTATGACTTCCTTATTTTCTATTGATAGATTTTCCCTATTTGTCAGAAAGTGTGTTTGGATAATTTGGGGAATATGTCATTCATTGTATAGAACTTTCAAACTTCAAATACTGACAATATCTTGTTAGGAATGTCTTATTTGATATATTTTGGCGAATCAGGATATATATATGAAAAAAAGACACATGTGAGTTTCTTTACTGGCCCTGAAAACACCGGCGGAACCTCCGACATGATAACTAGGTATCAAATAGAGTCGCCATCGAACGTCTTTTATCTCACGAGGGAGAAAGGAAAACATCGAGTAAACCTGAGGGGGGAAATCACGGTCCTATAACCGTGAAATCGAGAGAATCTAGGTAAGGGAGTTAGTTATGCGAGGGGAAGGGATTAGCACCCCACACGCTCGTAGTACTCTACGGTATCCACTTTCTATTTCTTGCTAAAGGGTGTGTTATATCTATGCTTAATTGCTAATCATGCATGCAAAAGAAAAGATAAAATAAGAAACCACGGGGAAAAGAAGGAAGTATTTACAAAGTTTGCTCGATCGAGCCCCGTGACAAGATGCCTACGTATTCCCGCGTGCAATGGGAAAGTCAGAGCGCCGTAGTTCGACTCACTTGTTTTGGTGTGTTTTGTGTTTTTTATTTGTGAAAAAGGTTTTAAACACAAATGCAAAAGAAGCGCGCAAAGGCGAAAAAGAGTTGGTGTTGGTTGGTTGTTTTTACCTTGAGAAAGGAAATTAAACCATTATTAAGTGTTTTGAGTTTGAAGGAAAAAGAAAAGCAAGTTTTAGTTTTATTCACAATGCAACATGTAAAAGAAACTAGCAAAAATGACGGGGTCGGACCTGTGGTTTAGGATACAAGGGAATCTCTACCTATGTTGACATGCAAAGGATGGGGATCCTAATGTCTAGGCTAAAGAACCAATTCTAACCAAGCTCCTGGAGAAAAAAACAGACAAACAAGCGAATACGCACAAATCGCAAGTAGAATTGCCCTAAACGGGTCTTTAAATAAACCAGAGGGGTTCCTGAACATGCTTCAGCTACGGAAGCCCCATCATGCATCTCTATTCCTACTTCTCATGGCAAAAGAAAGCTGTAAAGTCCTACTTCTCATGATATCTAAGAAAGTTGTAAGAGAATGCGGTAAGCAGTGTAGAAACTACCAAACGGATATAGAATCCGAAGAGCAACGCAAGCTAATGAAATACTCCGGAAAACTTCAAGTACTGCAGTCATACAATGAAAGTAAACCGGTGAGAATCACTCAAAACATCGAAACAAGCGGAATACGTGTCGATACGCATCCGAAGCGACGATGCCTGCAAGAACGAAATAAGGCACACAAAGCAAGAGAGAAACAATGTACACGTGGGTGTACAAGCTTAACCAGAACCTGCAAGAAGGGAGTTAGACCCAAAAAGCAAATAAAGGAAAAGCGTGCAAATATCGCAGAAACGAGCCGCATATGCATGCGTCGTGTGTCCCTGCATGAAATGAAGTGCAAACAATAGCCGAGCATAGCTAGGGTGACTACTGTTCATCGTTAGAATCGAAAAAAATCAGAAAAAGTAAACCAGAGGACTGCGCTAAGCGCAACATACCGCGCTAAGCGCGACCTGTAACCCATCCAGACAGAACATTTGGCGCTTAGCACGCTCTGGACCGAGCTAAGCGCGACCTGCAACCTGCAGAAAAATTATTTTTGCACCAGACCACCTGTTTATGATGTTTTCATGCAACAGTTCGACCCACTATGTTAGGCCATAATCCAGCAGTGAATGAGAGCTAAATGAACATGCATGGAATGTGAATCGAGCAATAAAACCAATGTTCATAGCAAGGTAATGCATGAACATGTGAGGAATGCAAATCGAACGATAAAACCAATGTTCATAGCAAGGTAATGCATGAACATACAAGGAATGCAAATCGAAGTCGATAAAACCAATGTTCATAGCAAAGTAATGAATGAACATGTGAGGAATGCAAATCGAACGATAAAACCAATGCTCATATCAAAGTAATGAATGAACATGCAAGGAATGCGAATCGAACGATAAAACCAATGCTCATATCAAAGTAATGCATGAACATGTGAGGAATGCGAATCGAACGATAAAACCAATGTTCATAGCAAAGTAATGAATGAACATCAAGGAATGCGAATCGGACGATAAAACCAATGTTCATAGCAAAGTAATGCACGAACATGCGAGTAATGCGAATCGAACGATAAAACCAATGTTCATAACGAGGTAATGCATGAACATGCAAGGAATGCGAATCGAACGATAAAACCAATGTTTATAGCAAAGTAATGCATGAACATGCGAGGAATGCGAATCGACCGATAAAACCAATGTTCATAGAAAGGTAATGAATGAACATGCAAGGAATGCAAATCGATAACAATCCTCATGCTTCGAGTGCAAAATAAAGGATGCATGAACATACCAAGGATGCGAGTTACAATAACAATCCTAATGCTTCGAGTGCAAAATAAAGGATGCATGAACATGCCAAGGATGCGAGTTACGATAACAATCTTAATGCTCAAGTGCAAAGTAAAGGATGCATGAACATGCCAAGGATGCGAGTTACGATAACAATCCTAATGCTCAAGTGCAAAGTAAAGGATGCATGAACATGCCAAGGATGCGAGTTACGATAACAATCCTAATGCAAAATATGCTACATAGAGGAAAATTTTCATTCAAGCCTAGGTTATGCATTAACACAAACACATGGAGTGCACATGCAACAAGTTTATGCGCAATGCACTAAATGCTTAGATATCTACATGTTGAATGCAAGTTATGCTTCAACTTACCATGAATCAATGAAATTGCTCAAACCAAATGCTCACCGATGCATGAATATGCAATACATGAGACAAAATGGATGAGTTTGTGTCTTGTGAGCAAGGGGGAAACAAATGCACAAGTGTATATGCATGCTATGAACCAAAATCCAGACTCTGACACAAAAAAGGCAGCGAAAATCAATTCAAATCAAACAATTCAAGGGTACAAATCCTAGAATCAGAATCTACATTAAATTTGCATGTGATTTCAATATTCAATTTCAAGAAAAGCTGAAAATCAGAAACAACTTAAAATAAGTGCTTATTTGAACCTAACACTTACTTGCACTTGAAGTTTGAGTCAGATTGAAGAGGAATTCCTTGTGCTCTCCAAAGAAAATACCAAATCAAATGAGGAATTGTAGATAATCTTCAGAATTAGGCTTGAATCCTTGAAGAAAAGCTTGGAATCCAATGGATAATTGGAGAAGAAGAAGAGAAATCCTTGAATCTTGAACTTGAGGAGAAAATCAAGATTAAACCATTCCTTCCATGTCAAATGTGAATAGAAGGAGGAGAAGATGATGTAGATTAAAATAAGAGAAGCTGTAATGGAGAAAAACCAGAATTCGCAGGTCGCGCTTAGCGCGGGGGTCGCGCTTAGCGCGCTCTGTGAAAGAAGCCGGTGGTGCACGGAGGTCCGGGGGCGGCCTGTGGTGGTTGCTTGGAGGGAAAGTTGAAGTTTAAGCTTTTTTGAGTTTTTGTGCTTTGAAACTTGAGAGAATTGGAGTGTGTATGGTAGTGGAAAATTTAGCAAATGAATGTGTTGTTCTAATTTGTGAAGAGGAAAATCTATTTATAGCTTTGGATCCTTAATCAACAAGCTAATCATGATTATCCGAATAATTTTCGTAATTAACCCAAAACAGTCAAATCCGTGCGGAATTCGGAGTCGGAATGTAAACGAAAAGCGTCCGAAATGCAATCTTGCTTGCGTGAATCAAAATCCCGACTTGATCCGATGAACGGTCAAGAAAATAGAAATTTTTGAAGTTTCAGCACCAGTTTTGGACCACTGACACGTGCAGAATTTCGTTCGCGCTCTGTGGGGAAAATGCCTCAGACGAGGATCTTCTAATAGAAATTTGCACATACGTATCTCTGGTACATTTGAAGCTAACAAGATTTGTGAACTTTTGGCACCGGTCCCGTCCCGTTTCGATGAAAATCGAGTGAGATATGATTTTTCGAACTTCGCGTATCAGATGAAAATCACTCAGTTCAGCTCAAAATCAAACCTCAGAGAATAAAATTCTGGTACTGATCGGTGGAGAATCAGCTCCCGAGTTGCAAATGGAAGTTGTAGAGGACCTTGATACGGAATTTTAGAAATTGGTCCCGCTCAATTCCGAGCTTCCAGCTAGGAGATAAAGCCTTTTCGGTGAGCCAAAACACACGGTTCAGCACTAAAATCAGCTTGATCTGCCGGGGAAAATGACTCCTTTAAGAGCCTTCCTCACAAAATCCATTCTCGACCTTCAATCAAAAGTTGTAGATAATCATGAGGGGGAAAATGCCAGTCGAAAATCAACAGAAAATACCCAAGGAGATGAGATCATACAGTGCCCAAAATACCAAACCAAATCCACTTTATTGAGAAATGAGCTCTTTTGGGTGTCATTCAGAATACCTGGAATCTGATACTCTTCATGATGAATGCTATGCATGCTACATGTGTATTTTATGCGAAGGGGATTATAAGCCTAAAAATGCGAGAAAGAAGAGGGTAAATTTTGGGGTACAACAGCTGCCCCTATTCAATCATCCTCAAGCTTGAGAGCAAGGTTGACGTCTGCCTTCCGGGCGACAAGGTATGAGGTGATTGAATACCAAAATGGACTCGAAAATTTACGCTCTAAATTTCAAAGACCTGTAGAGGAAAAGATATGTTGCGCCAGAGCTTAACTGGGTCACAACAAGAAGAAACACAGAATAAATGCTGAATTCTGCGAAACCCGGTGCAGGTGCATTCCTGACCCGGAAGGAAAATTGGCCTCTACCCAATTCAATCTGCAATGTTAGGGGAGAGCTGACATACAAGGGGAAGTAAAGACTAGATACGCAAACCAGGCTAACCACAATACACCGACTGATTGGGGAATTTGTGATGCAAAGACCGGAAAACGCCGATTAGACTCTGCGGAGGACAAAAACAAGAGTATCCTTGTTCTCGAAAGACCCACAATTCCAGGAGAGAACTGGCATGCTAGTGGAAATAAAGACTAGATACACCAAGTAGACTAACCACATTTACGCCAACAGATTGGGCGGGTCTGCGATGCAAAGACTAAAGGTGCCGATTAGGCTTTACAGACTCAGAACATTATACTCTGAGGGGGGAAAGACAAGTGTAGGGATTGCTTTCAAAGCTGAAGGCGTGTTGCACCAGGGTAAGAGCTGGCAGTTTCAACACTAATCAGGAGAAGATGGACATATTGCGCCGGAAGAAACCGGGACACCACAGATTCCAAGAGAAACACGACATCGCTGGGGATGAAAACTGCATTTCTGACTTATAATCCTATGAGATGAATGACTCTCCTAGGGAATAATGCTGATGTAATGATGCATGTGCAGCAAATATATAAAATGAATGAGAGAAGAACTCAATCGGGGATTAGAGCATTTAAGAATGCCCGAAAATCACTCAGAGCAAACTGAATCTTGCTTGGCAAGTCTGTTGAGGAGATAGTACCACGAGAAGCTTGTCAGTTAGACAGAGATCCGCTAGGGAACAAAGGAAGCACCCGGAGAAGATCTTCCACCGTTACCCACTACAATTCTAGCTGGGGAGACAAAGACATGCCGACGACGCTGAAACTGAGTGGCCAAGCGACAAACGTCCTTCGCATTCCAAGAGAATCAGGGGGAACATACATCGACTCTACTGGGGAGAGGTCAAGATATATTGGCTTTCATATCGGGAATATTGTGAGAGGTGAACCCACTGGGGATAACAATTCCGAGATCGAGGATTCGGAAGCTGCCTCTGCAGGGGATAAGAAAAAGTAGCACACTCGAAATTCTAGCGAACACCTGCTGGAGAATTTCCGATGGAAAGGATATGACAAACCCATGTTGAGGATAACCGTCTGCTGGGAAAAGAGGGAACTCCGATGGGGACGAAGCTGGGGAAATATCAAGGAGAATCCTGACCCATCTCCACATTAGAGCAGCTGGATATCCTGCAATACAACGTTAGCGGAGCGACCCTGGCATAATATGATAAGTGCCTCTCCCATCCAGATCACTCAAGTCTTAAAGCAACATTCAAAAGTTTCTGATCATGGTAAAACCAACAACGTTTATATATGCAAAATTTTACCACAGAACTTTGAACGTCTTTTGCAAACAAATCAGTAAATGCAAGAAATTAATTGACAAGCAAAAACTCATTTTATTAATTGAAAATGTGCTTGTAAATAGGCAAGTACAATAGGAAGCAACCCCTGAAATGAGGCGATTGCAAAAGCAAAATAAAAGGAAAACTAAAACGCATGGCAATGCGACAATGAATCCTTATTGGGTTTCAACCCTGCTATCAATCTTATGACTCTAACTATCTCATCACTTCGCTTTTCCCGAAAAAGGTGATTGGCTTGATCACTGTCCCTCGGAGTAACTCGAGATGTTTTCACGAGATGCAAACACTGATCTATTGAGCATGCCTATGCATAGTATCTCCTGACTACGTCCGCATTCACGGGTAGTGGGAAGTCTTCTCCGTCCATGGTTGCGAGCATCATGGCACCACCCGAGAAGACTTTCTTCACAACGAACGGCCCCTCGTAGTTTGGTGTCCACTTGCCCAGCGGGTCTCCTTGGGGAAGGATTATCCTCTTTAGCACCAGATCACCAGGTTGGTAATTCTGAGGTCGCACCCTCTTGTCAAATGCCCTTTTCATCCTTTGTTGGTAAATCTGTCCATGACCAACAGCTGCCAGCCGCTTCTCGTCAATGAGGCACAGCTGGTCTAAGCAGTTCTGTACCCACTCGTCTTCATCGAGCTCGGCATCTTTCATGATTCTTAACGAAGGGATCTGAACTTCGATTGGAAGCATGGCCTCCATGCCATAAACAAGGGAGAACGGGGTTGCCCCTGTTGAAGTGCGAATGGTAGTCTTGTAACCATGCAAAGCGAAAGGCAACATCTCATGCCAATCCCGATAGGTTACTACCATCTTTTGCACAATCTTCTTAATGTTCTTATTCGCCGCTTCAACAGCTCCGTTCATCTTCGGGCGGTATGGAGACGAATTGTGGTGCTTGATTTTGAAGGACTCGCAAAGCTCGTTCATCATCTTGTTGTTAAGATTCGACCCATTATCTGTGATAATCTTGTCGGGAACCCCGTAACGGCAGATGATGTTGTGCTTGATAAACCGGGCAACCACCTGTTTCGTGACGCTTGCATAGTGTAATACGGTGAACTAACTTTGTAGGTTTTTGTATCGCAAATGTGCGGATAGCAAGAGTCGCCACCGACTTTTCTTTTATCCAATTAAGGGAAGGTGAAAAGAACAGGAAAAGACCTTCGTTAGATTCTGAGTAAGGGAGAAGGTTATGAAAAGGGAAGGTATTAGCACCCCTTTCCATCCGTAGTTATCTACGGGCTCTTAGTTGCTCTTAGATCACTTTAAAAATTGTGCTTTCTGTGTGTTTGACAAAAATGTTTTGAAAAGGCATTTCGCTTTGACTTTGTAATGATTCATGTAGGAATGTATACAAAGTGTTCGGAAATGTTTTGTTTTTGAAAAGAGTTTGAACTTTGACAAAAGTGTGAGGTGTGAAAAGTATTTTGATTGAGCAAGCAACTAAAAGTCTTATTACCTACTCAGAATTGGTCGTTTTCGTGTTATTTTACGTTCCTTTAGAATAGCGCTATCCATACCATTAGTTGGTAGGTAACCCTATTTGTTGGATGTAAGCGGGACATTCGAAGGGACATCGGATGGTCATAGAAAGCAACTTGTAGGAAGTATCCTAGCACATTCGAAGGGACTATCATCATTTTTCGTAGGCAACAATCGAGGGTCAAGATCATGTATTCGGAGGCGACATCGTGGGTCTTATGATCTTTGTATCGAAGGGACTATGATGATTTGTTTGGAAGGCAACAGTGCTAGAATACCTCTACGTTCGAGGGACATGACCATATTTGAATTCGTAAGGCAACGAGAGAGAATTACCCTAAGGGGTGCATGTGTGAAAGAGTGTGTCAAATTCAGATATGTTATCTTGCAAATTAGAATGAGCTATGTCCAATTTTAGTCTTGCCATACACGCCTAGTTACTAGCAATTTATAGGGTGCGGAAATTAAAATGCGGAAATGTAAAGATGCGGAAAGATAAATGTCCTACGCTATTACATGGCTTTGGGGCAGATACATAATTTAAACTTGCGGAAAATAAAAGCCCTAATTAACTATTACATCCCATGAACAGTTACATTATTGGAAAAAAAGAAACGATAAGAAAAAATCGTCCGAAACGGGATAACCTGTGAAAAGATGAGAAATCGGAAAATACGAGATGAATCGAATAAGAGAAAAATATTAGTAAAAATGCAATTTTTTGAATGAGAAAAATATGACATGCTGGAAATAACATAAATATGCTAAAATAAATTTTTGGGATTTTTAGATGCAATTTAATAATTAAAAACTAATTAAAATTGATTTAAATGCTAAATTATGAATAAAAATAAATATGCATGCAAAATTATATTTTTTAATTTTATAAATTAAATAAGTATTTTCTGAAAATAAATGCAAAAGGAAAAAATATTTTAATATTGAAAAGAATTAAAATGAATGCAAAAATATTAAATAAATAAGAAAATATAGAAAATAGTTAAAAATATGAAGTTTGTAAAAAGGATGCAAAACCGGTGCCAGTGAGGATCGAACTCAGGACATGGGAGAGTATCTTTGCACAGGAAGAGCTTTTATCACTACGCCATCTGTCACTTGTTGTCATGGATTGAAAACGTGAGATCATGAGTGTACACGCGTCGCTGTTTGGAGAAGTCAAGGCACAGTCAACTGGTGGACCCCGGTTAATTCAAACGGACGAATCACAACGCTGGATCGCGCCACGCCAGTCCCTCGCCGGTCTTTCTCAGTCAACGACGCCGGAGCCCTAGCTCCGGTCGTCTTCTCCGGTCGACCTGGAATTGAAACAAGCAAAATACGCATAATAAATGGGAAAGGGGGACCCTACCCCCCTAAATCGAACCTCCTGAATCCAATGGTGATATTAGTTTCGGCTAAAAACGGCTGTGGCGATCAGTTCGATTCAAACAGTCCTTCGAACCCTAACAATGGCAATATGGATTCCGGACGTTCAAGCTTACATGTAAAGGCTCAAACACGACCTAATATGCATCCGGTGAGAGTTGGATAGCGCGATCCTGGGTGGATTGGCTTCGAGCAAGAGTTGTTTTTGACTCCTGGGAACCTCTAGAGCACGTTTGGATGGATGGTTTTGGCTGAGAGTGGCTGCAACTTAAAATTTGATTTTCAAAAATTTATGAAATTTTTTGGCAAAGTGAGGGCTGTGTATGGGGCTAGGGTTTCCTCCTTTGTGCTGTGCATAATGCTTGGTATTTATAGAGTAAATTAGGATGGCAAAGAGAGTGAAAAAAGATTGAGTAATGAATGTGCAATATTTTCTCTTTAAAACAAATCAAATTTTCTTGAAAATTTGATTTTCCTTCCATGTGCAAGCAAATCACGAAATTGGCAAGTGTTTTGAGCTTCCTTGGACCTCAAGTAAGATAAAAATGCAACCCATTTGAAAAAATACTTTATTTTCATATTTTATATAATTTAATTTTGAATTAAATGGTTTAAAATCCGAAATTAAATCAATAAAATAGAAAATTGTCATGGCCAAGCATTTATGAGTCACAAATAATGTCATGAACAAGTTTGGATCAAAAGATTAAAGGCCCATTTGGAAAATTTTGCATTTTGACCAAAATGTGCTTTTGTGCAATTGTCCAAAATTGCCCAACTTCTGAATAGTGTATCTTGCTCAATTTTCCACATTTTTGAGTGTTCTTGGACTTTTTGGAAAGCTCTAAGAGTCCTCTAACCAACCTTTTTTGTCTCATCTCAATTGGAGTTTCCATGCTCAATATATCTTCAAAACAAAATGTTGACTTTTTGTTGACTTTGAAAAGGACCTGTAATGTTTTGATCCATACCTCTCAAATGAAGCATTTTTTGGACATTCTTGTGAGACATGAAGTTGTAGAGAATTGAATTTCCTTCAAAACAAGAGGTGGTGGAAAAATTTCGAGAAAGTATGAAGAAGTTATGCTCACCAAAGTTTGGTTGACTTTTCTCAGAGAAACCCTAATTTAGAAAGTTTGACTTTTGAGCAAATCTTGAGTTTTCTTGATGAATCATGATCAACCCTTGATAAAATGATGAATGTAACTTCAAAATGAGGATGTTGACCAAAAATCATGAAGTTTGATGTATGTTGACCACATTGACTTTTTGTCCAATCAACCGATTTTCAACCATCGAGCAATTATCGAGCAATCTTGACTTGTAAGGCTTGAAACTTGACATGGAGAATCTTTGAAGCATATGAGGAGGCATGATGAACATTGGAGATGTTGGAAGTCCATCGAGTGAGAATTGCCAAACCCTAGTTTGGGTTGATTGTCTAGGAGAGGGTTTGTCTGATCAACCTTTGAGGAATCCTTGAGTATGGATGTATGGAATGTCTTGAGAAGATGGAGGGAAAATTTTGGGGTATGACACATAGGATGCCGCTTCAACCCACTTGGTAAAGTAGTCTATAGCAACCAGAATGAAACGATGTTCGTTGGACGCTGTCGGCTCAACCTTTCCGATCATATCGATGCCCCACATAGCAAATGGCCAAGGAGAGGTTAAAACATTCAGAGGCGACGGTGGCACGTGTACTTTGTCAACATATACTTGGCATTTGTAACAAACTCGGACATGATTAAAACAATCAACCTCCATGGTTGACCAGTAGTACCCAGCTCACAAGATCTTTTTAGCCATAGTGTGTCCGCTGGAATGAGTTCCGAATGAGCCCTCATGCATTTCTTCGATGATCTTTGCAGCTTCATCTTTACCAACACACCTAAGCAACAGCCCGTCATGATGTCTACGGTATAGCACACCGTGGTTGAGGAAGAACTTCGCTGAGAATCTTCTCAAGAACTTCTTATCTGTTACGGAAGCTTCCTCAGGATACTCTTGAGTCTCAAGATATCATTTGACATCATAGAACCAAGGATTACCATCTTTCTCTACTTCGATCTCGAAACAAAAGGCCGGCTCATTCAGTCTCTGAATGGTTATCGAAGGAGCTTCATTAGCCCATTTGACTTTAAACATGGACGCTAGAGTGGCCAAAGCGTCAGCTAAGTTGTTCTCTTCCCGTGAGATGTGATCGAAAGTGATTTCCTCGAAGTAAGGAATCAACTCCATCACATGTTCTCTGTAGGGAATCAGATTTGGGTGACGAGTCTCCCAATCTCTGTTAATCTGACAAATCACAAGTGCAGAGTCTCCATACACTTTCAGATGCTTGATCCTTAAATCAATTGCCGCCTCGATACCAAGAATACAAGCCTCATACTCAGCCATGTTATTGGTGCAATCAAAGCAGATTCGAGCCGTGAACGGGATGTGATGACCGTCCGGAGTAGTGATTACTGCACCAACGCCATTGCCTAATGCATTGGATGCTCCATCAAATACCAAAGACCACTTGGATCCTGGTTCGGGTCCCTCGTCTGGACCTGGGATGTTACAATCCCGAATGTACATTACATCCTCATCAGGAAATTTAAACCTCATCGGCTGATAATCATCCACTGGCTGGTGGGCAACATAGTCTGCCAACACACTACTCTTGATAGCTTTCTGAGTAGTATATTAGATGTCATATTCTGTTAAAATCATTTGCCACCTGGCAATCCGGCCTGTCAAAGCTGGCTTCTCAAATAAGTACTTGATCGGATCCATCTTGGATATCAACAAGGTTGTGTGGGTCAACATATACTACTGCCTTAGTCGGCGAGCAGCCCACGCTAAAGCACAGCAAGTTTTCTCGAGCAGTGAATATTTTGTTTCACAGTCGGTAAACTTTTTGCTTAGGTAGTATATTGCATGCTCTTTTCGACCAGACTCGTCATGTTGGCCCAGCACGCACCCCATTGAGCTTTCGAGCACGGTCAAATACATGATCAATGGCCTGCCCTCCACGGGAGGCATAAGAATTGGAGGTTCCTGCAGATACTTTTTATCTTATTGAATGCGACTTGGCAATCGTCATTCCACCTGACCATCTGATCCTTCTTTAGCAACTTGAAGATAGGTTCGCATGTGGTAGTCATGTGAGAGATGAATCTAGAGATGTAGTTTAACCTCCCTAGAAATCCACGGACCTCCTTCTCAGTTCTTGGTGCAGGCATTTCTTGAATCACTTTTACTTTAGCAGGATCAACCTCAATACCTCTTTCACTTACAACAAAGCCTAACAGCTTTCCAGATCGCACGCCAAACGTACATTTGTTCGGATTCAACCTTAGCCTGAATTTCCTCAATCTATCAAACAACTTTTGTAAGTGTACCAGGTGTTCTTCTTCATCATGAGATTTAGCGATCATGTCGTCGACATATACTTCAATCTCTTTGTGGATCATATCATGAAAAAGAGTTACCATTGCACGCTGGTAAGTTGCCCCGGCATTTTTCAATCCGAAAGGCATCACCTTGTAACAGAAAGTTCCCCATGGGGTGATAAAAGTTGTTTTAGTTATGTCTTCCGGTTCCATCTTGATCTGATTATACCCGGAAAAGCCATCCATGAACGAAAACACTTTTGCATGAGCTGTATTATCCACCAATATGTCGATATGGGGAAGCGGAAAGTCATCTTTCGGACTTGCTCTGTTTAGATCCCTGTAATCCACACAAATTCTAACCTTGCCGTCCTTCTTGGGCACAGGAACAATGTTGGCAACCCATGGAGGATAAGAAATGACTTTCAAAAAGCCTGCATCAAGCTGTTTCTAGACTTCCTCTTTGATCTTCTTAGACATCTCAGGATGAGTTCTTCGAAGTTTCTGCTTAACAGGAGGGCATTCCTCTTTCAAAGGCAGCTTGTGCACCACAATATCGGTATCCAACCCAGGAATGTTTTCATAAGACCAGGCGAAGATATCAGAATACTCTCGGAGTAGTTCAATCAATATCTGTTTCACACTGTCTTCCAAAGCGGCCCCAATTTTAACCTCTCTAATCACATCAGCATTGCCCAGATTCACTTTCTCAATCTCTTCCTGATGCGGTTGGATAACCTTCTCCTCTTGCTCTAACATTCTTGCTATCTCTTTAGGGAGTTCACAATCTTCCTCACCTTCTTCTTCGGCTTGGTCAGATTATCGAAGTCATAAAGAGTGATAGCAGAGTCGTTATCAAAGGGATCCATTAGGAGTGTGGGATTATATCTGCATGATTGATTTTAATGCCTATTTTAGTTTTTTAGATGATAAAAGAAAAATAAATCATTGTCATTTTGCGTTTCAAAATTGTGATATAAAATTGAAGGAAAAGGAACAAAACATTTGAATGAAAAAGACGTTCTTCATTTCATGATAAAAACGTTGCATATGCAAACAAGGTGGCCCTACATATGATTCACTGTGCCTTGGGCAAAACACAGGAATTATTGCATGATAATAGAAACAAAAGAAAATTACTCTTTGGCCATCGTGACTGAGACGCAGTCTTCCGAGGTCCAGTTGTTGAGCTCCATGTCAGGGACATTGGGACGGATCCACTTGTCAATGTCAAACTCGTTGTCAGAATCATCCACGACGTTTGCTTGCCTGGAACCGATGCCAGCACTAGAAAATCTCACAGGAGTAGCCAAGTTGGGTGCTTTCAGAATCTGAAGGTGCAGAACAGGGTCGATACCTAACCCGAACTTGTCGAACTTAGGTGCTACCTCCACCACACGGCCCCATCCTTCAGGGCGACCGCCTCGACCACAGCTTTTGCATCTTTCAAAGATGCCATGGAAGATTCGACTTTGTCTTTCTTAACTTCCTCTTGCGGAGGGGTCTTCAACATGTGCACCGTCTCAAAGCCTTGAAACGGGGTCTCATGAATTTCGCCATCAATCTCAACATAGCGGAAGGACGCAAGATGACTCACAATGTATTCTTCTTCAACACAGACTGTGATAGTTTTCCCTTCAATGGGGTATTTCAGTTTCTGGTGAAGAGTCGATGTGACCGCTCCAGCTTTATGGATCCATGGACGGCCCAAGAGGTAACAGTAGGCAGGTTGAATGTCCATGACAAATAATGTTGTAACGAAAAGCTGAGGACCGACTTTGATGGGGAGATCCACTTCTCCGAAAACATATCGTCTTGAACCATCAAATGCTTTTACGATCAGATCACTAGGCCGGAGTTCAATACCACCATAGTCAATCTTCATCAGTGCGGATTTGGGGATCACATTAAGCGAGGAACCAATATCAACCAACACTCGGGACAAAGTGGTGCCCCGGCATTCCATGGAAATATGCAAAGCTCTGTTATGGTTCCTACCCTCTGGCGGAAGATCACAATCGGTAAAACCCAATCCATTGTTTGTTGATATACTTGCACACACGTTTTCAAATTGTCCAACCGAGATCTCTTGTGGCACAAAAGCGGTGCTCAACAGCTTCATCAAAGCATTGCGGTGTACTTCAGAATCTCGAAGCAAAGAGAGAATAGAAATTTTTGCAGGTGTCTGAGCAAGCTGATCCATCACACGGAAGTCACTCTTGCGGATAAACTTCATAATCTCTTCTATATCCTTCCCTAGATCAGGATTGATGCTTTGCAAGTCTGGCTGCTTCATAGGCTGCTTGCCCCTAGCTTTGGCAACAGCATCCGCCTTGAGTTGTATTGCTGGATCGGAGAAAATTCGCCCGCTTCGGGTCATACCGCTACCTCCAGCGATATTATCAGCATTAGTCACATCCAATGTTCATAGCAAGGTAATGCATGAACATACAAGGAATGCAAATGGAAGTCGATAAAACCAATGTTCATAGCAAAGTAATGAATGAACATGTGAGGAATGCAAATCGAACGATAAAACCAATGCTCATATCAAAGGTAATGCATGAACATGCAAGGAATGCGAATCGAACGATAAAACCAATGTTCATAGAAAAGTAATGCATGAACATGCGAGGAATGCGAATCGACCGATAAAACCAATGTTCATAGAAAGATAATGAATGAACATGCAAGGAATGCAAATCGATAACAATCCTCATGCTTCGAGTGCAAAATAAAGGATGCATGAACATGCCAAGGATGCGAGTTACGATAACAATCCTAATGCTTCGAGTGCAAAATAAAGGATGCATGAACATGCCAAGGATGCGAGTTACAATAACAATCCTAATGCTCAAGTGCAAAGTAAAGGATGCATGAACATGCCAAGGATGCGAGTTACGATAACAATCCTAATGCTCAAGTGCAAAGTAAAGGATGCATGAACATGCCAAGGATGCGAGTTACGATAAAAATCCTAATGCTCAAATGCAAAATATGCTACATAGAGGAAAATTTTCATTCAAGCCTAGGTTATGCATTAACACAAACACATGGAGTGCACATGTAACAAGTTTATGCACAATGCACTAAATGCTTAGATATCTACATGTTGAATGCAAGTTATGCTTCAACTTACCATGAATCAATGAAATTGCTCAAACCAAATGCTCACCGATGCATGAATATGCAATACATGAGACAAAATGCATGAGTTTGTGTCTTGTGAGCAAGGGGGAAACAAATGCACAAGTGTATATGCATGTTATGAACCAAAATCCACACTCCGACACAAAAAAGGCGGCGAAAATCAATTCAAATCAAAGAATTCAAGAGTACAAATCCTAGAATCAGAATCTACATTAAATTTGCATGTGATTTCAATATTCAATTTCAAGAAAAGCTGAAAATCAGAAACAGCTTAAAATAAGTGCTTATTTGAACCTAACACTTACTTGCACTTGATGTTTGAGTCAGATTGAAGAGGAATTCCTTGTGCTCTCCAAAGAAAATACCAAATCAAATGAGGAATTGTAGATAATCTTCAGAATTAGGCTTGAATCCTTAAAGAAAAGCTTGGAATCCAATGGAGAATTGGAGAAGAAGAAGAGAAATCCTTGAATCTTGAACTTGAAGAAAAAATCAAGATTAAACCATTCCTTCCATGTCAAATATGAATAGAAGGAGGAGAAGATGATGTAGATTGAAATAAGAGAAGCTGTAATAGAGAAAAACCAGAATTCGCAGGTCGCGCTTAGCGCGGGGGTCGCGCTTAGCGCGCTCTGTGAAAGAAGCCGGTTGTGCACGGAGGTCCGGGGGCGGCCTGTGGTGGTTGCTTGGAGGGAAAGTTGAAGTTTAAGCTTTTTTGAGTTTTTGTGCTTTGAAACTTGAGAGAATTGGAGTGTGTATGGTAGTGGAAAATTTAGCAAATGAATGTGTTGTTCTAATTTGTGAAGAGGAAAATCTATTTATAGCTTTGGATCCTTAATCAACAAGCTAATCATGATTATCCGAATAATTTTCGTAATTAACCCAAAACAGCCAAATCCGTGCGGAATTCGGAGTCGGAATGTAAACGAAAAGCGTCCGAAATGCAATCTTGCTTGCGTGAATCAAAATCCCGACTTGATCCGATGAACGGTCAAAAAAATAGAAATTTTTGAAGTTTCAGCACCAGTTTTGGACCACTGACACGTGCAGAATTTCGTTCGCGCTCTGTGGGGAAAATGCCTCAGACGAGGATCTTCTAATAGAAATTTGCACATGCGTATCTCTGGTACATTTGAAGCTAACAAGATTTGTGAACTTTTGGCACCGGTCCCGTCCCGTTTCGATGAAAATTGAGTGAGATATGATTTTTCGAACTTCGCGTATCAGATGAAAATCGCTCAGTTCAGCTCAAAATCAAACCTCAGAGAATAAAATTCTGGTACTGATCGGTGGAGAATCAGCTCCCGAGTTGCAAATGGAAGTTGTAGAGGACCTTGATACGGAATTTTAGAAATTAGTCCCGCTCAATTCCGAGCTTCCAGCTAGGAGATAAATCCTTTTCGGTGAGCCAAAACACACGGTTCAGCACTAAAATCAGCTTGATCTGCCGGGGAAAATGACTCCTTTGAGAGCCTTCCTCACAAAATCCATTCTCGACCTTCAATCGAAAGTTGTAGATAATCATGAGGGGGAATATGCCAGTCGAAAATCAACAGAAAATACCCAAGGAGATGAGAGATACGCCTTCTGGAGTGCCCGAAATCCACTTTATTGAGAAATGAGCTCTTTTGGGTGTCACTCAGAATACCTGGAATCTGATACTCTTCATGATGAATGCTATGCATGCTACATGTGTATTTTATGCGAAGGGGATTATAAGCCTAAAAATGCGGGAAAGAAGAGGGTAAATTTTGGGGTACAACAGGCCCACGTGAAGGGAGATTGACATTTAGATAAGTAGAAATTTTGGTGTACATGTGGGTTGGAGAGAAACATGCAAGTGTGGACTTGGAAATGGTTTATTCTTTTATAGGACCGAGTGTAACATCCTAATTTCCTCGGAGAATAATAATATAAAATTAGTGTAATTTTCTTTAAAATAATCCAATTAGGATGCTACATAAAACATCATAGTTCTCAACTTCCAATTTTATTATACATACAAAACATAAAATAATCCAATTAACATACAAAACATGCTCATAACATGTATATGATACATAAAATAAATTTATTGATGAACCAAAATAAAACATCATAGTTCTCAACTTCCAATTTTATTAAGCAGCGAAAAAAGAATCACATTTCATGTCAATTAATTCTCATTTAAAACAAACCATCATTTATTCAAAAACTAAGGAGTTCACAGGACTCCAAACAAATCATTTGAAACCAAATAAAACAATAAAGCGTTCATCCCCTAGTGTTGCGTATCAGAGGGGCGACATTGACTTGAAAATAAAGTGAAGAGCAACCTCTTCAGATCCTTGCAGCCTCAAACTACTTCTGACTATCTGCACAATGTCGTATAAAACATCATTCCAACAAAAGGGTGAGATATCACAACAATATAAGTGAACGTATAATAATTAGTATACAACAATTAAATCATGCATAACCACATGTTCCACATCTCACACATTCACACCATCGACAATAATTATAATACATGTTAATTCTACAATCACACATCAACATCAACACATATAAACATTTACCATGAATGCATACTTGAACTATACATTCAAACATTATAGTGACAACAATATAATGCAATGAGATCGACTCACAGACTCAATCTAAGTGGTACCAATATCGCTCCCGAATCCACACCATCTAGGACCAGAGCCAACAATATCATGAACAATTTGGTATACATTCAAACATCATAGTGACAACAATATAATGCAATGAGACCGACTCACAGACTCAATCCAAGTGGTACCAATATCGCTCCCGAATCCACACCATCTAGGACCAGAGCCAACAATATCATGAACAATTTGGTTCACCTCGCTCAGGACCCACGCCATCGAAGACCGGAGCCACCAATATGACTAAAGTCCACAATAAGAAATTCATGTGATACAATCATGCAACAAGATACCGATATTGATATCTACATCCATCAATGTGATACGTCACTAAGGCCACCAGTTTTCCACACATGCAACATACAAATCATGCAGTCTCAACAATAATACATAGTGTTATCGCACATAATTCTATGCACATAGCTCATAATAACCAACAATATTGCATACAAAAGAGCATAAACCTCCAAAAAATGATCACACATTGTGTTAGATATTATAGAAAATAGTTTTGGCTTTCCGTAGATTCAAACAGTGCGTCAAACGGACACCTGAGTCAAAAATTATGGATTTTTAAAGCTTTCGAAATAGTTCAGTTTCTGTCGCCTATAACTCGCCTAGCAAAGAAGTCCATTTGCATGAGGATCTCCCAGTGAAGTAGAGGAGATGTGTCTCCCCTACACGCTCTCCTCGAGATGATGGAATGAAAGTTCATTCCTCATACATTTTCCAAGAGCCTTGTTTTTCCACGCAGACGTTTACGCAGAGTCTCGGGCGGCAGAGTTTGGGCGAAACCTCTTCGCCTGAAGACACTTATCTAGCCCGACAACGCGAGCAAAACATAAACTCTCTGTTGCGATTTCTACATCAGTTCCAGCCCCAAATCCATATGATTTGAACACAATACAGTCCCAAAATTCACCAAATTCAACATGTTTCACAATATAACAACAACACATCATGATAGTTATTATACACATAAAATCATGGCAAAACAACATCACGTTATTCATCAATTTTACCATAAATCACCATTTCATAAATTCATTACAAAACCCCAAACAAACCTAAACTACTAACAATGGTGATAAATAGATTAATCCCTACATACCCATTGTCACACCCTAAATTTCACCAAGATTTTCTTATATACATCATGCGTAGAGCATTTTGTTTCCAGGTTAGTTGTTTGATATCATGCATCCCTCATTTTAATCTTTAATAAAATTTTCAATCATTTGTATTTTTGGCATATTTTGATATTTACATTTTCACATATTTTTTTTAGTTAATGACAAGTTAATTCACATTTTTTTTAAATAGTTATATTTGATTGCATTATTGTGGATAATTATACATTTCTTTAAAAAAATGATGATTAAGTGTGACTAAGAATTAAAATTGTTTTAACATGATTTAGTTGTTATTTATTTTTTTAAATTTTTTTTCTCTCTCTCTCAATCCATTTATATTAATTTTTTAGAATAATTATTAGAGCAATATGTGGTAGTTGATTCAATTTTTGCATATTTGCATTAAAGTTTTGCATTTTTTTTGAATTTTTTTGTTTGAAATTATATTACTTTTTTACCTTATAAGATCATAATACAAAAAATAAAAAAATAAAAAACAATAGTTTCCTTTCTTTCTTTATAATTGAATAATTGAAGTAGTATAGAAATATTAGAATATAGAATTATTTAGTCACATGTATTTACATTTACATTATAAATTATTAAAGAAATATAGAGTTTTTAGTAACAATAGTTTTGTTATGATATTTACAAATAGTATTTTACTTTTACAAAATAAGTAAGCTGCCTCCACTCCATCGTACCATATTACTACTACCTGCAATTAACAAGAAAAAAAAAACAAAAGTCAGTACAATTTTCAAATTCATACCAATACTCTACTACCTCTCCCATCACTCTTGTACAAAACCTACAGAAAATTCAAAATACAACCATATCAGTACAAGGTGTGCTACACCATTCCACTCACCTCTTCCATTCCACTAACATTGTACTCACAAACTTCCTCAATAAATTTTGACAATTCCTATCATGCCCTCACTCTAACTATCCTTTATAACAGACAGAAACCAACAATCAACAAAAAAAAGAAGAAAAGAAACCCTCTGTTGAAATCCATCCTCAACCTTCACTTCACATAAACTACTCACGCCCTTGAACCTCAATTGCTACCATACAACAACTCTCTTCTCCAACCTTTTCCACCACCCTTAATACAAAACCCAAAAAAAAAAACCTCTACAACCTCACAAAAACAGAAGCTCAAACAGAAAAACATAAAACAACCCAGATTTTTTAGAATAGACAGAAGCAAGCAAATCCAGATCGCGACAGAAAGAAGAAGTAGTCAAACCAGAAGAGAAATAGGAGCAAGTAAAGAAACATACCTTTTATTTTTTGTCTGTGTATTTCAGTTTGCAACCATGAATCATCCGTTAAATTGGGGCTTAGGGCTTTCGTGGGTTAGGATAAATTTTTGTTGTTGTTGTTCGTGGATCTAACCATGAGGAATAGGAATGGCAAAGATTGTTCTTTTGAGATAAATTTTTGTTTTTGCTTCAACATTACCTTTGTTTTAGATTTTCTTTTTAAAAAAAAAATATTAATTAGTTTTTTTTTATTAGTGTTATAGTTTCTAAAAAATAATATATGTAGATTAAGTTTAATTTTTTTATCTAGATTTTTAAAATAACCAAACAAACAGATTTTAATTTTGTAGTTGTTAAGTTTTTTTTAGAAATAGTATTGTTTTTGTTGATTGATACCAGAATTAATATATTTAGTTTTATTTTATTTACTTAAAACTTAATTTTTAAAAAGAACAAAAAGATTTTATTTTTATTGTTAAGTTTTTTTTAGATATAGTATTCCTTTTGTTGATTGATACAAGTAATATATTTTAGATCTTCAAAATAATTTTCAAAGATACAAAAAAAATATATCGATTAATTTTTATTTTATTTTACTTACTCAAAACTTTATCTTAAAAAATAACATAAGATCTTAGATTTAAAATTTATCTTATAAAAAATTCGTTATTTTTATTTTTATTTTTATTTTTATTTCTTATTAGTACATTTAAAAAAATACCAAAAATATTCTCTTTTAGTTATTTATCTCTTAGAATTATTTTTGTGAATTATTGAATTATTTTTATTTTATTTGTATATTTGTAAATTTGTAAATATTCATCCCCATTTGTAAATTTGTACCCCACTCCCCAAGTGATGTAATAGTTTAGTAAATATTTTATCGCTTTATCATTTAATTATTCATTCACAAAGCACAAAACCACTTTCAAAAGAACTAATACTCGTGCGAGCCATTTTTAACCTTGAGTTGACAAAGCTTTGAAGTGTCACAACGGCCACACATTTGTGCACACACCACGCTTGCTCTTGGGCTTACAATGAAACTTTGATTGATTAGTTAAACATTATTTAATTATCTAATTAGGTTATTTAAAATTGATTAGTCCATCTAATTAATTTTACTTAAACTAATTACTTGATTAAATTTCGTTTAATTAGTCGATTAAATTTATTTTGTGCATGCACCTACACAATATAAACTTGTCTTATCATTTATGCAAGCCACCTTGTATGGGATTTTATCAGTTTATTTTTTATGCTTCCATAATTATTCGCAATCGCTCATATCCATTATCGCGCCTTGATCCACATACCAAGTTTTCATTCAATAAGGGCCTCATGGTAGGGAGTAGATACTTGTCTATTCTCTCGAGATTAATCAAGCTTTCTTGGTTAATCATAGCCCAAATCAATTCTCTTCTCATCATTCACGACCTTCCATAATAAATTCTCAAACCTCAATCCAACGTCGAGTGATTCTTCTCAAAAATATTTTCACAAATAAATACTATATTTCTCTCTTCCCAAACGTATGGTAGTCAGTCCTGTTTCGACCCTCGATTGTACGTTTGGTTTCTTAAATGAATCTTAATAAGTGAACCCCGTTTCACCTCACTCTTTTCTCAATAAAACTTTTTGGGTAGAAAAAGATGATTAGGATGGTTCTGTCCACTCATCCTAGTACTTGGGGCGTTAGCCGTTGAACGCTTATGGTCCAATACTTGTCTCTCACATAAAATCAATTCAAACTCATCAAATCTTGCCCACGTGCAAGTCATTTTTCAAACACCGCTCACATGCGACACTCATCGCTCACACGCGATCTCCATCGCTCACATGCGAATTGCACTAGTGATGTCTTATCGTCCACGTACGATTAAGCTCCTATTTTCATAAATAAAATCAACCAACCAACAAAGGTTATCGCAACCGAGAACTACGTAAGCTCTGACTTTCCCATCGCACTTGGGGAATACGTAGGCACGAGATTCTAACATCTTGACGAGCACACTTTCAAAAAAATTAAAATATGTTTCTCTTTTCATTTCTCTTTTCACATAATAATAAGAAGATTGCGAATTTAATTTCAAACACACAATATGGTCTTCCATCCTTATCCTCGCTAAATCCACACCACATTACTGTTATGCTCTTATTATCTCTATACCAAATATTATTATATTTAATAATTAAAATAAATCTAAATAATTATAACTAATTATCCAATTTATTAATAATTATATCTAGCTTATTAATCCAACACTGACTCACATAAGTCATTAAACCATCTATTTCATAAAATAAATAAAAAAAATTAAATAAATAATATAATATTCAGTGTGTTACACCGAGGACTAGAAATTTTATTGTTAGATAAGCAAGCCTCAAATTGGTTTCGTGTAGAATAATCAAACATGAGAAAGTGTTGAACGTAGAGAAAACACAAGAAAGGGGGTTTGAATTTTGTTAATAGAAAATATTCCCTTTTAGAAATTCTAAGTGCTCAAATGATAATAGCAATAAAGACAATGAAGATAAAAAGACACAAGTAATTTATCCAGGTTTGCCATAAACTAGGCTACTCCTGTCCATCCTCACAAGGATGATTTCACCTTATCCAAGGACTTAATCCACTATAACCAAAATGATTACACATGCACGGGAAAATGACGGTGACTAACACACAATGGCGCGTTTAGTGATCCAACCAGATATAACGTTCATTGAACCAATAGAATATGATCCCTCAAGATCTTATACCAAGATTTCCTTACAATGATATCCATTAGTAATCTCGCAAGAGTCTGACCTTCACAACCATTATCTTCTGGAGATCTGACCTTAACCAAGACTCCCGATGAATCAATCAACAACAGTTAATGGTGATCTTGTGTTTACATGAATGCTTCTTCTAAACAGATTATACAAGTGTTTTAAGCTCATATTGTTTAACTCTTATTTGAGCAACAACTCAAGTGTTAAAATAATTTACATGAAGACGTTTAAATCTAAACACTATACGATCAAGAAATTTATTGTTCATTACTGTTCGCGCTAAAAGGTGACGCGCTAGAGGATGCGAACGTGAATTCGGATCTTCTGGCTCGAAACGATTTAATCTTTTGATTTGTTTATAAAGATGCCGCGAGCATCAAGCTTTATTATTTTCAACACAAGAAAGATGATTTAATGATTATGAAAAGGGAAAATGAAATACCCTCAATTGATATTGGTATGCGTAACGACTAGCGCAAACTAGACGCAACGCATTGGGGAGATTCTGAGTAAGGGGGATTGTTATATAAAGGGAATAGATGGAGCACCCTAAATATATGTAGTTATCTACAACTTTATATATGAATACGTTTGATATGTTTGTGTGTTTAATTGCTATTTCTATGATTGGGAAAGTTTCTCCTTTGGATTTTAAGAAACAGTAGATTATGTGGGATTCTAGTGTTTATTATTATTGTGCTCGCAAAGATCTGTGGATCTTCTGCATACATATCCCTTAGTGGGAATCAGAGCATTTGTAGCTCGGATCTACAGGGTTCTATGGTTTGTTTGGTCTGAGAGAGATAGAAATTTGCTCGGCAAGGATGAGACCTTGTGCCTACGTATTCTCAAAAGGATGTTGAGAAAGTCAGAGCAATCGTAGTTCCCACTTATGCTAGTGGAAAGCAACGGGATGTTAGTAAGAGACAGAAAAATGTCATCTTAAGGAAAAAATGTATCTAATCTATTTCATCACATACATTTTTGAAAAGTTTGATTGATAAGAATCTTTCGTCGTAAGTATTAGGTGTTTTGCTTGAGTATACAAGCGTTACCACTTACATGTTTAAGAAAGATGTTTTGAAAAAGATGATTGAATCTTTTAACTGTAAGCATTGGGTGTTTTGCTTGAGTGTACAAGCGTTACCACTTACAATTAAGAGATGTTTTTGTTTTAAAATAGTTTGAAAAGTTTTTGAAAAGTTTTGACTGTATGTGATGTGATAGATGAGATACTTCTTCCATAGAGATGATAGATGTCTAAATCTCGAGGAGAAGTTGATTGGATTAAAGGGATGCTTTTAAGAAGCCTGTGGGTCCTTGTATTGTTAGCCCAAGAGGAGGCATTCCGAGGGTCATCGAGGGTCCTTGTATGAAGCTCAAGAGGAAGCTATAGGGTATGGCTGGCTTTGTGTTAAAAGGGATTTCACCGAGAAACCATCCTTTTGGAATTAAGAGCAATTTCAGGAAATTTTACTCTCTGGGATTTTGAAAGTGATTTCACCGAAACCATCCTTCGTGGTTCTATCTTAGCTGGTGATTCTTTGTATTGGAAGCCCAATAGGAGGTGTTAAGAGATTTCCTATCTCTTTCATTGTATGATGCCAAGAGAAGGCTAAACTCAATGAGGAGTTCTTTTGAACGAAGCCCAAGAGGAGGCTGACTCAACAGGGGAGTGTTGTCTTATATGAAGCCTAAGCGGAGGCTAAACTCTGTGGGGAGAGTTTTCTTATATGAATCCTAAGAGGAGGCTGACCCATGCTGGGGATGGATTGTCTTGTATAAAGCCCAAGCGGAGGCTATACTGTGGGGAACCTATTGATTAGTCTAATTGTTATGTTATGATTATACAGTTTGTATAAACAGGTGTGTGTGTGTGTGTGTGATATGTATTCACAGGAGTTTATGAAGGAAATATAAACAGATGCATGATGTTTATTTACAGCAGTTTATGAAATATAAACAAGTGTATGTGAACGAACGTTTTAAAACGAGTGTAACTTGATTATTTACAAGTTTGAACCGTGTACAAGGAAATGAATATGTACACGAATGAGTATTTATGTACAGAGAAAGATGGATGTACATAGGAGGGTTGGGACTTACACCATAAGGGAGGCCCATTGATTTGAAAACAGTTTCACAGGGAATAATGCTCCTTTCAAAATCAATGGTATTCAGTGTAAAATGTACCGATGAAACGTAAATGATTGATTTGAAGTTTATCTGTAAAAGGTATCTGTATTATGTACAGATAAAAGGTATTTGAAAAAGAAGTATCTGTGTTATGTACAGATAAAAGTTTGATTTGTACAAGGAAAAGATTATGTATGTAAAAAATGTTGATTTGTGTATACACAAGTGAAAATGAAAAACAAACGATCAAAGTTTGTCTGTACTTGAATATAAAAAGAGTATCTGTATTATGTACAGATAAAAATTTGCATGTGTTTGAAAAGAATTTGATATGTACAAAGAAATATTATGTACACAAAAGAATGTTATGGGACTTACACCGTGAGGGAGGCCCATTGGTTTAAAAGAAGTTTCACAGGGAATTCTTCTCCTTTCAATACCAATGGTATCGGTGTATAAACAAACGAATGAAAACAAACGAAAAAATTTGTTTATGTTTGAACATTGACAATGATGATTTGAATATGTACAAGTAAAACTAAGTATGTACATAAAGGATTGGGACTTACACCATAAGGGTGGCCCAAGATCGATTGAGAAATTCGAGAAAGAACGAATTTGATTTATCGTTTAAATTGGATCGATCATGGTAAAAAGATGTAAGTTTTGATGAAATGTTTTGAAAAATGATTTGAAAAATGTTTTGAAATGTGAGGTTCATTTATGAGAAGTTTTGAAAAAAATCGGAAGTCGAAAACCTGAAAAAATTCACCTTAAAGGAGGTTTGAAAAAGTGTTCAGGACGTCGTTTTCGGCTCGATTAAAATATGATCAGATGAAAGTTTTTTCTGAAAATTTTTGCACTATCATAAAATAAATGTATTTATTGACAAGTGTTTAAAAAATCACCTTAAAATAAGGAGTTTTGATTGGTCAAAAAAAATTGTGGAAGTTTGATGAAAAAACATAAAAAATTTGGAAAGTTATGAAAAAGAATGGTCCTGATGGGAGTTGAACCCAGGACCATTGGGTGACACACGTGGCAAAGAGCCTTAAGAGCAAGCAAGCAACCACTAGACCAAACGCGCTGGGGTGTTAGTGGACCAGGAACACGTGTTAAAATAACATTGGAAAATTCAAATATTCAAAAATGAAGAACACGCGCGTATCATGTTCTTCGTGGTTTGATTTTCAGAAATCCAAATTCCAGCTCAAATCTTTGTTTCTCAACCAAATTGAGTGAAATAAAAATCAAACTTGACCGGTTTTTCATCACGAACATGAAGGTGGTTGTTAATTTCATTTATATTTAGCCTAACATGTTTTGATTTCTGAGAACACGAAGAACCCTAGAATCTAAGAATTCAAATTAAATGACGTGTGGTTGATGATTCTTGGATTTTTTTGAGGGTTAATGATCGTTATTAGTGCAGAAAGAGAATGGTCGTGAGTTTTTTTCAATTGATGCAAGGAATATGGATATCACAGTTCATGCTCTAACCTGGAAAAGTGAGAATCGAAGAAGCTCAAAACGCGTTTCCAGAACTTGTTTGAGGATTGCTACACCATCATCGGCATGTATGGAAGCTATGTGGATGGTATGCTTGCTTTGAACTTGCTCCAATCTCTCCAACCAAGTCAACCTACAGTCAGTTCAAAATGAAACTCGAAATCGAGGTTAATGGATTTACAGATTGTTGTTTATGGTCTGGATCACATACATGATGTATAGTGATGCTGTTTGAGTCATTAGAACACAATTTGATCAAGCTAAACTAACAATTCGATTCATAAGGCAGTTTGGAAGTTTTGAAAAAAATGAAAATGGAATCTGATTTTTGCTTGCTTTCAGCTTGATTTTAAGTTTGTAACAAGTTTGATAGTGATTATGAAACATGTTTGACACCAAAGATCATCATGATTTTCACTGATTTTACAAATTGCAAGTTTTTCAAAAGTTCATCATGTTTCTTGATTTGGAAGAAAGAAATGAGAAAGCATGACTTTGAAATGCTTTGGTGTGTATTGAGCTTGAATTTGATGTTCAATTTATAGGCAACAAGTTCTGAAAATGTTAGGCAAGGAATGGCATTTGGAAAATCAAACTTACCTTAGAGGGCAAGAAAGTCTTTTGGCTTTAAAGGTAAAAGGAAGCTTCCTTTTTACCATGTGTGAAATATCAATTTGCTCTTATCTTATCTCAATCATCCCTCACTGATCTTTATCAGTTCCATCCTCTCTTGGCAAGGTGGCAAAGGTTCTAGAAGAGGAAAATGCAAAATGACCTATAACTTTACAAGTTTGTACTTGAAAATTATGGATTTTGGAGCTCTAAATTTCAAATTCAAAAGTGTAGCTAGACTCCATGGATTTGAGAGTTCTTGGATATTTTGGAAAGATTTTTCCATGATCTACAACTTTCATGTTTTGAGTTTTTTTCAATTCAAATTGGAACTAGGTGAAAAAATGGCATGAAGTTTGGAAAAAATAAGAAATTTCAACACTTAGAAAAATTTCTAAGTATGAAAACTTTTGACTTTTTGTTGACTTTTTCAAATTCTTTGATTTTTGATGATCATGATGGATCATTTGAATTATTTTGATGTTGGAAAAAGTTTTGTTTTGAAAAATTTGACCAAAAGTCAAAGTTTGACTTTTCTGTGCAGATGAAAATTCATCAGATGTTCTAGAAATTGACTGATGAAATCTATGAACTTCTGTGATGTTTTGAATCCAGAAATTAGGTCAAGATGTTGTATCTAAGATATGATGACCAATCTCTATCCATAAAAGTCATTTCTTGCTCAAAAAGTCAGAGAATACCCATGCCCGATCAAAACCCTAATTGGTCGATCCTTGATTGATCTGTGAGAGAAATGGGTATCTGATGATCAGAGGCTGATGATTTGATCAAGATAGATCAAATGAGGTGAGAAAAACTCAAACCCTAATTTGGTTGGCTCTTGAATCAGATGAAAATCTGATGAAACCCTAATTTTGACTTGTGACTGCTACACCCGATTAATGTTGTCTGAGCTGTTAGTTATGCAATGATGCAAATGTAAGGTGGTATCTTAGGTAAAAAATTGGGGTATGACAGATGCCCCTATTTAAGTTTCTTTAACCTGAGAGATGAAGATGAATATCTTCGTTTTGATAGGTGTAAAGAGACTTAAATATCAGAATACGCAAATTTTGGACCTAAGATACCAAAATATGCGAGATGATGCAAAAATGATTGAAAAAGTTTCACCCAGATAACTATCAAAGAAATGACATGATGGGGAAAATTTTTTGTGGATACGTCCCTACTGGGGGGAAGAATGATTCACAAAGATATGTGAATATCTGTTTCACTTTGGGAAACAAAGAGATTACCTTCTGTCAGCCTCGTGACAATGTTTAAGGTAAGTAAAAATGACATTACCAATTATCAGCCTTGTGATAGTTCATGGTAAGGAGTTCTGAAGATGTTACCAATTATCAGCGAAGTGATAATTATAACAAGATAAATCTTGAGAAATGAGTTGCTGTGTATTCAGCTTTGTGAATAACAGACAGGTGAAAGAAAACAAATCTTAAATGAGTTTTGAAGATATTACCAATTATCAGCAAAGTGATAACTATAACAAGGTAAATCTTTGAGAAATTTTGTTGAGTATTCAGCTTTGTGAATATCAAACAAAATGACGGAAACAGATCTCAAAATGAGTTTTAAAGATATTACCAATTATCAGCAAAGTGATAACTATAACAAGGTAAATCTTTTAGAACATTGCTGTATATTCAGCTTTGTGAATAACAGACATATGAAAGAAAACAGAACTCAAAACGAGTTTCTATTTTATTGGATATAATCTTGCCGAGGATCTCTCTTTTTGAGAAGATGCGGGCATTTTGATCGGAAGACACAGGTTTTCTTTTTTGACAGAAAAACAACTGCTGGGAAATTTCTCGTATAGTCATGGTTTTGACTTTGTTGAGAAGACAAATTTTTATGACAATTTTATGAATGAAGAGAAAGATAAGCGTCTCAGACGATGAGGCTATTGCTTATTGTTTTGTTGATAGGATTCTATCCAGGAATGAACTGGAAAGAACAAGGTCAATCAAAACTTCGTTCTTTGATGAGGAATGATCTCCGCTGGGGAATATGAGAGAAGAGATATACTTCTCTGTTTGGGGATACTCCGCCGGGGAAAAAAGGAAAATGTATCCTTTCTGTTTGGAGATATTCTACTGGGGACACGACTTGTACTTACATGAGTAAGTGTGACTTATACCAGTGATATGGAAGCAAATATTTCAAAAGATGCAAAAATGCAATGAATGATGCTATCATGTATGAATGTCATGAATGTCATGAATGTCATGAATGTTATATGCATGCTAACAATACATGACAAAGACACTAAAGAGATATTTGGGAAAAGGACCACGTCACAGTTCGAACAAATACTTGGTGAAATTTGCAGCAATGGTGCAGATGTTCACTAATGAAGATTTTGAGTTGCAGGCTTTAAACTTTCTGAGAAAGGCACTTTATTGGCAGCTCGGTTGGGGATTCCTTTTTGGAATAAGAATACCGTCCTTTGATGATTTCTACTGAGGAGAAAACTGCTGTAGCAGTTGCTTTTATCCTTCGGAGATTGATACACTCTTGGAGAAACTGTTGAAGTTTTTTCCGTGTTCATAATTCAAAGGAAAATTTTTGCTTTTGCTTCAAAATTTTGAAGTAAAAATTCATTTAAAACATTTTAGTTTCAAAAAGTGATTTTCACAATAAAAAGCGTTATTTTGCAAAACAGAATAAAGTAGGAATTGCAAACAAAAGGCACAAAGTTCAAGTTTTATTGATGGAATGGTAATCAGCCAAATGCGTGATTCCATGAACTATTTACAAAAGTTGGAAATGATAATTTATTAGGAAAAGGCTACATTGAAAGCAAATAACCGCTACTATCCCTAATAACTTTGAATTCCCACTGTGCTTGTTGCTTCAGAAGAGTTGATTGAAGATCCGTTGATGGAAAATTCTTCATATGGACAAAATACAGACTGACTGCAGTTACTTTGTCATTTTTTGTATCCTTGTTTTTGCCTAGATTGCTTTTTCAAGTTTTCAATCTATCAGGATATTTTCTGTTTATTGTCTCTAATTTTTGCCTGGATCGCCTTTTCAGGTTTTCAATCCACCGAGACGCTCTTTTTTGCATAAGCCGCCCTTTTCGGTTTTCGACTTACGATGTTCTTTTGTTTTATTAGACAAAGTATTTCTTGACTGCATCAGTATTCACAGGATGCGGGAGTTCATCACCATCCATGGTTGTGAGAGTCATAGCACCGCCTGAGAAGCTTCTTTTGACGATGTATGGGCCTTCGTAATTAGGAGTCCATTTGCCCCTAGAATCTGGTTGAAAAGATGAATCTTTTAAGCACGAGGTCACCTTCTCGGAATTCACGAGGTCGGACCTTTTTGTCGAAAGCTTTCTTCATTCTTCTTTGATATAGTTGTCCGTGACACAGAGCGGTCAGACGCTTTTCTTCAATTAAGTTCAATTGGTCGTACCTGCTTTGACACCATTCGGCCTCAGATAGCTTTGTTTCCATGAGAACCCTCATTGATGGGATCTCAACTTCTACGGGAGCACCGCCCATGCCAGATACTAGAGAAAAGGAGTTGCCCTTTTGAAGTGCGTCAAGCACGATACCCATGCGAGCAAATGGCGATTTCGTGCCTCTTTGTAAGTGATGACCATCTTCCGGACGATCTTTTGATGTTCTTGTTGGTCGCTTCAACGGCGCCGTTCATCTTTGGCCGGTAAGGAGACGAGTTATGATGCTCGATCTTGAATTCCTCACACAGTTCTGTCATCATTTTGTTGTTCAAGTTCGATCCATTGTCTGTAATGATCTTACTTGGAATTCCATATCGGCAAATGAGTTTGTTCTTGATGAACCTCACAACCACTTGTCTTGTAACATTGGCGTAAGACGCTGCTTCGACCCATTTGGTGAAGTAGTCAATGGCTACTAGAATGAAGCGATGTCCATTGGACGCTTTTGGTTCGATCATTCTGATCATGTCAATGCCCCACATGGAGAAAGGCCACGGAGAAGAGAGAACGTTGAGTAGAGTCGGTGGCACATGGATCTTATCTGCGTAGATCTGGCACTTGTGACATCTTTTGACGTGTTTGCAATCGGATTCCATCGTTATCCAATAGTATCCTCTCAAGATTTTTCGGACATTGCATGCCCATTTGAATGGGTTCCAAAGGACCCTTCATGCACTTCATGGATGATCGTTCGCTTTTGTCTGTCGACGCATCCGAAAGCGTAACCATGTCAAAGTTTCTTTTGTATAGCACATCTTCGCTCAGAAGAAATTCCTAAAAGCCTCCTCGTAGTTTTCTTATCCTTGTACGATGCCCCAAGTGGGTACTCGTGTTTTAGCCTAGAAATCTCATCGGGATCTCTTCTTCAACTTCTTCCTCGGCGACTTCACAGGGGATTTCAAAGTTGGGAGAGAGCATAGAGTTATTGTTTTCAATGGATTTGTCCATCTGTTAATCTGCATGTTTTGATTTTATGTTTGATTATTTCAAAAAAAAAATTGTGAAAGTGTATGCAGATTAATTTTATTATTTTTGAAGAGATTTTTTTTTTACTGTGTTTTTTAGGATTATCATTTCCAAGAAAGGGTAAAAATGAAAATAAACACAGAGTGTGGAATCAAAACAACGCATTTTATTTATGATTCACGATATGAAACAGGGCCCTAAAATACAAACTCATTTGTCTTGGGCAAGACAAAGAGAAATTATTTAAAAGCTAAGCCCTATAAAACATCTCTTCGCTTTGGGCAAGACGAGAGTTCAAAACAAAAGCAAAGATAAACTACTTAGAGCTATGAACATTAGTCCGAACTTCAATAGGTTTCCAGTAGTGGCGAACTCCTTGGAAGTCGAGGTACTCAGGTAATTTTCCTTTTGGTTTAACCCTTGAGTAGACTTTGGTTGTTGTTTGAACGGGTTTTGAAGACTCTGGACGACGGACTTTGCCTTTAGTGCTGCTGAAGCAGTCTTCTTCCGTTTGACGAACAGATCGGGAAGTATGGGATACAACATATGTACTTCCTGTTGACCTCTGTGTTGAATTTTGAGGATGTACCTTCCAATCTTCAGAGTAAAGAGACTCGTTGTCGGCGACACTTTTTAGATCGTATCCCGAGTCGTACTCTTGATCTTCAGTGATCATGTTGATGTAGTGGTAACCAGGATCTGGCTTAGGGAATTCCACAGGCGTGTTGAAGCAGAGATCTTCATTTGGGATCTCGATTTGCTGATTAGGCTGAGAAGATGCATATTCCTCTTCTGACTGACTAGGGTATTCAAAAGAATCATCCCATCCAGTGGGCTGGATATCTTCGATCCGGATTTTTGAGCTTTCTGGCGCAGAGTATTTCACCATGTAGTCAAATTTACCACTTGGTTCTCCCAAGGTATCCCACACTTCCGAAGAGACAGGTGGATTTTCATGTCGTTGCAGGGACATGTCTTTGAATTGATCAGTTGGCTGTGGACGTGGTCGAGAAACTCTAAGACGCGACAGCTTGACGATCTTTTCCTATTTGTTCAAACTGTTCAAGCTGGTAAAGCATGAAACTGGAAAAGTGTCAGACTCTAGACAATAGACTTAAATGCAGAATATGATGCATGATTATGATTGTAAAGAAAGATTTCCAAAGAATTTATGCTAAAAGAGATATTTCTGGCAAATATTTGGATGGAAAACACGAATTTTATTGATTATTGAAAGAAGATTACAACAATTGTTTTTTTTTGGAGCATTGCTCACACAAATGATAAAATTACAGCTAAACTAATTAAACGTCTTCGTCGGATGAAGATCCAAAAGCTTGCTGCAACTTCAACTTCAGGATTTCCTTTCCATAGTGAGCTTTCAGTTCAACTTTCTCGGCTTTTAGCTTGCTGATGACTCTTCCACTCGTTGGGAGTAAGATTATTATTTATCAAATCTTCAAGCGTTCCTTTCCTTTCTTTGATGAAATTCTTGATCGCGTCATACTTTCGATAAATTTCCTCATCTTTCTCCATGAGCCTTGTACATCTGAGTTGATGTCTTGCCAAGAATGGGTTGTAGTTGATTCCTCCTTTTGTACCAATGAGAGGTACGTTGGCAAATTCTCCACAGCTCTTAATGATTTCCATCTCATTGTCTGCCAAAGTATACCAATGGATATCGTCGTTTGTAAGAAACATGAGTCTTCTGGACCAATGCCACTCGTCTTTGTTTTTGCGGAAGATAGGAGATTTAGGCAAGTGTGAGGTAATCCATTTGAAAAACAGAGGTACACAACACACGATAGTTCCGTCTCCTTGACGATTCCTATGATGAATAGAGACGTACGTGTCACCAAGCAGGGTGGGAACGGGATTTCCAATCAGAAAGATCCTTATGGCGTTAATATCAACGAAGTTTGGGACGTTGGGAAACAACACCAATCCATAGAGGAGTAAAGCTAAAATAGCTTCAAAGGCTACCATACTACCAGCTTCCGAGAATTTGAGAGCCTTCTCCATTAGGAACTTTGAAGTCAGTCCTAAGAGTTTTCCTATGGTAGTTAGGTTTTTGTCTATCTCAGATTTCTTAATGTGAGTCATTGTGGCAATGACTGGTGACTTAGGAATGGCTTCCAAACCATTGAAAGGCACTTTGTCTGATACTGAGATACCGAGGATATGCGCATACTCTTCCAAAGTAGGCATCAACTGATAATCAGGGAAAGTGAAACAGCGATAAACTGGATCGTAGAACTGAACGAAGGTTTTGAGAAGTCCTTCATCAACGTTAGCGTTCAGAAGAGTTAAAAGAGTTCCATAGCGTTTTCTGAAATCCGAGGGATCTTCTACCAAGGATGCTAACTCTTTCAATTTTCCTACGTCAGGAATTCTAAAACTGTATCTTTTGGTGAATCTTCCTCTGACGTCCATCTCTCTAACCTAAAATATTTTACAAAGAAAAAATCTCTAAATTCTTTGGAAATGGGAAGAGAAATGAAGTTTTTTTTTAGTTTTTTTTTTAATGAATGAATGCATGAATGCGGCAAACATGGTTAGTAGTTATACACACGGGCAAGCGTTCGAAGTCACGAGCATGAAGCCAACGATAAGAATCAACGTGGTTAAGTTCTATGGGCTTATTCATCCGTGAAACGGGTTCTATCGATAATAGCTCAACACTCCCTTCAAAACATTATTGGATTTGTTGAATACCGATGGTCCAATAATATTTTCAAGAGAAACTACCGATCGTAGTATCGCATGACAATTACTCTAGGCTTACACCGAATAATCTCGCACTACATCCTAATGGCGGGATGGTTTATGTGTTCTCATCCACTCACTTCTTAAGTTCCCTTGAAAGCACAGTGTCTTCGCAATTACTCGCTAAACACAATACCCTCAAGACAACCTCCATGCAAGGAAATATTAACCGTAAGCATTGAACTTCTCACGTATTAATATCTCCACCTAGACCTTAAAAATGTTTCTTAAATCCGGGTTAGGATTTCTTTCCATCAGATGAAATCGCGAAAACACACAGTTAAAGAAAACAGATATATGCAAAATATGAAAAGCTTATCCCTTACTTTTCTTTTGAAAACAAAAAGCTTGGTGCTCGGGCGAGTAGCGTTTTCTTTTTGAAAAATCAAAATTTCAGCGTTTTCCCCAGCAGAGTCGCCATTTTTCATGTTCGCGCTAAAATGTGACGCGCTAGAGGATGCGAACGTGAATTCGGATCTTCGGCTCAAACGATTTAATCTTTTGATTTGTTTATAAAGATGCATGAGCATCAAGCTTTATTATTTTCAACACAAGAAAGATGCTTTAATGATTATGAAAAGGGAAAAGTGAAATACCCTCAATTGATATTGGTATGCGAACGACTAGCGCAAACTAGACGCAACGCATTGGGGAGATTTGAGTAAGGGGATTGTTATATAAAGGAATAGATGGAGCACCCTAAATATATGTAGTTATCTACACTTTATATATGAATACGTTTGATATGTTTGTGTGTTTTAATTGCTATTTCTATGATTGAGAAAGTTTCTCCTTTGGATTTTAAAATGAGATTATGTGGGATTCTAGTGTTTATTATTATTGTGCTCGCAAAGATCCGTGGATCTTCGCATACATATCCCTTAGTGGGAATCGAGCATTTGTAGCTCGGATCTCTGTGGTTCTATGGTTTGTTTGGTCCGAGAGATAGAAATTTGCTCGGCAAGGATGAGACCTTGTGCCTACGTATTCTCAAAAGGATGTTGAGAAAGTCAGAGCAATCGTAGTTCCCACTTATTCTAGTGGAAAGCAACGGAATGTTAGTAAGAGACAGACAAATGTCATCTTAATGAAAAATGTATCTAATCTATTTCATCACATACATTTTTGAAAAGTTTGATTGATAAGAATCTTTCATCGTAAGTATTAGGTGTTTTGCTTGAGTATACAAGCGTTACCACTTACATGTTTAAGAAAGATGTTTTGAAAAAGATGATTGAATCTTTTAACTGTAAGCATTGGGTGTTTTGCTTGAGTGTACAAGCTTTACCACTTACAATTAAGAGTTGTTTTTGTTTGAAAATAGTTTGAAAAGTTTTTGAAAAGTTTTGACTGTATGTGATGTGATAGATGAGATACTTCTTCCATAGAGATGATAGATGTCTAAATCTCGAGGACAAATTGATTGGATTAAAGGGATGCTTTTAAGAAGCCTGTGGGTCCTTGTATTGTTAGCCCAAGAGGAGGCATTCCGAGGGTCATCAAGGGTCCTTGTATGAAGCTCAAGAGGAAGCTATAGGGTATGGCTGGCTTTGTGTTAAAAGGGATTTCACCGAGAAACCATCCTTTTGGAATTAAGAGCAATTTCACCGGGAAATTTTACTCTCTGGGATTTTGAAAGTGATTTCACCGGAAACCATCCTTTCGTGGTTCTATCTTAGCTGGTGATTCTTTGTATTGGAAGCCCAATAGGAGGCTGTTAAGAGATTTCCTATCTCTTTCATTGTATGATGCCCAAGAGAAGGCTAAACTCAATGAGGAGTTCTTTTGAACGAAGCCCAAGAGGAGGCTGACTCAACAGGGGAGTGTTGTCTTATATGAAGCCTAAGCGGAGGCTAAACTCTGTGGGGAGAGTTTTCTTATATGAAGCCTAAGAGGAGGCTGACCCATGCTGGGGATGGATTGTCTTGTATAAAGCCCAAGCGGAGGCTATACTGTGGGGAACCTATTGATTAGTCTAATTGTTATGTTATGATTAGACAGTTTGTATAAACAGGTGTGTGTGTGTGTGATATGTATTCACAGGAGTTTATGAAGGAAATATAAACAGATGCATGATGTTTATTTACAGCAGTTTATGAAATATAAACAAGTGTCTGTGAACGAACGTTTTAAAACGAGCGTAACTTGATTATTTACAAGTTTGAACCGTGTACAAGGAAATGAATATGTACACGAACGAGTATTTATGTACAGAGAAAGATGGATGTACATAGGAGGGTTGGGACTTACACCATAAGGGAGGCCCATTGATTTGAAAACAGTTTCACAAGGAATAATGCTCCTTTCAAAATCAATGGTATTCAGTGTAAAATGTACCGATGAAACGTAAATGATTGATTTGAAGTTTATCTGTAAAAGGTATCTGTATTATGTACAGATAAAAGGTATTTGAAAAAGAAGTATCTGTGTTATGTACAGATAAAAGTTTGATTTGTACAAGGAAAAGATTATGTATGTAAAAAATGTTGATTTGTGTATACACAAGTGAAAATGAAAAACAAACGATCAAAGTTTGTCTGTACTTGAGTATAAAAAGAGTATCTGTATTATGTACAGATAAAAATTTGCATGTGTTTGAAAAGAATTTGATATGTACAAAGAAATATTATGTACACAAAAGAATGTTATGGGACTTACACCGTGAGGGAGGCCCATTGGTTTAAAAGAAGTTTCACAGGGAATTCTTCTCCTTTCAATACCAATGGTATCGGTGTATAAACAAACGAATGAAAACAAACGAAAAAATTTGTTTATGTTTGAACATTGACAATGATGATTTGAATATGTACAAGTAAAAATAAGTATGTACATAAAGGATTGGGACTTACACCATAAGGGTGGCCCAAGATCGATTGAGAAATTCGAGAAAGAACGAATTTGATTTATCGTTTAAATTGGATCGATCATGGTAAAAAGATGTAAGTTTTGATGAAATGTTTTGAAAAATGATTTGAAAAATGTTTTGAAATGTGAGGTTCATTTATGAGAAGTTTTGAAAAAAATCGGAAGTCGAAAACCTGAAAAAATTCACCTTAAAGGAGGTTTGAAAAAGTGTTCAGGACGTCGTTTTCGGCTCGATTAAAATATGATCAGATGAAAGTTTTTTCTGAAAATTTTTGCACTATCATAAAATAAATGTATTTATTGACAAGTGTTTAAAAAATCACCTTAAAATAAGGAGTTTTGATTGGTCAAAAAAAATTGTGGAAGTTTGATGAAAAAACATAAAAAATTTGGAAAGTTATGAAAAAGAATGGTCCTGATGGGAGTTGAACCCAGGACCATTGGGTGACACACGTGGCAAAGAGCCTTAAGAGCAAGCAAGCAACCACTAGACCAAACGCGCTGGGGTGTTAGTGGACCAGGAACACGTGTTAAAATAACATTGGAAAATTCAAATATTCAAAAATGAAGAACACGCGCGTATCATGTTCTTCGTGGTTTGATTTTCAGAAATCCAAATTCCAGCTCAAATCTTTGTTTCTCAACCAAATTGAGTGAAATAAAAATCAAACTTGACCGGTTTTTCATCACGAACATGAAGGTGGTTGTTAATTTCATTTATATTTAGCCTAACATGTTTTGATTTCTGAGAACACGAAGAACCCTAGAATCTAAGAATTCAAATTAAATGACGTGTGGTTGATGATTCTTGGATTTTTTTGAGGGTTAATGATCGTTATTAGTGCAGAAAGAGAATGGCCGTGAGTTTTTTTCAATTGATGCAAGGAATATGGATATCATAGTTCATGCTCTAACCTAGAAAAGTGAGAATCGAAGAAGCTCAAAACGCGTTTCCAGAACTTGTTTGAGGATTGCTACACCATCATCGGCATGTATGGAAGCTATGTGGATGGTATGCTTGCTTTGAACTTGCTCCAATCTCTCCAACCAAGTCAACCTACAGTCAGTTCAAAATGAAACTCGAAATCGAGGTTAATGGATTTACAGATTGTTGTTTATGGTCTGGATCACATACATGATGTATAGTGATGCTGTTTGAGTCATTAGAACACAGTTTGATCAAGCTAAACTAACAATTCGATTCATAAGGGAGTTTGGAAGTTTTGAAAAAAATGAAAATGAAATCTGATTTTTGCTTGCTTTCAGCTTGATTTTAAGTTTGTAACAAGTTTGATAGTGATTATGAAACATGTTTGACACCAAAGATCATCATGATTTTCACTGATTTTACAAATTGCAAGTTTTTCAAAAGTTCATCATGTTTCTTGATTTGGAAGAAAGAAATGAGAAAGCATGACTTTTCAATGCTTTGGTGTGTATTGAGCTTGAATTTGATGTTCAATTTATAGGCAACAAGTTCTGAAAATGTTAGGCAAGGAATGGCATTTGGAAAATCAAACTTACCTTAGAGGGCAAGAAAGTCTTTTGGCTTTAAAGGTAAAAGGAAGCTTCCTTTTTACCATGTGTGAAATATCAATTTGCTATTATCTTATCTCAATCATCCCTCACTGATCTTTATCAGTTCCATCCTTTCTTGGCAAGGTGGCAAAGGTTCTAGAAGAGGAAAATGCAAAATGACCTATAATTTTACAAGTTTGTACTTGAAAATTATGGATTTTGGAGCTCTAAATTTCAAATTCAAAAGTGTAGCTAGACTCCATGGATTTGAGAGTTCTTGGATATTTTGGAAAGATTTTTCCATGATCTACAACTTTCATGTTTTGAGTTTGTTTCAATTCAAATTGGAACTAGGTGAAAAAATGGCATGAAGTTTGGAAAAAATAAGAAATTTCAACACTTAGAAAAATTTCTAAGTATGAAAACTTTTGACTTTTTGTTGACTTTTTCAAATTCTTTGATTTTTGATGATCATGATGGATCATTTGAAGTATTTTGATGTTGGAAAAAGTTTTGTTTTGAAAAATTTGACCAAAAGTCAAAGTTTGACTTTTCTGTGCAGATGAAAATTCATCAGATGTTCCAGAAATTGACTAATGAAATCTGTGAACTTCTGTGATGTTTTGAATCCAGAAATTAGGTCAATATGTTGTATCTAAGATATGATGACCAATCTCTATCCAAAAAATTCATTTCTTGCTCAAAAAGTCAGAGAATACCCATGCCCGATCAAAACCTTAATTGGTCGATCCTTGATTGATCTGTGAGAGAAATGGGTATCTGATGATCAGAGGCTGATGATTTGATCAAGATAGATCAAATGAGGTGAGAAAAACTCAAACCCTAATTTGGTTGGCTCTTGAATCAGATGAAAATCTGATGAAACCCTAATTTTGACTTGTGACTGCTACACCCGATTAATGTTGTCTGAGCTGTTAGTTATGCAATGATGCAAATGTAAGGTGGTATCTTAGGTAAAAAATTGGGGTATGACAATTACAATGTTCTATAAAGATGTATATGATCTCAATTTGAGTAGCATCTTGTAGTGTTCTTCTTCATCTTCTTGTTAAGAAAGTTCCGAGCAACAACTCCTTGCTTCTTCTGAGATCTATCAATATGTATTTGATTGGAAGTTAAATAACATCTTGTAGTCTTTTTCTTCTTCTTTGAGCAAGCTACGAGCAGCAACTCCTTGCTTCTTCTATTTCAATTAAGATGTATATGATGATAGTTGAATGACATCTCGTTGAAATCTTCTTTCTTTCTTTTATCTATTCTTTGGTAGTATTTAGAATGTGTAACATTGTAGCTTTAACATCTTCAACATCCATTGTTTTCCTTTCACAGGATGAAGCTTGATGGCCAATGGCAAAACAACAACTTTTCTTTGCATATCCAATCTTCATTTGTAGCCTTTGAGAGAGAGAGAGAGACATTGTGAGGATAGAAAGTACTTTTCTTGCACCAACGGTTAGTTCCCAACAAATAGAATAAGGCGTAAGAGCTTAGACAGTAAAAAATAATATTTTTTGTATCCTGTCACATTTTCAATGATAGCTTTTCATCTTATCTCTAACTATTGTTTTTTATTATGCTTGTAAACATAGATTTGTTAAGTAAAGAAAGGTAGTTGTAAATCTAACTGTTTATTCCCAACGGTCACAATGAGAGAGGTTGACAATACAGTATAAAGGATTATCCTTATGCCACCCTAGAGGGTAGAGGTCACAGACACTTTATGTAGCTTTTGTACAACATCACACGTTAACCATTTGAACTTTCTTCTTATCATCAGAGGCTTCAAATATTCGAATGTTGAGCGTTGAAGCTTGTTGTAGAATAATCTTTCTTAAGCCTTAGAACCTAAGTCTTGGAGTCTTCAAAACTTGTCATGCATAACCTTGTCTTCAAAGTCTTCAGCACTTGATTGTAAGAAATTGTTTTTCTTCAATTCATTAGAACCTGTTCAACAGAACCTTGTCTTCATAATCTTCAGAACTTATAACACACATAAGTAAAGCTTTAGAAGGCCTCCAAAGCTAAACCACTAAGTTACGATCAGAAACTCATATACTAATGTTCCTTAGACACATTGCAGAAGATAGATTAAGAACCTTTACTTTAATGAAACATGTAACCACATGTTTTCTTTTAGAGTGTATGTTTAGAACCTGATGACATCACACATATTGGTATCAGTGTCAGAACATTATAGCAGCAACTATACACTAGAATGAAACCATTAGTCCACACACATTCTTCACTTCCCAGTTTTCTTCTTGGCCATGACCACGTTAGACAACCATGTTGGGTATTGAACTTTGCCAATGAATATGACTTTGATCAACTTTCCAACTTCCTCTGCAACGACCTTCCTCTTTTCTTCACCAATTTCCCGCTTCCGCTGAGATATCGGCTTCACATCTGGGTCAAGATCCAGATGATGACACATAACCTCTAGGTTGATCCCGGGCATATTCGCGGGTTTCCAAGCAAAAAGATCTAAGTTCTGCCTTAGAACCTGGATTATCCCAGCCTCTTCCTCCGCGGAAAGTTGCATTCCCAGATGAGTAATTCCTGAAGGTTGGGACCCGATCTGCACCTCCTTTGTCTCCTCTTAAGGAGTTAGGCTATCTTCTTTAGGGTCTTCCCTAGGATCGATGTCCACCACATTAACTTTATGATCTATCGGGTTCTCAACAAGCACCGACTTTTTCTTAATCTTCATGTTGTCTTTGTAGCACTTCTTGGACAAATCCTGATCTCCCCAAACAATCCTGACGCGGCCCTCACCTAATGGATACTTCATAGTGAGGTATAAGGTTGATAAGGCCGCCAGTAGAGAATTGAATGAGGGTCGGCCTATGATGATATTGTAAGGCGAGGAAGCGTTGATTACTAGGTATCGGACTCAGACATCCCTAGCATTCTCATGGGTTCCAAAGGTAGTTAATACTGGGAGATAACCCAACACCTGAACCTGCTCGCCGGAGAAGCCTACCAAGGTTCCATTGAACGACAGTAACTCCTTGGGGTCAAAATCCATTCCTTTGAAGGCTTCCCAATACATGACATCAGTTGAACTACCTAGATCAACTAAAACCCGCTTTACACCCTAGTCTTTGATTTGTACCTTAATGACCATGGGATCATTTTCATGAGGCAAAACACCCTTCGCATCTTTCCGGGAAAAAGTTATCACTCTGAGATCATCATTTGTTGGTCTAGCCTGAGCCACATGCATTACACCCCGTGTATACCTCTTTTGAGTTGTGCTGGTGGATCCGCCTCCAGAAAACCCTCCAGAAATGGTGTTGAGCGTATCCCGGGTTATTCTTGGTCACGAACTTCCTCAACTACCTTGCCCTTCTTTTTTGATGGTGAACCAGATGTCTCCTCTCTCTTTGAAGGCGAGATGCGTTTGCTGCCTTGTTTCGGGCTATCTTTCATATAGGATGAAATTTTACCCCTCTGGATCAACTTTTCAATCTCTCTTCGTAATTGAACACAGGACTCGGTTGTATGTCCTCTGATACGGTGGTACTCACACCAAGCTTCTAGGTTCTTTCACATCGCGGCATTTACTGCGTCTGGCTTCCATGGCTTAGGAAACAAGTTCAAATGGTTCACATCTCTCCAAATGTCTTCCCTTCTGGCGTTCAACGGTGTGAAGGTTTCGCTTGGTCTTAAGGCCTGATGGCTCCGCGATAGAGATAGTTTCTCCCGCGCACGATCTCGGGGTGTTAGCTGATCCCAAGACCGGGCCTTTTGATCCGAGTTATCATCTCGTCCTTTGCTCTTTTCTCGAGCATCCCGGGCTCTCTTCTCCATATTGCTTTCTTCATCCTTCACATAACATTCAGCCCTGGTAATAATTTCATCCATGCTTTTGGCCAGTTTCTGAGCCAGAGACTCATTGAATTTCCCGGCCTTGAGTCCGTGCTGAAATGTCGCCACAAAGATCTCCTGATTGGGATGAGAAACCTTTATGGTCTCCTCATTAAACCTGACCATGAAATCCCACAGTGATTCTGCTGGACATTGCCCGGCGTTGAACAACGAGGTAGTGGCCACCTTTCGGTGACGGTTTATAGAAAATTGTTAGATTATCTTTTTAATGAAATCTTGGTAACTAACCACAGAGTATCGTGGTAAGCCCATATACCATCGCAACGCGGATTCCTTGAAAGTGCCAGCCATCAACTTACATTTCAAGGAATCTGTCGCTCCTATTAACACCATCGTCTTATTAACTGAAATGATATGCTCCTGAGGATCAATTTTCCCATCGTATGATGCTAAGATGGGAGGCTTAAAATTCTCAGGAACAACATCCTCCCAAATGACTTGGGATAAAGGTTGTGGTTCCAAGAGTTCTGCTTCTTATTCTTCTACTTTGTCCAAACTCCTCTGTTGAAGATCCTGAACACTATCTTGTAGGGTGTCATTGTGCTGACGGAAATCGTCTATCATAACCAACAACTGTGTCAGATCTGGAGGATCGGTTTGTGGTGTTGTTGACATCGTGATATTGATTACCGTGTGGTGGCCTGGGATAGATTTCACCGAGGCCCCACGGTGGGTGCCAAATGTTCTTGCAGGAAAAACTTATATCAATGTATTTAGGAATTTGGAGGCTCAAACTAAGTATCTTGAACTCCAAGCTAATGATTGTCTTGCTTATCCCGCTGTTGGGAGCCCTATATATATATAAGTAACGTGACTTCCACGTTTAACGCCTATAACGGCTTATGCCCTCCCAGTTCCACAACTGAACTGACTTAAAGGTGTGTAACGTCCATCGTTCAACAATAATGACCTTAATACGTAACATGCGCCACCAGGATTAATGTGGCAGTTTAATCTAGCTTCAACGTGACGCTCAACTTTATTAGCCGAGCTGTGTCATGACTCATATGGTCGGGTCATATGTTCAGACCATACTCCGTCCTTAATGCTTTCTACCCGAGTATAGTGCTCGACTGCTTCATTGTCCCTTCCGTCGTTATAGCTCGGCTAGAATTTTATGTATGACCATAGAATTAGAAATGCAATTGAATATATGTCAAATATAAAATATATTTCTTCTCATGCATTTTAATTGATAAATTTGTTTTGAAAAAGATATTTATTTCTATTTACTAGAAGTCTAACTTTAGGATATATATATATATATATATATATATATATATATATATATATATATATATATATATATATATATATATATATATATATATATATATATATATATATATATATATATATATATATATATATATATATATATATATATATATATATATTAATTAAGGCTTAAGATTTAGTAACTTCATATAAAGAATATGTTATTGAATCCTTTCTATTATATTTAATATTTAAAATTTTCATAAAAATAAAATCTTACCAAAAATATTTTAATATAAGTTTTCATTAACCATGATTTCTGGTAAACTTTTTTTAAAAATTCTCTTGATCCTTTATATCTTTTGCAATTTTTTTCCGTAATTTATAATTGTTATGAAAATTTAATATTATACATTTTACCAAAATAGAGATGTCTGAAGTGTAGATTTTGTTTTGCTATTATTATTTATTGTATAGTTAGGGAGTTCCATATATTATTATTTACTAAATTATTATTATTTTATATTTTTCTATTGTTAATATTATTATTTATTGTTTATATTTTTTAATTTTACATGCTCTATTGTTGTGAATTTTTTAAAATTTATTATTGATTTATCACCTATATTTTCACTTCATTAGAAACATTGATGATGGTGAAATTGTTATCTATATTTTAATTTGGTATATCATTTATTTGCAAGTTAGAAAAAATTTATGTTTGCAAGCTCTACTAGTGTGACCATTTTAATTGAAAACACAATATTTTAATAAGAAAAAAAAATCATTTGATTTATCACCTATATTTGATTATAAATATTGAAAAATATGAGAGTATTACCTATATATTTTTTTATTTTGCAATAGATATTAAGGATCAAGAGTATTTAAAAAAAATACGAGAGATCATGAAAAAAAAAATTGATATGATAATGATAAAATTAAATAGGATATAGTAAAATTTTCTTGGTAAGATTTTTTTTTTTATAAAAATTTTAAATATTAAACAAAAATATTCAATAAAGTGTTCTTATATAAAATTATTGATTCTTAAGCGTTAATTAAATTTGATAGTTGATATTGATAGTTCTCGTTTCTCACAAAAAATATCATTTCTTACTATATATATATATATATATATATATATATATATACTACAATATAGGCGCATTTTGATTTACCCCCTTTAAAATATATTTTTTGATTATCCCTATAATTTTTGGATACCCCAGAAGCGTGTAAACACCAAGGAGGTAAATAAAAAAAATTTATAGGGGGTAATTTTTTCACCTATGGGGCAAAAGACTTAGAATTTTAACATTTCAAGGGGGTAATCAAACATATTTTTTAAAGGGGAGCAAATCAAAACTCAACTATATTCTAATAGCTATATATATATATATATATATATATATATATATATATATATATATATATATATATATATATATATATATATATATATATATATATATATATATATATATATATATATATATATATATATATATATATATATATATATATATATATATATATATATATATATATATATATATATATATATATATATATATATAGAGAGAGAGAGAGAGAGAGAGAGAGAGAGAGAGAGAGAGAGAGAGAGAGAGAGAGAGAGAGAGAATACAGAAGAACATGAGTTACAAAATCACTGATTAAATTTTAATCAATTGGATTGAAACATATCATCATATAGATCATACATATAAAGTTTGAGATTAATCTATAATGATTTACTATGTCATTGAACTACATCAAAATTAACGTTATATGAAAGTCCATTTTGGCGTTAATATTTGGATATTATGATCGTATAGCAAATCATTATAGATTAATCTCAAACTTTATAGATATGATCTATATGATGGTATGTTTCAATCCAACGGTTGATTTTAAAAAATATTAATCCGAAGTGACGTTTTTGAGCGAGTGTAACTCATGGTGTAACTCTTTGTGTAATTTGATATATATATATATATATATATATATATATATATATATATATATATATATATATATATATATATATATTGATGTTAGACTTATTGGCTGAATTTTATGAATTTTTTTTTGACACTATAATTTACTTTCACATGATTTCCAGCCATATAAGGGAGGCAATCATTCATGAATAAGAAAGGCAAATAAATTTTGTTGAAAAAAATTACTTTGAGTGAATTTTGTGATCATTGCTCTATTGGTTCTGAATTGGACAAAATATCATTCTTATAAAAAAAAAATCAAATATCTTGTGGCAATCTACATTTGATTTATCATTCTTTCTAGTAGTCAATAGTAAGAGTGTGGTGTTCCGTCTTTATCTTTTCTTATCAATTTCTTTCATTTCATATCTTTGCGTCAATTCTGGCCGAAAAATCATTTTCGTTGAAAATAGTTATTTTCATACTAAATTCGTTCCTTACAATCACAAGCATACAATATTCGTAATTAGGAACATTGGCTAAAGCCCTCGTCATTTTGGCAAAAGCCCTCGTCATTTATGCAATGTATGCGACTCGACAAAAGACAACACATACACACAACAACACGTCAACATTGTCATAATCATCAAAATGGCATAAGCCCTTGTCATTTTAATTTACCAAACATCGGAGGTAAAACATCGTCATTAACATCATCATATTTTGCATCATGCAATTCATCATCAATAAATATCATGCATTAACAAATTGGAAGCATTAATCAACAATATTCACAATTCAATTAATTTCGGTTACATATTAATATTCACCAAAATATACTCGTCATTTTACTTACTAAACATCGGAGGTAAAACTGTGAGAGCAAAGGTGAAAGTATAATGTTTTAATGCTTGTTCAAACCCTATTTGTGCAAATATATCATGCTTCAAACCGGTGAAAGTGAGGAACATCCAAAAATAAGCAAATTTCTTAAAACAGTCTCCATGAGCCGACTCATTGGTCCTTAGGTCGGCTCATGAGTGGAAGATTAGGGTCTGGCAACGCCCGAGAAGGCGCACGCCTTCTCCATGCGTGGACTCATAGTTTTTGGAAAACATGAGTCGGCTCATAAAAGCAATGCGTCGGCTCATACCCTGTTTTTAACAAGACATGAGTCGACTCATAAGGTGATGCGTCGACTCATACCTGAAGAAACTCTCCCCTCACACGCTCGGGAAGGCACATGCCTTCTGGTCTTCCTGCATGAGTCGGCTCATCACAACTTTTTCTCATTTTTCTGCTAACTTTCTAAGTGGTAGAAACAACACAAATGAGAAAGATGCACAACAAGGTTTCACAACATCAACTAATATATTTTCATTATCATCATCCAAACACCAAATTAAACCAAGAAATTTCAAGAAAAAACACCTAAATTTTCACAACCCTAACTCATATAAAATCTATCATTAATCTATTTATAGGATAGAAATTACCAAACCCCTTACCTCTAGTTCTTGATTCCTTAGCAAGCTTTGTATAACAATGGGTTCTTCCTATTTTCCTCTTCAAGACCACAAATCCTAGTTTTCTTCCTCTTGCTCTTGTTTTCTCTCTAGATCCAAGACTTCTCTTTTCTTTTTCTCTAATGTTATGTTTCTATTTTTCTAACATATCAGACAACAACTAATACCACTACAAGCCTTGGTTTTGTTTAAGACATAATTAATTGGTGACACATCTTAATTCTAGTCTTGTAACTTAATAATTCAAAAAATCAAATAAACTAAATAAGCCCGAATAAATAATTACCGGTCCGAATAAATAATTACCGGTCCCAATAAATAATTACCGGTCCCAATAAATTAATAAATATACCGATTAAAAATATAATTTATCGCACAATCAAGATTAATCGATAATTTTGAAAATAATAATATAAATATAATATTTAATGAATCGGGGTGTTACATGTGTAACGTCCATCGTTCAACAATGATGACCTTAACGCGTAACGTGCGCCGCTAGGATTAATGTGGCAGTTTCATCTGGCTTCAACGTAACACTCGCTTTATTAGCCGAGTTGGATCATGACTCGTATGGTCGGGTCATATGCTCGGACCATACTCCGTCCTCAATGCTTTTCAGCCGAGTACAGTGTTTGACTTCTTCCTTGTCCCTTCCGTCTTTATAGCTCAACTAGAATTTTATGTATGATCATAGAGTTAGAAATGCAATTGAATATATGTCAAATATAAAAAAAAATTCTTCTCATACATTTTAATTGATAAATATTTATTTTTATTTACTAGAATTCTAACATATATATATATATATATATATATATATATATATATATATATATATATATATATATATATATATATATATATATATATATATATATATATATATATATATATATATATTAAGGCTTAAGATTTAGTAATTTTATATAAAAAAATATTTCATTGAATTTTTTCTATTATATTTAATATTTAAAATTTTCATAAAATAGAATCTTACCAAAAATATTATTATAATTTTTCATTAACATACCAATTTTTTTCCATGATTTCTCGTAAACTTTTTTTAAAATTCTCTTGATCATTTATATCTTTTGCAAAGATTTTTTTTTGTAATTTATAATTGTTATGAAAATTTAATATTATATATTTTACCAAAATAGAGATGTATGAAGTGTAGTTTTTTTGTTTTGTTTTTGCTATTATTATTTATTGTATAGTTAGGGAGTTCCATATATTCTTATTTACTAAATTATTATTATTTTATATTTTTGTATTGTTAATATTATTATTTATTGTTTAGTTTTTTTAATTTTACATGCTCTATTGTTTTGAATTTTTTAAAATTTATTATTGATTTATCACCTATATTTTCACTTCATTAAAAACACTGATGATGGTGAGATTGTTATTTATATTTTAATTTGGTATATCATTTATTTGCAAGTTAGAAAAAATTTATTTTTACAATTTCTACTAGTGTGACCATTTTAATTGAAAGCACAATATTTTAATAAGAAAAAAAATTCATTTGATTTATCACCTATATTTGATTATAAATATTGAAAAATATGAGAGTATTACCTATATTTTAATTTTATTGATTTATATATTTGAAATTTTTTTATTTTACAAATTTTACCATTGTTACTATTTTAAATAGATTTTGTAATTGTGACCTATGGGTATTCCGAAACTAAAAATCATATCTTATTACTTATTTAATTTTTTTTCCAATATGAAAGCATAAAAAAATTATTTTCATTCATGTAAGAATAATAATTTCAAATTGAAAAAAATTAAATAAATAATAAGATTAAATTTACAGTTTGTCAATATCTAACGGGGGGCCACAATTATTAAAATATTATAACAATAGTATAATATATTAAAATAAGTACAATGGTAAAATTTGTAAAAATAAAATAAAATTATACTTGCAAATAAACAAATCAAACAAATTAAAATGTTCATAATACTTTCACTTTGTTTTTTTAAATATTTATAATAAAATATTGGTGATAAATTAAATAAACATATTTTTCATGAAATATTTATAATCTGATAAAAATATAGATGATAAATCAATAATACGCTTTTATTCAAAATGGCATATAATAATAAAATTTTCTACATAATAATTTCCTAATTTGTAAATAAATAAATCAGCCAAATCATAGTATAGACAATAATTTCAAATTCTTCAATTTTTTAATAATGAAAATGGGTGATAAATAAATAAAGTTCACTTTAGACATGTCTATTTTAGTAAAATAAATAATATCAATTTTTTTATAACAATAAAAAATTATAAATATGAATTTTGTTTTGCTATAGATATTAAGGATCAAGAGTATTTAGAAAAAAAACGAGAGATCATGAAAAAAAATATTGATATGATAATGATAAAATTAAATAGAATATAGTAAAAAAATTTTGGTAAGATTTTTTTTTTATAAATTTTTTAAATATTAAACATAATAGAAAATATTCAATAAAGTGTTCTTATATAAAATTATTAATTCTTAAACGTTAATTAAATTTAATAGTTGATATTAATAGTTCTGGTGTCACACAAAAATATTATTTATATATATATATATATATATATATATATATATATATATATATATATATATATATATATATATATATATATATATATATATATATATATATATATATATATATATATATATATATATAGGAGAGATCAAATTACACCCGAAGACTTACACCAACTATTACACTCATTTATAACCTTTGATTTATTTAAAATCTAATGGCTATTATTAAAAAGCATCTTAGTAAAATGTTTCCTTTTTTCACAAGACCAATCATTCCATATATATTTTACTAATAAATGTCCTATATCTTAAACAAAATATTGTTTTTCTCTCAAATGAAAAATCAATTCCATACATAATAACATATACCGTCAAAGAAAAAAAAAACATGTGACTTGAATTTATTTTTAAATATATTATTTTTAATTAGTAATATTTATATTTATTACTAAAAAATTACTATCAAATTGAAATTATTTGAAATTGTTCTCATTGTTTTTGTAGGTTTATTTAAATTAAATTATATTCTATTAATTTAAATTAAATGATAAAATTAATATATTTTTAATTTAAATGAAATTCTATTCTATTCATTTAAATTAAAGGAAAATTAATATATTTTAAAAATAAACTACAAAATAATATTCAAAATGCACAAAATTTAAAAAATATATATTAAAAAATAAGTAGAAAATATAAAATAAAACTATTTAATTTTATAAGTATTTGAATAGATATTATACAAATACTTACAAAATAAAAATTATTTTCTTCCATTTTGTTTAAATTAAATTTCTCATTATTTATTTTTTTTATTTTTATTTGTCATCGTTCATTTTAAATTAAATAAAATGATAATCATAATACAAAATAAATTTAAAAAATAAGTATAAAATATAAAACAAAATAAATTTTATTGATCATATTTTATTTTGTTTAAATTTTATTTAAATGTCATATATATGACATTTTTTAAAATCATATTATATCTTACATTATTTAAAGTTATAATTACAAAAATATTGTAAGTTTAATATTAAAGAGAACAACTAAAAGAGAATAATTGAAAAAATAATTAAAAAAATAATTAAAAGAAATAATTTAGATATTAAGATATAATAGTGTTAATTGTATTTATTATTATTATCACTATTTTACTATTATTATTTTACACTTATTATTATAGTTAGATATTATTATTATTATTATTATTATTATTATTATTATTGTTATTATTTTAATATCATTATTAATTGTGATATTTAATTGAAATTGGTGTGAAAAATTAAAAAAGAGTGATAAAAATTTCAAATTCTAATGTAATACATAAGCGTAGTATGATGCCACATAAAGATTAGGGTTAAGGTTGTGTTCAAAGTTGTATGACAATCTTAAATTTAAATTAAATATATAGATATATGACATTTATTAGTAAAATATATATGGAATGGTTGTTTTTGTGAAAAAAGGAAACATTTTACTAAGATGCTTTTTAATAATGGCCATTAGATTTTAAATAAATCAAAGGTTATAAATGAGTGTAATACTTGGTGTAACTAATTGGTGTAATTTGATCCATATATATATATATATATATATATATATATATATATATATATATATATATATATATATATATATATATATATATATATATAAAATAGCTATTTACCCCGCCAATATAGGCGCATTTTGATTTATCCCCTTTAAAAATATTTTTTTTATTACCCCTTATAATTTTTGGGAGCGTGTAAAATTCAAGGGGTAAATAAAATTTATAGGGGTAATTTTTTCATCTAGGGGCAAAAGACTTATAATTTACATTTCAAGGGGGTAATCAAACATATTTTTTTAAAGGGGGTAATCAAACATATTTTTTTAAAGGGGGTAAATCAAAACTCGGATATATTGCAGGGGCATAAATAACTATTATATATATATATATATATATATATATATATATATATATATATATATATATATATATATATATATATATATATATATATATATATATATATATATATATATATATATGAGTTATTTGCTGAATTTTATGAATTTTGTTGAAAAAAATTAGTTTGAGTGAATTTTGTGATCATTATTCTATTGGTTCTGAGTTGGACAAAATATCAATCTTATCAAAAAAATCAAATATCTTGTGGCGATTTACATTTGATTTATCATTTTTTTCTAGTAGTCAATAGTAAGAGTGTGATGCTTAGTCTTTATTTTTTCTTATCAATTTCTTTCATTTCACATCTTTGCATAAATTCTGGCCGAAAAATCATTTTCGTTGAAAATAATTTATTTTCATACTAAATTCGATCCTTACAATCACAAGCCTACAATATTTTGAATTATAATTGTTATTTTAATGTGAATAAAAAAATGGCAAAAATCACAAGTTATCACTATCTAATGTTATGGGCGTTACGAGCTAGACTTCATAGACATACTAAGAAAATAGGATGCATTTATCAATTAAGTGAAGAAGTAGAAGTGAGGTAACTTATGACTTTAGAAGAAAATAAATAGGGATAAGAAGCATAAGTGTGCTAGGTCAACTAGGGGTCGTGTTTGATGTTGATTTTCTCTTTTAATTATTAAGGCTTTGGTGGTGAGATTAAGAAAAATAATGTTAGCGAGCTCATCTTAACTAAATCCATAGATTTTGAAGAGTTTCAAGAGACCAAACTTAGTGAGGTCTCTTTCTCTTGTTCACTCTTTTTTTGAAGAGAGATTTTATCCCTTTATATCCTGTGTTCAAAATAAAATGCATATTGCAAAAACATAACATATATACATGCTTTTTTCACAGAGAAACCCAAAATTCAGCAAAACACTGCAAAATTTATCAATTGTTTCCTCTCATTTTCATCCTTAAACCTTCATTGTTTTAACAAAAGACCTATCTAGTATCTTGAATTGCACGAGATTCTTCTTCTCCCAATAACAAAACATAGGCTTACAAAACTCATCTACATCCTCCTCACAAATCCATAACGTCTTCCTTCCTCTAGTTAAACCAACATATAGTTGCTTCAGTTCAGAACACAAAACATTATGCTTTGAGTCAACAAAACTTTGACTGTTAATACGCGAACTTGAAGCCAACATACCCTTTTAAAACAAGAAGCTTTGACTGTTAGTACGCGAACTTGAAGCTGCATTACCTTTTAAAACAAGAAACATTGTGTTTGATCTCTTGACAAAGTCCGGAGCTCAGTGTCACAAATAACTGGCGTAAGACCGGCCTCTTAAAATGAACAGAATTCTCATTAGACTCATTTGCATTGTCTATGGGACCATAAGCTCTTTCGATAGCAGTATGGTGCAGTTTCTCATTTTGAATCATCTTTGTTGAAAGAACTGTGGTTTTTCCCGTGCCTGATTGACCAAGTACAAATGTACTCTTAGGGAAGGTAATAATGCTATGTTGTTCCTCAGTTAACTCAAATGGAAGATCCACTTTAACAGCATCACGGCCATTAAGTGTATAATCTAGTGAAATGCTGCAGAACTTCATCAGCAAAGTACTCTCTTCAATCATTGAGTTTTTAACAGCAGTATTTGCATCTTCAGAAACAACTAAAGCAGCCTCCTTGGTATTATCAGTACCAACACTCTTTAACTTTGGGATATTTGCAGTTATTGGCCAGCTCAAAGGAAACTCTACTTTCCTGTTAACAAAGAAACAAGAGTTAAGGCTAAGTAATATAGTCATGGTTAAGACCTCGGCAACCGAATTATAGAAGCAACTAAGGCTGCAGTTGACTGTTGACACATTTGTATGCAATTTTAAGAATTACAACGCAATTACAATTGTTACTGCAATTTAAAACAATGATCTCGGTACTTTTGAGCTTACCCATCAAAACCTCTCTCTTTGCAGCAAACGATATATTTATCTGTGTATCTTTTGAATTCAGTGTCAAGGCGCTTAGCAGAACGTGCAATCTCTTCTACAGAAACTAGGTCCCAAAATTTGAGAACTTGTATGTAGTACCTTGAATCCTTCACTATCTCTACTGAACAAACAATGTAGCAGTTTTCAACCTTAAAATGTTTCAGAATCTTAGAAGAACCTTCACAAATGAATTCAACATTACGCCCTCTTGGTCTCCACCCCCTCGCGATTCTGTCCAAAACATTCATAACTGAGATTTTACTATTCTGTGGTCGTACCTTCGTGAATGATCTACGGAATTTATCACTGAAATGAACCTGGAGAAATGGAGAAGTTTATGCAAGCAAAATTTTAATGATAATGACAATCAACAACTAATAAAAAAAAAGTATAAAGTTTATAGCAGCATCAATATATTATACCTTCCACAATGAATTTTTGAAAATAACACTATTTGTATCAAGCAAATCAAGTGATTGATCTAACTCTTTAATGGATTCTGAGATAGCCTTAGCCATTTCGGGGTCTTGATCTGCATGAAAGAACGATCCACGTTTCTGGGAATCAAAAATCAAATTCTTCCAGACATTCATATCCTTTACAAGGGCCATTTCATTCCCCAAAATCCATAGACAATGCCTAGCAGTGATAAAAAAAAAAACAGCAGAAGCTTTTCAGTAAACATACATCATTCCTTTAAAGAAAATAAAAATCATAGGAAAAGTAAGAGTGCAAGATCTACCTAGCCTTGTAAGAGCTACATTTGTTCTTTGAGGTGATGCAACAAATTGTAGAGAAGACCTGTGATTGGTTCTTACAGTTGATAATATAATAATATCTTGTTCACCGCCTTGGAAACCATCGATTGATTTCACATTCACACTGAATCCCTCTGCGTGGCTAATATCGTTAAACCTTTCAAGTTTCTCTTGGATTTTGAGTACTTGTCCTGCATATGGAGAAACTATTCCAATGGAGAGTTTCTGCTTTTTAGGAATCCATGCTGAAATGAATAATAAAACTAGGCTTATAACTTTCTGTCATCTAACACTTTTTTCAGTCCGTCAAGTTGTGTACAATATCAAAATTACATGTGAGAAATTGCATAAATGGACAAACCTTTGTGCAAATTCTTCAGTATGGTCATGACAACAGCAACTTCAGCCATGTTCTTGTAACTTCTTCCATCGTCGTCAAACTCTTCCCTTCCCCCGGCTACACTTATAAAAGAATAGGGACCAAACATTGGCTCGGGAAGATATTGCTTAGTGTAGTTTCTTTTAACATTTGGTGCATCCTGAATTTTGCTAATATAAAAATATGAATTTGGAAATAAGCTTATATCAGGATGCATCCTATGTTGCGCAGCTTCATCGATCACCAAAATGTCCATCGGCTTCATAGAAACTGCGTGCAGCCTAAATGAAGTAGCAGCTGTACAGAAAATTATTGATGAGTTTTCAAAACAAAATTCTTTAACTGATTTATCGTTAGTAAATCTGATCGAATCAAGTCTGTGAGGTGAATCTTTTGCACTTTCTAAAGCTGATAAACATTCATTTCTCTTCTTCAACACATGTTCTGCAGCACTGTTCTTTAAATTCCAAGACGAATCAACTGAAATTTTCATATTAGAGAAAAGTGTTTCCAATTCTTCAGAAGCCAGATTATCTTGAAACAGCATTTCTTGAAATGACTCAAGTTTCTCATTTAAACACACTAAGTTCCTGTAGTTATGTTCTAATATGAAACACATTGGTACATGAGTGCACAAGCTAGAAATGTATTCTTTCAGCTGCAATGCTCTAAAATGAAATTTCTCTCTCAGAAACTCCACAAATGACTTCACCTTCAGCTTATAGCTTCCATTATCGATGAATATTTTATAATCAGAAGCACAATGTTTGAGTAGATCATTCATTGAATTTAGGCAACTTCTCCATCCTGTATGAGGCGATAACCATTTCCTGAGCTGTTGCATTCGGTTATCCAAAAATATATCTTCAACCTCATTATCATCAACATCAAGCCGCTCATTATTTCCAAACAACAGAATGTCACCTGCAGAACAGAAGTAATCACCATTTTTTCTACCAAGTGACTCTCTTACTACGTGAAACACACGCGAAGCCACTTCCTTAATCGCAACTTTTGTTGGAGCACAGACGAGAATTCTATACTTCATTTTCATTAGAACAAACAGAAGTGTTCCTAAGTTTTTGGTCTTTCCAGTTCCTGGGGGACCCCAAATAAGCTTCACAGTAGAGTTATGATAGCAGCGAATGCCAGAAATACAATCGCGAATTGCATTGTTTTGTGATTCATTCAGCTCGGATAATACTTTTAGATATGAACAATCATCCCGTATAGCATCAGATTGGGAGATGCAATCACAACTTCCCTTGACCTGTTTTGCATCATACATACATTCATCAGTTGAAGCACAAGTTTCATAACCAATTATTTCCAAACACAATATCAACATTGATGAAATGACAGTAACATGATATAGTAAAACTGAAATAGAATAGATAAGTAGAAACCAGGTTTGTTACCTCATCATTACTGGTAATCAAGATTTGTTTGAAAAGCTTCAAATTACCACGATTCATGTGGAGACAAGTCCATGTTTTCCTATAAGAACCAACATTTGTGAAGAAAACAACAAATAGAGATTTGTATTTCAACTCATTAAGATAAAGATCTCTTGATGCCTTGACCTTAAAGGAAACAGAACTGCATTGTCTTCATCTGTTTTCACAATTGACAAAAAAACACCATATTCCTCCATATCTTTGCAAATCATTGACTGATTCAGGTTTATAATCGGTCAAAACCAAAACATCACCAGGTAAAGTTTTGTATGCCTCTCTACCATGAACAAACCTCTTTTTCCATCCATCTATTTTCAAATTATACATTTTATCCTTGATCGTTTTTTCTGATTCATTACCATAAGGTGCTTGGAGTATAAGTTCCATACTTGAGCATAGTGTTGCTCGAGTTTCTTCCAGTAATGGATATTTGTATGATCCAAGGTAGTGACTGGTAGAATCAAACGACAATCCAATCTTGTCAACCTGAATGCAATAAAACAGATAGACTCAAAAATTAAGATCAAGAATATCTTACAGATAATATGCAGGAATAGTGTCAAGAACCAACCTCGTTCTTGTATAAATCTTCATCAAGACTATCTTCAATAGACCAAGAAAAAACAATATCCATGAAGCCATAGTCATTGTAAAGGATTGTCTTCTTGCTTGAGCCTTGTCTTTCCATTGTTGTGCGTATACTGAGAAAGAAAAGGTGGTATGGTAGTGTAATAGAAGTGAAAATATTGTAGAATATGAAAAGTTTATCATAACTTGTTGTCTTTACAGTTTTTTATTTTATTTTGGGGGAAAATGTAGAAACCTGTTTAACTTCTTTTATTCAATGACCAGTAACAAACCCGTGCTGTCGCACGGGTCCGGTCCGGAATTCATATAACATGGAACTAACTTTGTCATGTAATAGAACATTCGTTTGGATCTAATTCAATCAAAGTTCATTTAATTCGAAAAAACTTAGTGTATCAAATTAATCTGACCACATTAAAAAATGTTAACTGAAAACTTCATTGTGTAACAAAATAAGAAATTGTATGAGTCTTCAAAATCCGGATCTAAACATATTAATGGTAACAGTATCGTATTTGAACTTCAGATATAATGCAAGCTGCTTGCAATCGATGTTTTCAACTAATTGACCTGCATGATAAATTATGCAAAAATCAGACAGCAATTATGCAAACAATTTATAGTAAAGAAAAGATTTGTTATCATGTACTTACCCATCAACAAAGAGATTGGAAAACTTCCTTGTATACAACATTTGTAGTGATAGATGTTGATACATCCTCATTATCATGTATTAAGATCTTAAGACCACTTTTGCTTGTAACTCTTGAAATAGCTACATACAATTGACCATGACTAAATACAGAAGTAGGAAAATACAATCCAACGGTATCAAGTGATTGGCCTTGAGACTTATTAATTGTCATTGCGTATGACACAATAATTGGGAATTGTCTCCTAATCAACTTAAATGGCCACGGTGACTCGGAAGGTGACATAGACATTCGAGGGATGTAAAAGATGTTACCTACGTTCTTTCCAGACATGATCTTTGCCTCAATAACATGATTTGCCAACCTTGTAACAATTAGTCTAGTTCCATTGCACAAACCATCATTTTGGTCCAAATTCCTCATTAGCATTATTGGTGTACCAACCTTCAATTTGAGTTTGTGATTTGGAATACCTGAAGTCCTTAGTTTGCTAAGAAACTCTGGAGTAAGACATTCATAGGCTTCGGTGTAACTTGTATCAGTTCTATCAATTGAATCAAAACTCAAATACTCTTTGTCCTCACCTAACAAACACAAAAACGCGAAATCAATCCAATATGTTATTCAAGAATAATTTAAGAACGAAGCATTTATATGAATATATAGATTAAAACAAACTTTACTTTACCTGGTATCTTGTCTAATACGTAATGATTAATTTTATCAACAACTTCAATGGTTGAAGCAAGTATTGCTTTTCCTTGTAGAAATTCTACATTTTGAAACTCGGCAACCAAATTTGGGTATGTGCTTTCAACTATAGCTCTTATTGGATCCTCAAAATTGGGAATTAACAAATCCGGAGGAATTTCTATATCAGCTAATCCATCATTAGGTTCACATATTTTACCATCACCAACATCTAATATCCATTTAGAGAATTCTGCAAGTTCATTAGAAGTTGCATTGTCCCTTCCATTCTGTAGTCTCATGTTTTTGGTTAGTGTTAGGACTTGGCAATAGTCCCATACATAAGATGAACAAATGGAAGCATGAACAATATCAGAACGCCCTGCTCTTGGAACAACTGGAAGTATCTGACGGAAATCTCCTCCAAATATAACTACCTTACCACCAAAAATTGTATTTGCAAAACCCTTATTGCTCATGACATCCTTAAGGGTCTTATCCAAGGCCTCAAAACAATTCTTATGAGCCATGGGTGCTTTGTCCCATATTATGACATCAGTAGCTTCAAATAATTGTGAATGTTCAGAGTCTTTGTCAACATTGCAGGTAGAGTTGTCAAGGGTTGGAACGGGTATTTTGAACTTTGAATGGGTTGTTCTACCACCTGGCAATAATAAGGAAGCTATGCCACTTGAAGCAACATCAAGAACAATTTTTTTCTCTGAACGAAGTGCACTTGATAATGTTCTCCACATAAAATTTTTACTGGTTCCCCCATATCCATGTAAAAAAAACACCCCTCCGTTTTGTTTGTTGACAGCGTCCATTATGGTTTCAAAGATTGCACGTTGTTCATCTTAACATTCAAATTGAAAGAGTCATTATATTGGAGTTTAATGATAACATCATTGATTTAAAGAATGAGAAAATACCTGTTAGAGATGTAAATAGATTCTGAAAGTTTTGTCGCTCTATATCAGCATCGTAATCATGTTCATCATAAATCAGTCTATTGCCCACATGTTGCGTTATATACAAATCTGGATATGGCATATCTTTAAATTCACGCAAGCTTCTTCGGTTTGATTGCATCATATTCTCAATCTCAATTAATGTGAGATTTGTCAGTTATGTAGTTGACAATTGCATGTCTTCCAAGAAAAATATAAAGCAATATAAATTATAACTATTGTGTACAATGTAAATCATACTATTATTGAAGTTAGCCATACAAAAGCCTCAGTAAAAATTAAATGGTTGTATCATAATGCGTTCAATAGTTCAGTATAATACAAGAGCATAACTGCTTCAGGTACATTCCAAATGTTCTGATTTTTATTAGTAGTTGTGAGAAAAGGTTGTTTATACTGCATTTTCAAAGTTGCATATACAGCAGTTTAAATTACATTATAAGAATAAGAAATTGTTATAATAGTTAAGTATGGTTTGAAATTGTATGATATGTAACAGCTATATGGAAGTATTAAAGGATTGTACTTCTTATATTGCATCCACAGCAGTTTAAAATCCATTGTAAGAATAAGAACTCATTATAATAGTTAGATATAGTTTGAAATTGTACGATATGTAACAGTTGTATATAAGTATTAAAGGATTGTACCTCTTCTTCCAGTCATAATTCTTTGTTGATAAAGAATACTGTCAGATAGCAACTTCCAAGTCTGTTGCCAAACATGTCGTGGTCGATTAACAGTACTAGACAACAGCATCGTGACAAACAGCTTCCTCAAAAAATTGTCGGAACCCCAATCTTTGTCCTCATTTATGGATGCAACATATTCCTTGTCATCATTAAGAAATCCCGTCTCAAAGCATGCATCTCTAAAACTGTCACGAACTATTCCACCAACCTTTTTTATATCCTCATAGCAAGTCGGTCCCTTGACAACCGTCAACATCATTCTAAGGTAATAGAGTTCACCACTGCTAGGAAGAACCCAAATTAACCGCCCAATCGTACGACCTCTTTTGCGAGGTCTCCATAAACGGTATCTTTTATCATAAACAAACTTGGAAAGAAAAGCAGAGTATGTTAAACTCTTTGCATCTTCGTATTTTTTGTTTGCCTCCATCCAAGCTGTAAACATTGATTCCTTTACAGTTGGTTTTTCAAGAACATCGTCTATGAAGTCATAATCAGTGTAGTAAACGGGATTTTCGCCCTCCATATGAAAATACAACCTCTCAACAGAAGGAGATCTACCATGGATAGGATATGAAAAAATCCTCCAACATGCCTCACTTGGGGAAACGTACCTGCAATCAAGGTATTGTTTGATTTCATCAACCTCTCTAACAACTGTACTTTCGTCCGATTCAGTCCGAACAACAGCTGCAGTAATTCTATCATAACCTTTGTTAATATACTTGAATAAGTACTTGGCTGAAGTCCCTTGATTACACCATTCCATATTTATGTGCGCCTGATATTTCTTTAGCAGATATGCATTATAAGGAACTACATACCTATTATCAAGAATAATATTCCTGTTTAGAACAGTAATGCCAGTATCCCTTCTTCTGTAGACGGGATATCCATCTTGATCGACAATGGTTTGAGGCTGCCATTTTTTGGGGAAAAATTTAGAGCGCTTACCATTTTTCATGCAAGGTGAAGATCTGTTTGCCAACCCACATGGACCATGAATCATATGTGTCTTTACCAAATGATGTAATTGCTTATCATCAGATTCGGCTGGTATTTCTGCTGAAATAATGTTGTTGATGTCATCTGGAGTGGGATACATGTTCTGCTGATGCATGAAAAGCAAAATGTGTGCATGGGGCAAACCTCTCTTTTGGAACTCAATTGAGTATATATCTGGAAAAAGTTAAATTAGAGTAAAATATTAATGTAAATTGTTTGATATAGAGCCAGGAACAATTAAGTATTACATAATTTATTTCATGTAACTGTCATACCCCAAAATTTGCCCTCCATCTTCTCAAGATATGTCATGCATCCATACTCAAAGATTCCTCAAGGGTGGATCAGACAAACCCTCTCCTAGACAATCAACCCAAACTAGGGTTTGGTGATTCTCAGATCCAGATGGACTTCCAACATCTCCAATGGCCCTCATGCATCCTCATATGCTTCAAAGATTCTCCATGTCAAGTTTCAAGCCTCACAGGTCAAGTTTCCTCAGACAATTGCTCAGATGGTTGAAAATCAGTTGTATTGGACAAAAAGTCAACTGTGGTCAACATACAGTCAAACTTCATGATTTTTGGTCAACATCCTCATTTTGAAGTTCCATTCATCATTTGATCAAGGGTTGATCATGATTCATCAAGAAAACTCAAGATTTGCTCAAAAGTCAAACTTTCTAAATTAGGGTTTCTCAGTGAAAAGTCAACCAAACTTTGACTGGGCATAACTTCTTCATACTTTCTCAGAAATTTTTCCACCACCTCTTGTTTTGAAGGAAATTCCATTCTCTAGAACTTCATGTCTCACAAGAATGTTCAAAAAATGCTTCATTTGGAAGGTATGGATCAAAACATTACAGGTCCTTTTCAAAGTCAACAAAAAGTCAACTTTTTGTTTTGAATATATATTGATCATGGAAACTCCAATTGATATGAAACCAAAGAGGTTGGTTAGAGGACTCTTAGAGCTTTCCAAAAAGTCCAAGAACATTCAAAAATGTGGAAAATTGAGCAAAATACACCATTCACAAGTTGAGCATTTTTGAACAATTGCACAAAAGGAGATATTTGTCAAAATGCAATTTTTTTCCAAATGGGCCTATAATTTTATGATCCAAACTTGGTCATGATATTATTTGTGACCTATTGATGCTTGGCCATGACAATTTTCTATTTTATTGATTTATTTTTGAATTTAAAACCATTTAATTCAAAATTAAATTATATAAAATATGAAAATAAGATATTTTTCCAAAAGGAGTGAATTTATGTCAAACTTGAGGTCCAAGAAAGCCCATGGAACATGCCAAATTCGTGCTAGCCTTCACATTGAAGAGAAAATCAAATTTTCTCCAAAATTTGATTTTATTTGAAAAATATTCAATGAACATTCAAAACCAAATCTTTTTTCCTTCTCTTTGCCATCCCAAAACCCTCTATAAATAGCCAGCAAGCTGCATCACAAAGGAGACGAAACCCTAGCTAAGAACACTACCCTTACTTTGCCAAATTTTTCTCAAAGTTATAAAAAAATCGAATTTTGAGTTCCAGCCAATTTCGAGGAGTTCTAAGAACTCAAACATCTCCCTGAGGTTCCCAGCAATCGAAACCATCTCTTGCTCGAAGCCAAATCACTCCGAATCGTGCCAGCTAGCTCTCACCGGTTTGGTAAATTCCTTGAATTTGATTTTCGTGCTTCATGCATTGTTAATCGTTCTTGCTTGTTTGTATGGATTCAGGACACTCAATAGATCATGAATGATGCATCTCATGCAAGCATACACGTAGGAATCGCGTTTTGCCATGGTTAGGTTATTTCGGACTGTTTGAATCGAACCGGTTGATACAGGCATTTTCAGGGCAAACTAACACCACCATCGTGTTCGCAGCCCTCAATTTAGGGGGATAGGGTATTCTTTTCTCTTTTATTTCGCTTATTTCGCAGGTTTGGATTTCTTGGCGGAGAAGGCAATCGAGCTAGGGCTCCGCGCCGTGATGATGAAGACCGGTGGACGCGTGCGTGGCGCAATGGCTCACTCTGATTCGCTCTCTCTTTTCAACTGGGGTCCACGCGTGGCTGACTGTGTTTCAAACATAACCATGACACGTTACCCTTTATATTCAATTGTTTTCAGCTTTACAAACACCAGATGTCACTTGTCCTGGTTAAGGCATTGACTGTTTGAAGATGCTCCAAGAGGTCATGGGTTCGAGCCTCACCAGGACCGGTTTTTTCTTTTCTTTTACAAACTTCATGTTTTTTCAACTATTTTCATATTTTTCTTTTTTTAATATTTTCATGCATTTTAATTTAATTTCAATAATTTTTATCATGCATTTAAAAACACCAAAAAATATTTTTCTTTTTGCATTATTTCCAGAAAATGTTTATTTAATTTATAAAATTAAAAATATTATTTTTGCATGCATATTTAATTTAATTGTTAATTTATCATGTAAATCACTTTTAATTACTAAATTAACTCCAAAAAATCCCAAAAAATTAATTTAGCATATTAATGTTATTTCCAGCATGAAATATTTTTCTCATTTAAAAATTGCTATTTTCACTAACATTTTCCTCTTATACGATTTCCTCGTATTTTTCGATTTCTCATCTTGTCACAGGTTATTCCGTTTCGGACGATTTCTTTTTATCGTTTTCTTTTTTCCAATTATGTAATTGCTTATGGGATGTAATAGCTTAATTAGGACTTTTATTTTCCGTTTCTTTAAATTATGTATCTGCCCCAAAGCCTTGTAATAGCGTAGGATTTATCTTTCCGCAATTTAATTTCCGCACCCTATAAACTGTTAGTAATTAGGCGTGTATGGCAAGATAAAATTGGACATAGCTCACTCTTAACTTCAAGATAAAAATACCTGAAATCAACACACTCTTTTCACACATGCACCCCTTAGGGTAATTCTCTCTCGTTGCCTTTCGAATAAATGGTCAAGTCCCTCGAACGTAGAGGTATTCTAGCACTGTTGCCTTCAAAACAAATCATCATAGTCCCTTCGATACAAAGATCATAAGACCCACGATGTCGCCTACGAATACATGATCTTGACCCTCGATTGTCGCCTACGAAAAATGATGATAGTCCCTTCGAATGTGCTAGGATACTTCCTACAAGTTGCTTTCTATGACCAGACGATGTCCCTTCGAATGTCCCGCTTACATCCAACAAATAAAGTTACCTACCAACTAATGGTATGGATAGCGCTATTCTAAAGGAACGTAAAATGATGCACAAAAACGACCATTCTGAGTAGGTAATAAGACTTTTAGTTGCTTGCTCTATTAAAATACTTTTCACACCTCACACTTTTTGTCAAAGTTCAAACTCTTTTCAAAAAACGAAACATTTCCAAACACTTTGTATACATTCCTACATGAATCATTACAAAGTCCAAGTGAAATGCCTTTCCAAAACATTTTTGTCAAACACACAGAAAGCACAATTTTAAAGTGATCTAAGAGCAACTAAGAGCCCGTAGATAACTACGGATGGAAAGGGGTGCTAATACCTTCCCTTTTCACAACCTTCTCCCTTACTCAGAATCTAACGAAGGTCTTTTTCTGTACTTTTTACCTTCCCTTAATTGGACAAAAGAAAAGTCGGTGGCGACTCTTGCTATCCGCACATTTGCGATACAAAATTCACAAAGTCAGTTCACCGTGTTACAGAACTGGCGACTCCACTGGGGAGACACCCTAAAGAGAGAATGCCTTAGGGATTTCTAGATCACCTTTATTGCTTTCTGTTTGACTTGCTTGCTTTATCTTTAAGGGTTGCTTGGGTATTATATTTGTGGGGGATCCTACACCCGGATCCGGGTTTCCTTTTAGGTAAGTAGCAATAAATCGTCGCGACCGTTAGACGTATATCAAAATGGTCAACATGATGGCTACGTTAGTGTGACACTTTGGATGTCCTGATACTCTTAATTTCCAAGTTGAGGATAGTATTTGGCTTCTGCGTGGTGTCATCAAGCACTAACTAAACTTTTAGAACCTTAATTGACCCATCTTGGCCATTGGAAGGTAGTGAGATGGCCGGCTTTGGTGCAGACTAAGGTTGGCTGATACTCGATGCTACGCTCATTGAGATCAGACTTTTGGGATATTTTCGGTCGACCACTTGGTAGTCGTATTGAAATAAACGCCTACGAGAAAGATCGATGATGTGAGATTCCTAGAACCCGGTTACTATTATAGGACAGGATGAACCAACTCAAACTTTTGGTGGGGTAATCACCTATACCTCTTGCAAGCCTTAAAACTAGGCTCATTGTGTGAATTGTTTGTGTGTGCTAAACATGACATCATGACATCATTCACATTGCATATCATTTCTAACTATTTCAAGGACCTAGGGATTTATCTTTGCTCTATTTTGTAGGGATTATGGCTTCTAGAAAGACTATCCAAATCAACTTCATGGGTATACCTTCTCAGCTCAAAGAATTGGTTTCAGAGATTCCTGATCATGCTCAGTTCATCAAAAAACATGGTTATCTGCTTGATTTGGTTATCTCCGGTTTTGAAGAAGATATGATGCATGTCTTATTCCAGTTCTTCGATCCGAAACACCATTGCTTTACATTCCCAGATTATCAGTTAGTTCCTACCTTGGAAGAGTTCTCTAAGCTACTTGGGGTACCTATTCTTGATCAAATGCCATTCACCGGTTTAGAAAAGGTTCCTAGGTACGAAGACATTGCATCAGCCTTACATCTTAAGCGCTCAGACATTGAAGCCAATTGGGAAACCAGAAGTGGAGTTAAGGGTTTACTTGCCAAGTTCCTGATTAAGAAAGCCCGAGAATTCCTCAAAGTTATGAGTTTCCATGCATTCGAAGATATTGTGGCCTTGCTAATCTATGGTTTGGTGCTATTCCCTAACTCGGATCAATTCATAGATGTTAATGCCATCAAGTTGTTTCTTACCCGTAATCCAGTGCCTACTTTACTTGTAGACATCCTACATTCTCTCCATACTCGTACTATCAAAAGACAAGGAACTCTCATGTGTTGTATACCGTTACTTTCCAGGTGGTTTATTTCGCACCTTCCTCCATCAGTTTTGAAGAACGAGCAAAGGTTGAGATGGTCTCAAAGACTAATGTCACTCTCTCATTCAGATATCCGTTGGAATCTTTTCTCTCAAAAGGACTTCACATTCATTGGTGTGGAGAATTCCTAATGTACCTCCTTGGTATAAGGGAGGTATTACTTACAACCCTTCTCTAGCTCTACGTCGGTTTGGTTTTGCTCAAGAGATGGTCCACATGATATGCTTCTCCAAGATATTGTGTTCGACTACAACCACGATCTCCGATTACCGAGAAGGTTCATACACGCTGGGGCATGGTAAAGAAGACTGATACCAATACTTTGGGGCACCAGAACTCCATTCCTTGGGAACCTTACCTCAAATGGGTGCGAGCTCGAGCTCAAAACCTCATGATGCCATTCACACCTGTTTTACCAGTAATTATGGAACCTGTTGCTATAGGTGACGAATCCTATACTGTTCTCCATCCTAACATGCCTACTGATTTTGAAGACTTGAAGAGATCTTGGGTTCAGCTTAAAGAAGAGAGGGATACATTTGAAGCTCAGTGTTATGCAAGTGAGAAGAAGGTACTAGAGTTGACAAAGCTACTTCATGAGGAGCGAAACATCAACGCCTACCTCGGCACCAAGAGGAAGCACCCATGGGAGACTTAGAGCTCTCGGATTTTATGTTTTTCTTTTATTGTTTTGAACTATCTTTTGTACTCAAAAAGAAAAAGAATAAAAAGAGAGCTAATAAATGTTTGTTCTTTGCTTGTTTAACAAATTTAAATCTCTAAGGTCCTTGAAAACATTGCATTGCATTCGCATAAACATTGCATATCATAGCATAACATTGCATCACAGGTACATTGAAGATTGGTTTTCTCATTCTCTCGCTATTTATTTTAGCGAAATGGCTCTCGAACTGTCAAAGATCTCGTGTTCGAATGCTCGGTTCAACAGATGTTCACCAGTTTGGTCCAAGGCCAAGAAGATCCAAGAAGCTCATCAACGAAAGAAGAAGGTTGTTGGTCTTCTCAACATGGGCGCTACAAAGGTGGTCCTAAAGGGTTAGCCGGATAGAGCTCTCGGAAGGAAGTGTCAAGAATGAGGGAGTGTCAAGGGTAATGAAGATGACCAGCGTGAGCCTAAGAAAGAGGAGAGGATCGCCTAACTATAGCCAGACTCGATGAAGATGACAAGTACAAGCAACTTGAAGACCGTCTCGAATCTTGTGGAAAATCAAGATGTCCGGTGAACTTTGATGATCCGAGTCTTGTCCTCGTGTGGTGATTCCTCCCAAGTTCAAAGTTCCCACTTTTGCCAAGTATGATGGCATTTCTTGTCCAAGTCGCATTTGAAGTCCTATGTTCGAAAATCAACCCCACACCGATGATGAAAGTGTGGATGCATTATTTTCAAGAGAGTTTGTCCGAAACTCAATTGGAGTAGTATTATCAGCTAGAGAATGACCGTATCCGTACCTGGAGTAACTTAGCAAATGCTTTCTACAAGCAATATGAGTACAATGCTGAATTGACACTCACTCGCATGCAACTACAGAGCATGTCTATGGGTCGTGATGAGAAGTTCAAGGAGTATGCTCAGAAATGGAGAGATTTAGCAGAGTTCAACCACCCTTGTCCAATAGGGAGTTGGTTGATATGTTTATGGGAACACTGACCGGCCCATTCTTCAATCATCTGATTGGAAACTCTTCAGCCGGATTCACCGAGTTGATATTGACAGGAGAGCGTATTGAAGCTGGTATCAAGAATGGGAAGATTCGTGTAGAGTCATCTTCAAATGCTGCAAAGAGATCTTTTGGTGGTAAGAAAGAAGCCAATGCTGTGTATGGTCAGAAAAGCCGAGCCAAGACCGACCGTGCTCAATCTGTGGGGCCAGTTGTGATCTCTAATCCTACATCAAGACAACCTCGGTGAGACAACGCGTGAGCAATGCGCCACGAAGACGCTTTTAAGATCAAGATGCCGTTGTCACAAGCCTTGCAACACATGTTGAAAGCAGAGCTGATTACTTTGAAGGATCCTCCTCAGAGTGTCAACACTTCCTCTCCGAAATACAATCCTAATGCTAAGTGTGCTTACCACTCCAATAGCCCAGGGAACGACACTGACCACTGTTGGGCTCTGAAGAACAAGATTCAAGATATGATTGAAGCTAAGCAGATTGAGTTTGATCCTCCTGTTGAGACTCCGAATGTGATCAACGCACCCATGCCTAACCATGACAAGAGTTCCAATGCTGTTGGTGAGGATACTTACATTTTCAACATAGATGACTTGACCATTCCTCTGATGACTGTTAAGAAGAATTTGCTACAAGCCGGTGTCAATCCAGGATGCCCGGAGAATTGTCGTTGGTGCCCATCTGCACCTGATGGTTGTGCTTGGTTGAGAAGGCGTGTTCATTGCATGATGGATAACCGTGAGATACTATTTCTAAAACCACCTGTGCAGAAGCTATGTGAAGATATGTCTAAGTTGAAGATCGAGGAGGTGAACGAAACTGCACCATCTGTGTGGGATACCTTGGGGCAGCCAAGTGGAAAGTATGATTACATGGTGAAGTACACTGTTCCTGAAAGCTACAAGATTCCTATTGAAGATGTTAAATTGACCGGATGGGGTGACGATTTCCCAGAAGTATTGCTGATGTTAACACTATAAGAATTTCCTCTGCTGATCCTGTGCCTAGAATGGCACCTCTCATTATCACTTCTCCAAGACCAGTTCCATATTCCTCTGACAAAGCTATCCCTTGGAACTATGGAGCTGATGTTTACTATCATGGCGTCAAGCAAGACCCTCTGACCGTTGAAGATCTTACAGTTGAAGCTACCATTCCTAACATTGACAACATCACCGGATCAAGTAAGGTGACCACAGAACCGGAAGAGTATTCTCTCCAGATATCTCTCCTCCAAAAGACACTGCGACTCCAGCTCGCATTCCAGCTATTCAACCCATTCCCCAAGCTAGAGGGAAAGAACCAGTGACTCGTCCTGCTCAGCCAGAAGTACCAAAGGAAGTTGCTGAAGACACCTCCAAACAAGAAATGGAGGAAATTCTGAAGATTATCAAGAAGAGTGACTACAATGTGGTGGAACAATTAGGACAGACTCCGTCCAAGATCTCCATGCTTGCTCTGCTCTTGTGCTCTGAGGCCCATGCTAACGCCTTGGTGAAGTTTCTGAAGAATGCTCATGTACCGCAAGACACTACTACTGACCAGTTTGAAGTTTGTATTGCTAGACTGACTGCCAACAACGGCCTAGGCTTCTCTGATGCTGATTTGATTCCTGCCGGAAAGAAACACAACAAAGCCTTGCACATCTCTGTTGAATGCAAGGGCGTTACATTGTCTCATGTTTTAGTGGATACCGGTTCTGCTCTGAACATCCTTCCGAAGACCGCTTTTGATCGACTTGATGTTGAAGGGTTAGTCCTGAAGCCCAGTGATATAATTGTGAGAGCTTTTGATGGTTCTAAGCGAACAATACTTGGAGAGCTCACTCTGCCTGTTAAAGTCAGTTCCCAGACTTTTGATTCCACTTTCTTTGTCATGGACATCCGTCCAGCTTACTATTGCCTACTTGGACGCCCTTGGATACATGGGGCAGGCGCTGTTACCTCTACCTTGCATCAAAAGTTGAAGTACCCGGTGAAAGGGAAGCTTGTCACAGTGTGTGGTGAAGAAGAATATATGGTCAGTCATCTACAGTCATTCCGATACCTCGAGGTAGAAGGTGAATTCTTCGAGAATCCCTGTCAAGCTTTTGAAACAATCCCCAGAGTCATGCCTATTGACTCTCCTGTCACTCCTGAAGCTACGCAAGCCCCGCCTAGGATGGCCTCGCTGAAAGATGCTCAAGCTGCAGTTGAAGAAGGAGGTAGTGCTACTTGGGGTCAGCTCCCTGATCTTCCTTTCAAATTTGACAAGACTGGTTTAGGCTTCACTATCAAAGGTCAGAAGATGATACGCCGCGAACGTGCCGGCCAACTTCCTTTCCGCATCAGCCAAAGTGGAATCCATGCTATAGAAGACGACGACAACGACTTCGACATCAGCAAGTGGATCTTCCCAACTCCCGACAACGGACTCAACAATTGGAAGACTGAAGACGTCATACCAATCTCCTTTAGACAGGAGTAATTTCCTTTGTTTTTGTTTTGCTTTTCATTTTCTATGTTTTGAACAATAAACTCTAAAGCCTAGTGCCTTACCCGGGCATCATGGCTCGTTGTGAGGGTTTTTATCAGTCATTTGCATATTTTCATTCAATAAAATCGTTGGAATTTTGCATTCAATTGTTGTTTTCTTTCTTTACTTTATCACCCTTCAAAAGCTACGTGTTTCTTACACACCCACGTGATACATCGCGAATCACTCCGAATCTCGTTGATAACTATGCTATTGCTAAATATGACTTGATAATCCGATCTACCAAGTCAAGACGAAAGTGAGGAAGATTGTGAAGTGCCAGGAGAACTTGTCTCGATGCTACAGAAGAAGAGCGAGTTACTGACCACACGAAGAGCAAGTTGAGGTTGTAAATTGGTCGATGAAGATGTAAAAGAAATCAAGATAGGAACGGGTCTTGAGAAAGGTCAAGGAAAGATTGGTTCAGATGCTACGAGACTATATTGAGGTTTTGCTTGGTCATACGAAGACATGCCGGTTTAGACATTGATATTGTGGTACACCAATTGAAAAAAGAAGGTTTTCTCCAAAGGAAGGTATTCGTGATGCGTCCCGAGATGTCGAGAAAATCAAAGCCAAGTTATGGCGTTCAACGCCGGTTTCTTAGCTGTCACTTCTTACCCACAATGGGTTGCGAATGTGGTGCCTGTACCTAAGAAGGATGGTAAAGTACGAATGTGTGTGGATTACAGAGATCTGAACAAAGCGAGTCCGAAAGACGATTTCCCACTTCCTCATATTGATGTTCTGGTTGACAACACGCCAAAGATAAAGTTTTCTCCTTCATGGATGGTGTCTCCGTTACAATCGATCAAAGTGGCTCTCGAAGACATGGAGAAGACAACTTTTGTTACACGGTGGGCACTTTCGCTACAAAGTTATGCCGTTCGATGAAGAACGCAGCGCCACTTATCAGCTCTATGGTGACATTATTTCATGACATGATTCATCACGAGAGAGGTCTACGTCGACATGATAGCTCGATCACGCATCAAGAAGAACATCTTGATCATCTACGGAAACTGTTTGATAGGTTGAAGAAGTACAAATTGAGGCTTAATCCTAACAAGTGCACCTTTGGAGTCAGATCCGGAAAGCTCCTAGGGTTTGTTGTCAGTGGAAAAGGTATTGAAGTTGACCCCGCCAAGGTTAAAGCTATTCAAGAAATGCCAGCTCCCCGCACCAAGAAAGAAGTCAGAGGTTTCTTGGGCCGATTGAATTACATTGCCAGATTCATTGCACATCTAACTGCTACTTGTGAGCCAATCTTCAAGTTACTTAGGAAAGATCAAGTAGTAGAATGGAACGACGATTGCCAGATCGCTTTTGACAAAATCAAGGAGTACCCTAATCCTCCTATCCCGATGCCGCCGAAGGAAGACCGCTTATCATGTACTTGATGTGTTAGAGAATTCAATGGGGTGTGTGTTGGGGCAACATGACGAGTCTGCCGAAAAGAGTATGCAATATACTACCTTAGCAAAAGTTTACCGATCGTGAAACAAGATACCACCGAGAAAACTTGCGCTTTAATGTCACGACTAAGACAAGATATGTTGACTCACACTACCTTGTTGATTTCAAGATGGATCCGATAAAATACATATTTGAGAAACCATCTCTCCGAAGAATAGCAAGATGGCAAATGATCTTGACCGAATATCGACATCCAAGACACTTCTCGTAAAGCGATCAAAGGAAGTGTAGTAGCCAATCATTTGGCTCATCGGTAGATGACTATTAGTCTATGCAGTTCGAATTTCCAGACGAAGATGTTTTACTAGTTACATATTATGAAGAACCAGGCCCAGACGAAGGACCTGAACAAGGATCCCGATGGACCATGGTCTTTGAGGGAGCCTCAAACGCACTTGGCAATGGCATTGGCGCCATCATTACATCCCCTACAGGCGGACACACGCCATTCACCGCTAGAATTTGCTTCAGTTGTACGAACAACATGGCCGAATACGAAGCGTGTGTCATACCCCAAAATTTTCCCTCCATCTTCTCAAGACATTCCATACATCCATACTCAAGGATTCCTCAAGGGTTGATCAGACAAACCCTCTCCTAGACAATCAACCCAAACTAGGGTTTGGTGATTCTCAGATCAAAATGGATTTCCAACATCTCCAATGTTCATCATGCCTCCTCATATGCTTCAAATGTTCTCCATGTCAAGTTTCAAGCTTCACAAGTCAAGTTTCCTCAAACAATTGCTCAGATGGTTGAAAGTCAACAGATTGACAAAAAGTCAATGTGGTCAACATACAACAAACTTCATGATTTTTGGTCAACATCCTCATTTTGAATTTACATTCATCATTTGATCAAGGGTTGATCATGATTCATCAAGAAAACTCAAGATTTGCTCAAAAGTCAAACTTTCTAAATTAGGGTTTCTCTGAGAAAAGTCAACCAAACTTTGACTGATCATAACTTCTTCATACTTTCTCAGAAATTTTTCCACCACCTCTTTTTTTGAAGGAAATTCCATTCCCTACAACTTCATGTCTCACAAGAATGTTCAAAAAATGCTTCATTTGAGAGGTATGGATCAAAACATTACAGGTCCTTTTCAAAAGTCAACAAAAAGTCAACATTTTGTTTTGAAGATATATTGAGCATGGAAACTCCAATTGAGATGAGACCAAAAAGGTTGGTTAGGGGACTCATAGAGCTTTCCAAAAAGTCCAAGAACATTCAAAAATGTGGAAAATTGAGCAAGATACACCATTCACAAGTTGGGCAATTTTGAAGAAGTGCACAAAGAGAAATCCCTCTAAAAATCAAATTTTTTGCAAATGGGCTTACTTTTTCTTTATCCAAACTTGTTCCTTATGCAATTAGGAATATCCAAGCCCAATGCCACGAATTTTTATTTTATTTTTCTATTTAATTTGGAATTTATTCATTTAAATACAAATTAAATTTAAAAATAAAGTATAAAATCAAAATTAAATGCAAATTTGATTTTTCTCTCTTCCTTGAGATCCAAGCAACTCAATAAAGCCAGCAAATTTCGAAATTTGGTTGGATATGGCAAGATTTGATTGAAAATTGATCAAAAGATGAAAATTTGATTTGGTACAAAATCAAATATGTTTTGCATTGATTAATGATTGATTCTTGCTCAAATCAATTTTGAATTCATCTACTATATATATACAACACATGCCACACGAATTAGGGTAGAAAAACTGGCTGGAGAAACCCTATTGAAGCTAAAAAAATCCGTGGCTTGCAAGCAATTGGTAACCATCGATCCAGCCTGTTTCAATTGTTTTTTGAGGATTCAAACACATTCCTTGACATCCCTGGAAGCATTCCAGACCTTCACATTGTTCAAAACCATCAAGAAACTCGAAAACCAGATTTCGGTTTGTTCTTCTTTTTCAAAATTCGATTTCTCATATTCATGCATTTTTAACACGATTTGTTGTTGTTTTTGTGATTAGTAGGAAGTTTGCAAACGATCTGGGCAGTTTGATTGCATTTCCATAGCCTGAAACACGATATGCCATGATTAGGGTTCTTGATCACAAATTAGGGTTTCCTTAAAACGGAAAAATTGGACCTCGAGACCACTACCATTGCATTCGGAATGACGTTTCCAATCGATCTATGGTTTTAGAATTCATTTATATTATTTGTATGTGATTTTTGATTTATCCAGGGCCATAGCGTCGAGCCAAGGCCGACGCTGGATTTTCAAAAATTCAAAACGAGGAAGACGAAGCTTGGCGCTTGATGGAGGCAGTCAAGGAGCGACACTTGTTTTTCTTTTACTCGCTACGGTTTCCAAACAGTGAAGCACGCTAGCTCAGTTGGTCAAGGCAAGGGAACTCAAGGTTTGAAAGCAAGGTCTCCAGTTCGAATCCTGGCAAGACCAATGCTTTTTTCTTCTTTTTACAAACTTCACATTTTTTTTTATTTTCTTTTATTTAATATTTTACATGCATTTTAATTTATTTCAATAATTTTTATCATGCATTTAAAAATACCAAAAAATATTTTCCTTTTTGCATTATTTCCAGAAAATGTTTATTTAATTTATAAAATTAAAAATATTATTTTTGCATGCATATTTAATTTAATTGTTAATTTATCATGTAAATCACTTTTAATTACTAAATTAACTCCAAAAAATCCCAAAAAATTAATTTAGCATATTAATGTTATTTCCAGCATGAAATATTTTTCTCATTTAAAAATTGCTATTTTCACTAACATTTTCCTCTTATTCGATTTCCTCGTATTTTCCAATTTCTCATCTTGTCACAGGTTATTCCGTTTCGGACGATTTCTTTTTATCGTTTTCTTTTTTCCAATTATGTAATTGCTTATGGGATGTAATAGCTTAATTAGGACTTTTATTTTCCGTTTCTTTAAATTATGTATCTGCCCCAAAGCCTTGTAATAGCGTAGGATTTATCTTTCCGCAATTTAATTTCCGCACCCTATAAACTGTTAGTAATTAGGCGTGTATGGCAAGATAAAATTGGACATAGCTCACTCTTCACTTCAAGATAAAAATACCTAAAATCAACACACTCTTTTCACACATGCACCCCTTAGGGTAATTCTCTCTCGTTGCCTTTCGAATAAATGGTCAAGTCCCTCGAACGTAGAGGTATTCTAGCACTGTTGCCTTCAAAACAAATCATCATAGTCCCTTCGATACAAAGATCATAAGACCCACGATGTCGCCTACGAATACATGATCTTGACCCTCGATTGTCGCCTACGAAAAATGATGATAGTCCCTTCGAATGTGCTAGGATACTTCCTACAAGTTGCTTTCTATGACCAGACGATGTCCCTTCGAATGTCCCGCTTACATCCAACAAATAAAGTTACCTACCAACTAATGGTATGGATAGCGCTATTCTAAAGGAACGTAAAATGATGCACAAAAACGACCATTCTGAGTAGGTAATAAGACTTTTAGTTGCTTGCTCTATTAAAATACTTTTCACACCTCACACTTTTTGTCAAAGTTCAAACTCTTTTCAAAAAACGAAACATTTCCAAACACTTTGTATACATTTCTACATGAATCATTACAAAGTCAAAGTGAAATGCCTTTCCAAAACATTTTTGTCAAACACACAGAAAGCACAATTTTAAAGTGATCTAAGAGCAACTAAGAGCCCGTAGATAACTACGGATGGAAAGGGGTGCTAATACCTTCCCTTTTCACAACCTTCTCCCTTACTCAGAATCTAACGAAGGTCTTTTTCTGTACTTTTTACCTTCCCTTAATTGGACAAAAGAAAAGTCGGTGGCGACTCTTGCTATCCGCACATTTGCGATACAAAATCCTACAAAGTCAGTTCACCGTATTACAGCGTGCATCATGGGTATCAAAGCTGCTATTGACTTAAGAATCAAGTTCTTACAAGTGTATGGAGACTCAGCTTTAGTGATCAGTCAGATTAAGGGCGAGTGGGATACGAAGCATCCGAATCTCATTCCGTATCGAGAGCATGTTCTAAGTTTGATCCCCTACTTCGAAGAGATCACTTTCGATCATATTCCTCGAGAAGAGAATCAGTTGGCAGACGCATTGGCTACTATGTCGTCTATGTTCAAGGTCAGATGGGACAACGAGGCTCCCCAAATCATCATTGAAAAGTTTGACGAACCAGCATATTGTTATGAGCTTGACATAGAGGAGAAACCTTGGTTCTACGAAGTGAAGAGGTATCTTGAGACTCAGGAATATCCCGCAGGGGCATCTATCAACGATAAGAAGTTTTTGAGAAGATTTGCATCCAAATTCTTTCTCAGCAACGACATCCTATACAAGCGCAACCACGACTTATGCTTACTCCGCTGTGTAGATCAGAAAACTGCAGGACGTATCATGGAAGAGTTACACGAAGACGCATTTGGTACCCACTCCTGTGGACATACCATGGCTAAGAAGATTTTGAGAACAGGTTACTATTGGTCCACCATGGAAGCTGATATGCTCGATCTTGTCACAAATGCCAGATTTACGCAGACAAAGTGCACGTTACCTCCAGTACCGCTGAATGTTTTAACCGCTCCTTGGCCTTTTGCAATGTGGGGCATTGACATGATTGGAGAAATCAAGCCTACCGCTTCCAAGGGACATCGTTTCATCCTTGTGGCAATTGACTATTTCACCAAGTGGGTAGAAGCAGCCTCGTTCGCATCTGTTACCAAGAATGTTGTGGCTCGATTCATCAAACATAATCTTATTTGTCGGTATGGTACTCCTGAAAGGATTATCACAGATAACGGCTCAAATCTCAACAACAAGATGATCACCGAACTCTGCACGCTGTTCAAGATCAAGCATCACAATTCCTCTCTGTATCGACCAAAGATGAATGGCACAGTGGAAGCCGCCAACAAGAATATCAAGAAGATCATACAGAAGATAACAGTGACTTACAAGGATTGGCACGAGATGTTACCATTTGCTTTTCATGGTTATCGCACTACAGTGCGGACATCAACAGGGGCAACCCCCTTCTCTCTTGTATACGGTATGGAAGCAGTCCTACCCATTGAGGTTCAGATACCCTCAACCAGAGTCCTCCAGGACGCACAGTTAAGCGAAGACGATTGGATCCAGACTCGCCTTGACCAGATGAATTTGATTGACGAGAAACGACTCGCATCCATCTGCCATGGACAGATCTATCAGAAGCGAATGATTAGAGCATTTAACAAGAAGGTCAAGCACCGAGTCTACTAAGTCGGTGATCTAGTAGTCAAGCGCATCATTCTTCCATAAGGTGATCCCAGGGGCAAATGGACTCCCACCTTTGAGGGATCATTTGTAGTCAAGACAGTATTTTCCGGCGGAGCTATGATACTTAGCACCATGGATGGTGAAGACTTTCCACACCCTGTGAACGCAGACATAGTCAAAAAATACTACGCATAAATGAGACCCGCTAGGTCGACTGACCTAAGCAAAAATAAGGGCATCCTGGAGAACCAAAAGGGTTCGGGCAAAAGTTAGGGATATATATATACAAAACATGTACACCCGGCAAGTCGAAAACCTGAAAAGGCGGCTTGGGCAAAAAAGGGTATCCTGGTAGACTGACTGAAAACCCGAAAGGGCGGTCTAGGAAAAAGTTAGGGATTTAAGCGTACGACTATGTCTCATCCAGATCACCTACTTCCAGACTACTATCAGCATTCAAGGTTCAAATGGCGAAGATCAGTCTACTCACTTTCTACTGACAACAAGGAGATGAGATAGTTGAAATATATGAGTAATAGCATAGTTGGAACTTAACGAGATTGTTTCCGCATAGCTTTTTACTTTTCCTGTGTACAAACTATTTGGCCATACGCCACCTTTCAAAATAAATACAAGTTTCTTTCTCTTTACAATTTTCACTGTTGTTGTTTGCATAAAGTCCAACGCTTGCTTTGAATGATTATATGCATCTAACAATAAGAATGTATTCACGAACATGCAAAAAGTGAACATACAAAAGTAATTACTACAGGCTCCAGGAATTGAGATGACGACGAAAGTCACCAATGCATTTCCCCACAGAGCATAATCCCCACAGAGGTTCCACTCACCACAAACCTTCCCCAACAAAGTAGAAGAGAATCCCCGAGCAGTGATTCCACTCAACTTAATCGGATTACACCCGTCTTCGAGCAATAACATTTCATCCCCCAGCCGAGGTATTTATCCCCAACAAGATATCTCTCAACAATTCCCCTTTTCCCCAGCAGCAGTGTCTAGACTTGAAACTTGGTCAGATGGTGCACCAGAGGAAACCTACATCTATTATGCCTCAGTTAGAAATTACAACGGGCTCCAGATTCTTCTAACCCGGTCTCCCGGCAACTACCAAATACTCTCCAGCAAGATTTACACAAAATCCCCGGCAGAGTACCCCCTAGACTTCTCCCCAGCAGGGTCTATGCACAAGATCCTCGACAGTGTATCTCTACCTCCCTCAATACTTGGTCAGATAGTGCACCGGAGGAATCAAGATTATCTTTCCAGGGTTTCCGTCCCCAAACAGAAGTCAGAAGTCCTCAAGCAGAACATCTGCATCTTCCTCAAGATGGATATGTTTTGAAATACCACAACATCTATCATTCATACATTATTCATGAAAAGTCATATGCATATGTCATTCATACACATCATCATGCATCATACTTTGCATAAGACTAACAATATTCTATCAAAGTTTCTCTTGTTTTCTCCAAAACAGGTGAAACTCACTTTTCGACGCATACAGGTCCAAGATTAATACCCGAATCCAGACGGGAGAACTATCTGAAAGACCGCCCTAGTTGTCCTCCGACAACTGGTCCAGGATTAAGACCCGAATCCAGACGGGAAAACTATCCGAACGACCACCCTTGTTGTCCTCCGACAACGGATCCAGGATTAATACCCGAAGCCAGACGGGAAACCCTATCCGAACGATCACAAGTTATCCTCCGATAACAGGCAGTGGACCAATACCCGATGCACAACAGGGAAGCTGTACACACTTTGCCAACTACTATCCCCTCAGAGTAGTCAGCACGAAGAACTATTCTGACTCCTTATTATCAACAGCAACTACAGAGCCTGGTGTACGGCTCAGTTGCCTTGGATGGCATCTTAAGCCCATCTCCGACTACTTATCAACATTTCTCCACTTTCAGAATGCTGCATATTTGGTTAAAAACCAATACAAACCAATAACTTCATTCAAAAACAAGCACAAAGTCTAACGTATGACTCCCTCCGAATGGCATCTTAAGCCCATCTCCATGCTCCTTTCACTTCCAGAAACGTTTACAGAGCCTAGCGTACGGCTCACTCCTCAGTATCGATCTTTCCAGATGGCATCTTAAGCCCATCTCCGACAGTTCTCCTATTCAGACGACAATCGCGAGTCTAGCGTACGACTCATTCCCTAGCGAAATCTCCAGCCTCTCCAAATGGCATCTATTAGCCCATTTCCGCATCATCAACCAACAGCGAGTGCAAATTTTCAGGTGTACTCGAGTGTTCAATCATCTTCTACCTCCAGGTCACGAAAGGCGAGCATGCCAATCTAACCCTTCCAGTACAAGAAGATTGAACAGGGGCAGCTGTCATACCCCAAAATTTTCCCTCCATCTTCTCAAGATATGTCATGCATCCATACTCAAAGATTCCTCAAGGGTGGATCAGACAAACCCTCTCCTAGACAATCAACCCAAACTAGGGTTTGGTGATTCTCAGATCCAGATGGACTTCCAACATCTCCAATGGCCCTCATGCATCCTCATATGCTTCAAAGATTCTCCATGTCAAGTTTCAAGCCTCACAGGTCAAGTTTCCTCAGACAATTGCTCAGATGGTTGAAAATCAGTTGTATTGGACAAAAAGTCAACTGTGGTCAACATACAGTCAAACTTCATGATTTTTGGTCAACATCCTCATTTTGAAGTTCCATTCATCATTTGATCAAGGGTTGATCATGATTCATCAAGAAAACTCAAGATTTGCTCAAAAGTCAAACTTTCTAAATTAGGGTTTCTCAGTGAAAAGTCAACCAAACTTTGACTGGGCATAACTTCTTCATACTTTCTCAGAAATTTTTCCACCACCTCTTGTTTTGAAGGAAATTCCATTCTCTAGAACTTCATGTCTCACAAGAATGTTCAAAAAATGCTTCATTTGGAAGGTATGGATCAAAACATTACAGGTCCTTTTCAAAGTCAACAAAAAGTCAACTTTTTGTTTTGAATATATATTGATCATGGAAACTCCAATTGATATGAAACCAAAGAGGTTGGTTAGAGGACTCTTAGAGCTTTCCAAAAAGTCCAAGAACATTCAAAAATGTGGAAAATTGAGCAAAATACACCATTCACAAGTTGAGCATTTTTGAACAATTGCACAAAAGGAGATATTTGTCAAAATGCAATTTTTTTTCCAAATGGGCCTATAATTTTATGATCCAAACTTGGTCATGATATTATTTGTGACCTATTGATGCTTGGCCATGACAATTTTCTATTTTATTGATTTATTTTTGAATTTAAAACCATTTAATTCAAAATTAAATTATATAAAATATGAAAATAAGATATTTTTCCAAAAGGAATGAATTTATATCAAACTTGAGGTCCAAGAAAGCCCATGGAACATGCCAAATTCGTGCTAGCCTTCACATTGAAGAGAAAATCAAATTTTCTCCAAAATTTGATTTTATTTGAAAAATATTCAATGCACATTCAAAACCAAATCTTTTTTCCTTCTCTTTGCCATCCCAAAACCCTCTATAAATAGCCAGCAAGCTGCATCACAAAGGAGACGAAACCCTAGCTAAGAACACAACCCTTACTTTGCCAAATTTTTCTCAAAGTTGTAAAAAATCGAATTTTGAGTTCCAGCCAATTTCGAGGAGTTCTAAGCACTCAAACATCTCCCTGAGGTTCCCAGCAATCCAAACCATCTCTTGCTCGAAGCCAAATCGCTCTGAATCGTGCCAGCTAGCTCTCACCGGTTTGGTAAATTCCTTGAATTTGATTTTTGTGTTTCATGCATTGTTAATCGTTCTTGCTTGTTTGTATGGATTCAGGACACTCAATAGATCATGAATGATGCATCTCATGCAAGCATACACGTAGGAATCGCGTTTTGCCATGGTTAGGTTATTTCGGACTATTTGAATCGAACCGGTTGATAGGCATTTTCGTGGCAACTAACACCACCATCGTGTTCGCACCCTCGATTTAGGGGATAGGTATTTTTCTTTTATTTCGCTTATTTCGGGTTTGGATTTCTTGGCACGGAGAGACGAACGGAGTTAGGCCCGTTGATCGATGAAGACGGTGGACGCGTGGCGCAATGGCTCACTCGATTCGCTCTCTCTTTTCAATGGGGTCCACGTGGTCGATCGTGTTTCAAACATAACCATGACACGTTTCCCTTTATATTCAATTGTTTTCAGCTTTACAAACACCAGATGTCACTTGTCCTAGTGGTTAAGGCATTGACTGTTTGAAGATGCTCCAAGAGGTCATGGGTTCGAGCCTCACCAGGACCGGTTTTTTCTTTTCTTTTACAAACTTCATGTTTTTTCAACTATTTTCATATTTTTCTTTTTTTAATATTTTCATGCATTTTAATTTAATTTCAATAATTTTTATCATGCATTTAAAAACACCAAAAAATATTTTTCTTTTTGCATTATTTCCAGAAAATGTTTATTTAATTTATAAAATTAAAAATATTATTTTTGCATGCATATTTAATTTAATTGTTAATTTATCATGTAAATCACTTTTAATTAGTTTTTAATTACTAAATTAACTCCAAAAAATCCCAAAAAATTATTTTAGCATATTAATGTTATTTCCAGCATGAAATATTTTTCTCATTTAAAAATTGCTATTTTCACTAACATTTTCCTCTTATTCGATTTCCTCGTATTTTCCAATTTCTCATCTTGTCACAGGTTATTCCGTTTCGGACGATTTCTTTTTATCGTTTTCTTTTTTCCAATTATGTAATTGCTTATGGGATGTAATAGCTTAATTAGGACTTTTATTTTCCGTTTCTTTAAATTATGCATCTGCCCCAACGCCTTGTAATAGTGTAGGGTTTATCTTTCCGCAATTTAATTTCCGCACCCTATAAACTGTTAGTAATTAGGCGTGTATGGCAAGATAAAATTGGACATAGCTCACTCTTCACTTCAAGATAAAAATACCTAAAATCAACACACTCTTTTCACACATGCACCCCTTAGGGTAATTCTCTCTCGTTGCCTTTCGAATAAATGGTCAAGTCCCTCGAACGTAGAGGTATTCTAGCACTGTTGCCTTCAAAACAAATCATCATAGTCCCTTCGATACAAAGATCATAAGACCCACGATGTCGCCTACGAATACATGATCTTGACCCTCGATTGTCGCCTACGAAAAATGATGATAGTCCCTTCGAATGTGCTAGGATACTTCCTACAAGTTGCTTTCTATGACCAGACGATGTCCCTTCGAATGTCCCGCTTACATCCAACAAATAAAGTTACCTACCAACTAATGGTATGGATAGCGCTATTCTAAAGGAACGTAAAATGATGCACAAAAACGACCATTCTGAGTAGGTAATAAGACTTTTAGTTGCTTGCTCTATTAAAATACTTTTCACACCTCACACTTTTTGTCAAAGTTCAAACTCTTTTCAAAAAACGAAACATTTCCAAACACTTTGTATACATTTCTACATGAATCATTACAAAGTCAAAGTGAAATGCCTTTCCAAAACATTTTTGTCAAACACACAGAAAGCACAATTTTAAAGTGATCTAAGAGCAACTAAGAGCCCGTAGATAACTACGGATGGAAAAGGGTGCTAATACCTTCCCTTTTCATAACCTTCTCCCTTACTCAGAATCTAACGAATGTCTTTTTCTGTACTTTTTACCTTCCCTTAATTGGATAAAAGAAAAGTCGGTGGCGACTCTTGCTATCCGCACATTTGCGATACAAAATTCACAAAGTCAGTTCACCGTGTTACAGTAACTCACATGCAACAACTCTGCCCAACACATGCTTCTTTGTTATGTCACACAATAATTCGTCTAACTTTATTTTAAAAACCCTTGAGATTATATCAGGACGATCTTGAGGTGGCAAATTCATGTTGTTAAGTAACCTTTGAATCTCTGGCCAACTTGGATTGCATGTAAAGGTGATGAATAGATCCGGAAATCCAATTTGGCTACAAATTGCCATTCCATCAAAGTATAATTGTTCCATGTATCTCCGACTTCCAACGTATATTGATGGTAATACCACTCTTTTGCCTTTGTGCGCTCCTTCATTTGAAGATTGATGGTCTACTCCTGAAAAATTGGAGTATTTGGATACTCGTAATTTTTTTTATGCTTACATATATAATTCAGTCTCTGTGACTCCATCATAGTGAATCCATCAACCAAAAATTGCTGAAACAATCTCCTTGACCTGAGTAGTGTGTGTGCTTCACTTTGTCTGGTTTGAATGCGAAAAGCAAGCCATTCTCTAATAGTAAGTTCGTTCATATTCCCTTTTTTATTGGGAATAGTTTCTTTGTGTAGAACACCAAGTCTAAATCCATCTTCCCCATACGGAAACAAAAGTGGATATTGTAATGCAAGATAGCTCGGATGAAATTCACTTATTCGTTTTAGTCTACCGCTTTGTCTTTCAAGGATAATATCCCTTTTTGAGCCTGTATCAAGATCACCACCAATAAGCGCAGCAACCTCAGACACAGTAGGTTGGTTGTAAATTCGTCCGTCTTTTGATCTATCAGATATTAACTTCAATTTGAGGTCAGGTACAGGATAATCCTTTAGTCTTTCTAATGCCATTCTAAAAGATTTAGCATGTGTGTTGAATTCATCAAGCATGTTCTGTAGACTGCTAACAGTTTCTTCCATAATATTCGGGTTGTTGCTGCATTAGGAAATAAAACATATATTATGCATGATAATAGTATAAGAAACCTAACGTAGGTTTCTTAATTGGCTTAAAAAACATTACCCTATTCCTTGCATCCTATGCTGAATCTCATTGTCAGTGTCGTATATATAAAGCTGAGCAAATTTCGGTTTTTCTCCATCCAAAGGCATCATGCTACCAATTCTATGGCAAGTCTGCCCTTGAATTCTCATGTTAGGTGGTACGTTTCCAGTATTGAATCTATTGTCAATCTTCATTCTAGGAGACGTAAATGCAAACATTATGTTGTACAGTCTGCAATTCTGCTGATAATTTCTACATAGTACATCGTTTTCATTCGACAATAGATGTTTGAGAAACGGTGGTGGTGTTCTCAAAAGTGGAAACACAACTTTACCCTTTCCACAACATAATTGGAACTTAGGCACTGCACTATGTTTTCTCTTGTCAGTTTTCTCCTGATACCACATCTGTGCTCCACAATGAGTGCATTCAATGCAAGGATCACCAATATCTGAATATCCTGTATATATCAAATAGAATGAAACAACATATCTATTATAAACACTTGTATATTCATAGCTATCAAATGGTATGACAGTGAATATAAGTTATGGTTTGCGATTAATAATAACTTCGACAATACATACCAACATTTGTGCAATCAATTGTTGGGACATTTGCAGAATGGTCTTCATCATTGTCCAAAGTTGAACTTGTATGATAATCCGGATTTTCGTTTATGAATTCACATGAACTATCGCTTATAGATTCATCGGTTGAATATTCTGCAAATGATTGGTGACCTGCATTCACTGCTTCAGTATTTGTGCACAGATTCGTATTCTGGGAAGTTGCATTTCTTTCTTTAACAGTTGAAAAGGTATTGAATAAATTCGCAGTCATAGAACGAATTACAGTTGGATCCATATGTTTGTTGGATGAAGATGCATAAGAAGTCGGTTGTCCATATGAATTATTGTTGTATTCAATACTTGAGGAGGAGGTCACGCCACTTAGAGGTGTATTTGCATCAAAAGGGAGAGGAGAACAAAACGACCTACTCTCACCGGGATTGTTATGCAGATCATAACGATGCTTGTTGTTTTGTGCACTTTTATGCTGCATAATTGACCTCCTTTTACGACGTGCTAAAGCAAAATTTTGTTTGGGGGAAATTGTATCAGTAGAAATGCATGAGTAGTAGTGGGAAGATGCAGGGTTTGGGGTTGTGCACTGGTTAAAACCAACATTTAAATGCTTTTGTTGTGAATTAAGCATTCCAACTGCTCTTCGTGCAGAAACATCTTCACCCCCATTGACAACAGCATAAGTGATATCAGACAGTGGTTGTCTTATATGATTTCTGGTTATAGAACTTGAATTATTGAGCTGATGGTTGTGTTCAAATCCATTTTCATTAACTCTATTCCTCTTACATCTTCTTTCATTAAGAATATGCTTCCTCTTTTGTCTTGCCAGTGCTGCAGAATATTTCCTATCTCCAAAATGGTTGTTCATAGTTAACAGAAACTATACTTGATAAAATGAAACTCTTCATAAGTATAACATTATGACTGTAATAGTAAAGAATCTATATGGGATTGTTCGCATTTGCTATTCAGAACATTTGTATTTAGAGTTGTAAGTGTACTTAGATACTATATCTGTACATTGAATACAACATAAGGTATATTGTATTTCCTTAGTGAAGTTGATATATTACATTAAATGTGTTTTATCAATATAGGAAACACTACCAAAGCTTGACAATTATGGGTAAAGGGGAAACACGTTATTGTGACATCAATACAACATGTGAAGCTTATTAGCTTCAATGATGATAGGTGTGCCATACAAACTTAAAACAATTATTAGAACAACAAAAATTATTATGTGACATTAAATATTGTTATGTTGAAAACTCAAAAGTAATGTTGGAAAGCAAAGGTTAATGTTGTGGTGTTGGATGTTTTTGTAATATTTTTTTTTAACATATAATAATGGTTTAATCTATAATGTTTTTATAAAATAAAATAGTGTAAAATAGTTTATTTCTAATTTGTTAAAGTAATTTAAAAATGTGAATATTATTTTTACAGTATTCTTTAATTAAAAACTAAAATGTCATAAATAACCAAAAATAGTTTATTTGTCAAATTGTTAAAATAATTTAATATTGTGAATATTATTTTTTCAGAATTTTTTAATTAATTTAACATCATATGTATTATATATTTTGTCTGCTGAATAATGAAGAAAACAAATATTAATTTTATTTAATAATATAACACAGATTTTATTATAGAAAATTATTAGATTAAATGATAGATTATTAAATAATAGACTGATTTGGTGGTTAACAAAAATAATAAAACTCAAAAAATAATTGCCACCACATCATGTGATGTAGAATTGCACGTGGTGCAAATCATAAAAGTACTTCCAAAAATATACACTTTCCAATGGATTTCAAATGGAATGATCAGAACCTTTTGTATTCTACATGTCATTTATAGTGTCTTATGTAACAAATGGTTGCTTGTTGGTTCAACCAATATAAAACAAAACGTCATATTCACTTCACCAAAGTTATCAGAACGGGTTTAGCACAGGAGAAAAATCCAAGGAAGACGATCAAGAGTACAGACGGCGTTATCAACCAACAAAGCTCCGGTGAGTTTATAAGATGACAAAACAGACTCTAAGGTGGTGTTCTCGCGGGTAAGAAAGAAGTTTTGATACATATGTTTCAGCATTTGCAATGTGAAGATTTAGGGTTAATCCAAAACTGTCTGTGTTTAAAGATGTTCATGGTATTATTTTATATTCATGGGTTTTGTAGGGAGAACTCGGACAGGAATGCCTCCTCATCCTGAATGGATAAAGCTGGCTATGAAGCAGGTTCGAAGGGAATCTCAGTAGAAGCGTGATATTGCCCAAGAATGGAGAAAACTGCATGTTGCTGCAAAAAGGAGGAAGGAAGAAGGCGATGGTTCTTCAAGGTAAGCAATTATTTTGAATGAGTCTGTTGCATGTTGATAGTAAATAAAAATTGATTGCATGTAATTTTTTGATTATTGATTAAGTAGTAGTAGTGTCGTGAAGTTTACACGTGCTCAACTCCTGGAGAAGTATTATGAATACGTAGAAAGAGAGGAAGATTATGAACTGAGAACTGGAAAGGTCAGAAGTTGTCTATCTCATAAAGAATACTTTGAAATTGCAAAAGAGGAGGGATGACTCATTGATGGTTCAGATGAGCTTGAAGAAAACAACATTGCTGCAGACATAGAATTAGTTGATGATGGGGTGGACAGGCAAGGAAATAGAAGTAATATTAGTATTTCTTCTAACAGTGAATCGTAAGTTATTTCAAGCACTTTTAGGATATATGATTAGAATAGGAACATTTAAGTACGACACTTATCATTTTAAATAATGGTGTATGTTGGTGCAGCGATGACAACAATACCTCTGCTGGTGCTGATGTTGTACAAAATGCTTCCATGCAACAGAAACTTGAATGCAAATGGCACAAAGTTGTTAACAACAGTTTGAAGATAAGAACTCAAGTTCTTGTAAGTTCTTGAACAGTTTGCTGATATAATATTTTGGATGTCTAACATAGTATTAATAGACATTTCTAATCAATTTTCTTGTTGCAGCAAATTCCAGCAAAAGTGATAAAGGAGGTTTTCATGGAACCAAGGTCATCTATTGATCTTTACGATACAGACAACGGTCTTACATATCCATGTGTTTTCAAGATCCGGGAAAACAAATCTGAGAAGTTCCTGTCAAAAGGATGGTGTACATTTGCGAAGGATAAAGAGTTGTCCAAAGGTGATGTTATCCACTTCAAAGTACAACATCCTCCGGTGGACCGGGTATTGGTTAAGGTTGTGAAAGGGCAGCAGTGAAAGGAGATCTTGACTGGAAATTATCTAAAGTATGATGGCAGAAATGGAGGAACTTTTTTGTATGGGCAGAAATGCAGCAATATTTGATGGCAGAAACACTTTGATGCCCATTTCTATTTTGTTATAATTTGTGTTATTTGAACTTGTTAAGTTAGAGGCTCTATGTACAATCAGTGGTTATAATTTTTTAACTGGCATATTATGGCATATTATTGAAGGACATGTATTCAGTTTATGAAACACTAATAACTCTGTTTAGCAAGTTATATTAGTAATGTTTAGTTTTTGACACGAAGAAAAAGTCTTCAAATACATGTATGTCTTATGATATTACCAGCCTGTGCCTTTATAACTATATCCATAGAAATTTTGTTGGTTAACAATTAAGTTATCAGTGTACATAAGCTATCAAATAGGAAACAATGGCAGTTCCATCATGTACATTAGTATAAAAAGTTTATTAGCAGCACATTGATTTCTGAAATACTATAGAAAAGTTAATATATTTAAATTAGGCATAAAGTACACAAAAGAATAATATTTGTGTATTATAAAGAGATAAAGAAAATTTTTTGTGTATTATAAAGACATTAAGTCCACAATAACCAAATACCAAGGTATAACCATATTTTGAAGTGAATTCATAGAAAATATAAAATTTATTAGAAACAATTGTTAAATGGGACTTTGTGGGATTAAATTTTAATAGCTCAAATGTACAAAGAGAAAAACATCTAAATAAATAAAACAAAGCATTAGGTGCTACATTTTGTCCAAATAGGTAAATGAAATAAAAAGGCGATGTTTCTTAACAAAATTATTTCACCATCGTAATATTTGTGTATTATAAAGACAATAAGTTCACAATAACCAAATTCTAAGGTATAACCATACTTTGAAGTGAATTCGTACAAAATATCAAATTGAGTAGAAACAATTGTTAAATGGGACTTAGTGTGATTAAATTTTAATGGAACAATTGTAAAAGGTAACATTGTGTGATATAATTTAAGTAGATAAATAGTCAACAAAAATCCATATATGAAAATATAGCGAGGACAACATAATTCATAGTTGCAAACAATACATAATAAGTTCATTAGCTTGAACTTACAAAGAGAAAAACATCAAAATAAAATAAAATAAAAAAACAGTATGTGCCACATTTTGTCCCAAATAGCTAAATGAAAAAAAAATTGCGATGGCGGTTGACAAAATCATTTCTCCATCTTGATATCCCTTGTTATCTTGGTGGACGATAGTTGGCCACTGTTGAGTTCTTCGACCGTTTCAGGAATACATCTTTTTGACGGCGTAAGTGCAGAGTTGGCAACTGCAGGGTCATAATCTGCAGAAATGGATAAGGGCTCCTGCTATGACGCAGTTAAAACAATATCAGCATCGTACAATATGAAGAAAGGTATTGTTTAATAGGTTAATTTCTTAATCTTGAAAAAAAAACTCACTGATACTGTCTGCGGTTCATCCTGAGGCAGTTTTTCTAAGATGGCCATCTTTGAAGTATGCTGCAAGTTAAAAAAAAATGTTAGTAAAATGTAATGCACATGGTGTTCATGTTGAGAGTAAGAAAATAGTAGTACCTCTTCATATTTGAAATTATCCCTTATTTTCTTACGTATCTCTTCGTCTGCCTTAAATCCAATGACAGACAGACTAGCCTTGTTAGGTTGAAAAATTGCTCTTATAGCCAACTCCTTCTTGAGCATCGCATCCAGTTCATAAGGGAATTCAAGGGGATCATAATCTCTAGACTAAATCATCAAAATAATATATGTTAAGTAAATGGTAATCAAATAAGGAATATAAACGACATTTTGGTTATACCTTTATCAAATCCATTTTCAACTGAAGAGCGGACTTCCCAATCAACTTTAAACAATCTACATCCCAAAATACGAACTTGTATTTTAACTTTCCATCAGAGGCAAGCACTTCAAGTTTAAATCTATATGATGTGTGATCAAAATACAAATTGTCAGCAATGAAGGATTTGGTTATATACTGATAAACCTTTTTATGCAGTACATAGAAATTACCTTGGGACTGGCTCAGATGAAATGTGTTTGGAATAACACATGAGTTTTCCATCCTTTAAAGACACACTTCTGGTACATTCACTACATCCATCATAATACCATCCTGACTGGCCACATTCAAACTTCTCCAAAGTGGCAACAGTGACACACGTAGTCTCCTGAAACAGAAATAAGTGATTTATGTCAATTATTGGATAAGAAATACGTTTGTCTAATTATGTAATTTTAATAAGTCACAGTTAAAGAGTAACAAACATTTTGCAGAAATGCAATTTTCGAGAGTCAATATTTCAGCTTTCCATAGAAATTTATCTAACTCAGAGAAATGAGAGCTCTGACTCGTGTCAATATGCATGCTTGAAAATGACAGCAATGGCAACTCATTTTTAAGACTGTTAAACATAGATCAAGTTCAAAAGTGTCTGTTAGTAATGCATGAATGTTGAATTATATTTACATAAATGAGACATAAATCTGATATAATGATCACTTAATTCTTTTTAAGGTTTTTAACCTCCTCAATGCTCACATCATTAATCAACAGTTTCGTGTCGTTCCATGAATTAGATACATTTAACGGACAACTTCCTGAAATTTGTCCTACATATAAATGACAGTGCTTAAAGTTGGATCTAATTATAAACAGATACATATGATACCATGAGGTTCTTTGATCCTTGCATTAATCAGTAGGACAACAATACTACCATCATCCTTATGATTGGTGTAATACTTATTAAGTTGCCCAACCAATTTTCCCCAAAGAGTACATTGTACAGAACGTTTGCTGAGTGACAGTAATTACAAAACAAACACCATCAGTATGTTAGAAATATAATGTATTCAGTATCAATATTAGGGTAATAAAATAAGATCACACGCACCTCATATCAGTCAAGGTAAATACAACTTTGCTTTTGTTGTTATCAGGAATTATTTGGGATTGGGAAATTTCAGTAACTCCTCCAACGATATCTGCAAAACAATTTACCATATCCAGTCATGTGTACTGTTGAACTTAATCCTTTAAGTGATTTATTCTAAATGTCAAAATGTAACTCACCATACAATACATTTGTCCTATATTTACCATCAACAATAGCAACCATTACAATTAAGTTGAGGTAGTTCACAGGAATGTCATTTAATGGGACCTTTTTGACAGAAGTAGATCCACAGAAAATCAATTTAAACTTATGATCTGTAGATTTGAAGGAGAAATAATTACTCGAAACTTTGAAATTCTACATAACGTAAGAACATCCAAGCTCAAGCTGCATTTTGAATTTTGGTACCAAATAAGATGGCACAATGGCTTGTATCAAATCCAACTGAGAAAATACAAATATTTTGAAATCAGTGAGGGTATAACAGAACTGTTATAAGAACTGGCATATAAATTTTATTATACCTTTGAATCAAACAGAATAAGCTCCAAGTGCTCCTTATTCCGAGCACTGGTCACAGACCACAAATGCTTATATCTAACACCAATCTTCCATAAATCCTTCGAATCGTCGATGTTATTGATAAATTCGAAAGGCGGACCATGGATGGATATATGGTATCTGTAAAAAATCTATTAAAAGCAAGTTAGGAAGTATGAAGAAGTATGAATGGATAAAGAATAATAACAGAATAACTACAAATCGATTGTTCCTTCGAGTTGCGTTTTGGATCAAATCAGACTGGGATATATGTATGACGTTAGGGTTAGGCTTGATGTAAGGTATGAGATTATAGGGAAATACAAAGTGGGGAAGCATTGAAGGAAGCGTGAATAATGTTTGGCTTTCCATTGCAATTTTAAACTGGATTCAGAGAAAGAGAGTGTTAAGGCACAGGGAAGACAATGGGTTCCAAATGAAAAGCGGCGTACGATGCTTCAGTTTCCCAAGATTCTTCCAATTGCTTACGTTGATTACGGCAGGTTAATTATCATAACAATAGCTTATGATTTGTATGGAAAAAAAATAATAAAATGGAGAAAAAATGTGAGAGTGACACATCAGCCTCAAATGAATGTGGTGCAAGTATTTTTCAAAGTTACATTATTACCCTTGAAATTAGACTAATTAGGAATTTATTAAACAGGGTGTTATGGTAAGTTAATGGTACTTTGATTTTTATAGATTTATAATAGAAAAAATAAGATCAAGCACACCTCATATGAGTTAAGGTAAATATAACTTTGCTTTTGTTGTTATCAGGAATTATTTGGGATTGGGAAATTTCAGTAACTCCTCCAACGATATCTGCAAAACAATTTACCATATGCAGTCATGTGTACTGTTGAACTTAACCCTTTAAGTGATTTATTCTAAATGTCAAAATGTAACTCACCATACAATACATTTGTCCTATATTTACCATGAACAATAGAATCCATTCCAATTAAGTTGAGGTAGTTCACAGGAATGTCATTTAGTGGGACATTTTTGAAAGAAGTAGATCCACAGAAAATCAATTTAAACTTATGATCTGTAGATTTGAAGGAGAAATCATTACTCGAAACTTTGAAATTCTGCATAACGTAAGAACATCCAAGCTCAAGATGCGTTTTGAATTTTGGTACCAAATAAGGTGGCACAATAGCTTGAATCAAATCAAACTGAGAAAATACAAATATTTTGAAATCAGTGAGGGTATAACAGAACTGTTATAAGAACTGGCATATAAATTTTATAATACCTTTGAATCAAACAGAATAAGCTCCAAGTGCTCCTTATTCTGAGCACTGGTCACAGACCACAAATGCTTACATCTAACAACAATCTTCCATAAATCCTTCGAATCATCGATGTTATTGATAAATTCGATAGGGCGCGCCATGGATGGATATATGGTATATGTAAAAAATCTGTTAAAAGCAAGTTAGGCAGTATGAAAAAGTATGAATGGATAAAGAATAATAACAGAATAACTATAGATCGATTGTTCTTTCCAATTGCGTTTTGGGTCAAATCAGACAGGGATATATGTATGACGTTAGGGTTAGGTTTGATGTAAGGTATGAGATTATTGGGAAATACAAAGTGGGGAAGCATTGAATGAAGCGTGAAGAACGTTTGGATTCCCATTGCAATTTCAAACTTGAATCAGAGAAAGAGAGTGTTAAGGCTTGGGGAAGACAATGGGTTCCAAATGAAAAGCGGCGTACGACGCTTCAGTTTCCCAAGATTCTTCCAATTGCTTACGTTGATTACAGTAGGTTAATTATCATAACAATAGGTTATGATTTGTGTGGAAAAAAAAATAAAATGGAGAAAAAATGTGAGAGTGACACATCAGCCTAAAATGAATGTGGTGCAAGTATTTTTCAAAGTTACATTATTACCCTTGAAACTAGACTAATTAGGAATTTACTAAACAGGGTGTTATGGTAAGTTAATGGTACTTTGAGTTTTATAGATTTATAATAGAAAAAATAAGATCACACGCACCTCATGAGTCAAGGTAAATATAACTTTGCTTTTGTTGTTATCAGGAATTATTTGGGATTGGGAAATTTCAGTAACTCCTCCAACGATATCTGCCAAAAAATTTACCATATCCAGTCATGTGTACTATTGAACTTAACCCTTTATGTGATTTATTCTAAATGTCAAAATGTAACTCACCATACAATACATTTGTCCTATATTTACCATTAACAATAGCATCCATTCCAATTAAGTTGAGGTAGTTCACAGAAACGTCATTTAGTGGGACCTCTTTGACATAAGTAGATCCACAGAAAATCTATTTAAACTTATGATCTGTAGATTTGAAGGAGAACTCATTACTCGGAACTTTGAAATTCTACATAACGTAAGAACATCCAAGCTCAAGCTGCATTTTGAATTTTGGTACCAAATAAGGTGGCACAATGGCTTGAATCAAATCCAACTGAGAAAATACAAATATTTTGAAATCAGTGAGGGTATAACAGAACTGTTATAAGAACTGGCATATAAATTTTATAATACCTTTGAATCAAACAAAATAATTTCCAAGTGCTCCTTATTCTGAGCACTGGTCACAGACCACAAATGCTTACATCTAACAGCAATCTTCCATAAATCCTTCGAATCGTCGATGTTATTGATAAATTCGATAGGGCGCGCCATGGATGGATATATGGTATCTGTAAAAAATATGTTAAAAGCAAGATAGGCAATATGAAGAAGTATGAATGGATAAATAATAATAACAGAATAACTACAGATCAATTGTTCCTTCCAGTTACGTTTTAGATCAAATCAGACAGGGATATGTGTATGACGTTAGGGTTAGGCTTGATGTAACGTATGAGATTATAGGGAAATATAAAGTGGGGAAGCATTGAAGGAAGCGTGAAGAACGTTTGGATTCCCATTGCAATTTCAAATTTGATTCAGAGAAAGAGAGTCTTAAGGCATGGGGGAAGTCAATGGGTTCCAAATGAAAAGCGGTGTACGACGCTTCAGTTTCCCAAGATTCTTCCAATTGCTTACGTTGATTACGGCAGGTTAATTATCATAATAATAGGTTATGATTTGTGTGGAAAAAAAATAATAAAATGGAGAAAAAATGTGAGAGTGACACATTAGCCTCAAATGAATGTGGTGCAAGTATTTTTCAAAGTTACATTATTACCCTTGAAATTAGACTAATTAGGAATTTACTAAACAGGGTGTTATGGTAAGTTAATGCTACTTTGATTTTTATAGATTTATAATAGAAAAAGTAAGATCACACGCACCTCATATGAGTCAAGGTAAATACAACTTTGCTTTTGTTGTTATCAGGAATTATTTGGGATTGGGAAATTTCAGTAACTCCTCCAACGATATCTGCAAAACAATTTACCATATCCAGTCATGTGTACTGTTGAACTTAATCCTTTAAGTGATTTATTCTAAATGTCAAAATGTAACTCACCATACAATACATTTGTCCTATATTTACCATCAACAATAGCATCCATTCCAATTAAGTTGAGGTAGTTCACAGGAATGTCATTTAGTGGGACCTTTTTGATAGAAGTAGATCCACAGAAAATCTATTTAAACTTATGATCTGTAGATTTGAAGGAGAAATCATTACTCGAAACATTGAAATTCTGCATAACGTAAGAACATCCAAGCTCAAGTTGCATTTTGAATTTTGGTACCAAATAAGGTGGCACAATGGCTTGAATCAAATCCAACTGAGAAAATACAAACATTGTGAAATCAGTGAGGGTATAACATAACTGTTATAAGAATTGGCATATAAATTTTATAATACCTTTGAATCAAACAGAATAAGCTCCAAGTGCTCCTTATTCTGAGCACTGGTCACAAACCACAATACTTACATCTTACAACAATCTTCCATAAATCCTTCGAATCGTCGATGTTATTGATAAATTCGATAGGGCGCGCCATGGATGGATATATGGTATCTATAAAAAATATGTTAAAAGCAAGTTAGGCAGTATGAAGAAGTATGAATGGATAAAAAATAATAATAGAATAACTACAGATCGATTGCTCCTTCCAGTTGCGTTTTAGATCAAATCAGACAGGGATATATGTATGACGTTAGGGTTAGGCTTGATGTAAGTTATGAGATTATAGGGAAATACAAAGTGGGGAAGCATTGAAGGAAGCATGAAGAACGTTTGGCTTCCCATTGCAATTTCAAAATGGATTCAGAGAAAGAGAGTGTTAAGGCATGGGGAAGACAATGGGTTCTAAATGAAAAGCGGCGTACGACGCTTCCCGTTTCCCAAGATTCTTCCAATTGCTTATGTTAATTACGGCAGGTTAATTATTATAACAATAAGTTATTATTTGTGTGGAAAAAAATAATAAAATGGAGAAAAAATGTGAGAGTGACACATTAGCCTCAAATGAATGTGGTGCAAGTATTTTTCAAAGTTACATTATTACCCTTGAAATTAGACTAATTAGGAATTTATTAAACAGGGTGTTATGGTAAGTTAATGGTACTTTGATTTTTATAGATTTATAATAGAAAAAATAAGATCAAGCACACCTCATATGAGTTAAGGTAAATATAACTTTGCTTTTGTTGTTATCAGGAATTATTTGGGATTGGGAAATTTCAGTAACTCCTCCAACGATATCTGCCAAAAAATTTACCATATCCAGTCATGTGTACTATTGAACTTAACCCTTTATGTGATTTATTCTAAATGTCAAAATGTAACTCACCATACAATACATTTGTCCTATATTTACCATCAACAATAGCAACCATTACAATTAAGTTGAGGTAGTTCACAGGAATGTCATTTAATGGGACCTTTTTGACAGAAGTAGATCCACAGAAAATCAATTTAAACTTATGATCTGTAGATTTGAAGGAGAAATCATTACTCGAAACTTTGAAATTCTGCATAACGTAAGAACATCCAAGCTCAAGATGCGTTTTGAATTTTGGTACCAAATAAGGTGGCACAATAGCTTGAATCAAATCAAACTGAGAAAATACAAATATTTTGAAATCAGTGAGGGTATAACAGAACTGTTATAAGAACTGGCATATAAATTTTATTATACCTTTGAATCAAACAGAATAAGCTCCAAGTGCTCCTTATTCCGAGCACTGGTCACAGACCACAAATGCTTATATCTAACACCAATCTTCCATAAATCCTTCGAATCGTCGATGTTATTGATAAATTCGATAGGGCGCGCCATGGATGGATATATGGTATCTATAAAAAATATGTTAAAAGCAAGTTAGGCAGTATGAAGAAGTATGAATGGATAAAAAATAATAATAGAATAACTACAGATCGATTGCTCCTTCCAGTTGCGTTTTAGATCAAATCAGACAGGGATATATGTATGACGTTAGGGTTAGGCTTGATGTAAGTTATGAGATTATAGGAAATACAAAGTGGGGAAGCATTGAAGGAAGCATGAAGAACGTTTGGCTTCCCATTGCAATTTCAAAATGGATTCAGAGAAAGAGAGTGTTAAGGCATGGGGAAGACAATGGGTTCTAAATGAAAAGCGGCGTACGACGCTTCCCGTTTCCCAAGATTCTTCCAATTGCTTATGTTAATTACGGCAGGTTAATTATTATAACAATAAGTTATTATTTGTGTGGAAAAAAATAATAAAATGGAGAAAAAATGTGAGAGTGACACATTAGCCTCAAATGAATGTGGTGCAAGTATTTTTCAAAGTTACATTATTACCCTTGAAATTAGACTAGTTAGGAATTTACTAAATAGAGTGTTATGGTAACTTAATGGTACTTTGATTTTTATAGATTTATAATAGATTAGATGGAGGGAAATTATCATCTCTAAAAGTAAATGAACGAGTACAAGTTACCAAAATATGAACAGACGAATGAATGAAGTTCAAATAAAACCTCTTCTACTTCTTCAAGTGATCAATTGTAGTAGTAAATAAGTAGTCCATTTATTTTTTTTTTAAAAAGAGTCCGCCTAGGAAAACGGTACTCCCGCTATCCTAAATTATAAGAGAAAGTTACTTTTTAGATAGATTGAATAATTAATGTATATGGTCTATATATTGACTAAATACATTAATTATTCAATGAATCTAAAAAATAACTTTCTCTTATAATTTATGACGGATGGATTATATCGTTATTCACTGTTTTAATATTAAAGAATGAATTGTGATTAATTCACACTATAACGAATATAATATGTGTCACAACACATACCTACTGAAATCTCAAAAGCTTTTACACGGTTACAACTACTATCTCCGTTCCTAAATATTTCTACAAATAATTTATTAACACGTGTTGTTAGGGCATATGTTAACTTTTTTCTTAAATTTATAAAATTTTACAAATTTATCCTTAGAAAGAGAAATAATAAATGTTTATATAAGTGTATTTATTACAAATTGTAGAAAAAGATGTAATATAATTAGAGGTATGTTTGAAAAAAAAGAAGTTATTAATGCAGTTGAAGAGAGTCTTATAAAAAGAACAAGAAAAAAACATAAAATGAGCCTTATAATTAGGGACGGAGGTAGTATTATTTAAAACCTTAGCTCTTTACATGTAATTCGATAAATATAATTATGAAAAGAAAATTCAATCCTTATTTAATGAAAGTATTTCGTTTAATTTAAGAGTATTCAAAACCGAACTAGTCCAATAGAAAATCGTTAACTGACAAATCAAACCGCAAAAAATTATATTTTATTTTGGATGTGTTTAGGTCATTTTTAACTGAACTCCACATATCAATTCGATTAGTGGTTTATATTTTGCAAACTGAAATAAAACAAACCAACACATGTTATGTTACAAACCAAACTTCAAAATTAATCCACGTCCAACTCAAACTCAAACTTATTTTGCCATATCCTTACCATTACGAACAATTTTCTCTTCATACTTAGAGTTTTAGTTTCAACCTTCTCAAATATCTTCTAGCAGTATCGCGCCTTTTTTCTTATCATTTTCGCCAAATACATCTTGCCTCTTCTTTTCTAATCTCTCATTTCTTATGCTCTTTCTTTTTCATCTTCTCATTTTTATGCTATTGTTCTCTCTTTCAATTTTATTTTGTCGCATCTCTTCTTTTCTAATCTTTCGTCATTTTTGTTCTTTATTTTGCATCTTTCTTAAACTCTCATCTCCTATGTTTTTTCTATTTTATTATGATGTTTTTTATATTGTTTTATGTTTTTTATTCAACTTTTTATCTAATCTGATTTTTGTATATTAAATAGAAAACTATTGTCTCTGATAAATTTTGTTGTTATTTGTTAAATAGGTTGAGATTCGTGCATCGTGTGAAATTGAGATTGGTAGTGCGTGAGGCACTTTTAGTGAGGAGAGAAATAGATGATAATATAGGAAATAAGGACTGTATTATTCACTTGAAAATTGTATTGTACAAAATAAGGATACACAATATGATATTTATATATAACCCTAATTGAGCTTGGGCATACATAACTAGATTATATTTAAATATTAAATCTAATCTAATCAAATCTAATCTAATATATCAACATACCCCATAATCCAAGTTGTCGGACCTCGCTAATCATAGTCGATCTGAACTATTCCTAATTTCTTTCTAAAGTTCTGGAATTTTTCGATCTTCAATCATTTGGTGAAGATGTCGGCCAACTGTCCTTCACTTGAGCAATGTATAACTTCAAGTTCACCTCAATTTACCTTTTCCCTCAAGAAGTGAAACCTAAATTCGATATGGTTACTTTTTCCATGCAGAACTGGAGCCAGATTTATAGCTGACTTATTGTCGATTTGCAACACTAGCAGTTTCTTCACTTCGACAGTCATTTCTTCAAGTACTTTTATCCAAATTTCTTTACAAGGAACATATGATCTTGCTATATATTCATCTTCGTAGGAGGAAAATGTCACCACATATTGTTTTCTCGAGCACCATGAAATTGGGGCACCAAATACTTGAAAGAAATATCCATTTGTGCTTCTTCGATCTTCCTTATCTCCAAATAAACTAGAATTTGAAAAACAAGTAATTGTTGCTTCTTTTCCTTTAGAATCTCATCAAAATAGAAGTCCATAGTCTATTGATCTTTTTAAGTATCTTAGAATTCTTCTCGCAGCCTTTATGTGCGACATTCTTGGTTCACCCAGGAATCTGCTCACAAATCCAACTGTGAAACTTATATCAGGTCGACTATTACACAGATACCTCAAAGATCCCATAATTTGCTTTAACAAAGTTACATTGACTTTGTCTTCCTCTCCATTTTTCTCCAACTTCGCATTTGGTTCGTCAGGTGAGACTGCAAGATTTGAATCATCCATTCTGAATCTCTTGAGTATCTCTTTGACATACTTTATTTGATCTAGCAAAATACCTTGCTTGGACATTTGAAATTCTATGCCTAGGAAATAAGACAATTTTCCAAGATCTGACATTTCAAATTCCTTCGTCATCATCTCTTTGAACTTCGACAAGTTTTCCAAGTTATATCTAGTTACTAGCAAGTCATCGACATATAAGTAGATGATTGTTATATCTTGTGATACAACCTGAACATAGACACCATACTCTAATTTACATTTGATAAATCCTAATTGGACTAAGTATGAGTCAATCTTCTTGTTCCATACCCTAGGTGCCTACTTGAGGCCATAATGTGCTTTGTGCAACTTATATACTTTACTTGCTTCCTTTTGAATCATAAACTCATGAGCTTGTGAACATAGACCTCTTTGTCTAAAGGACCATTCAAAAATGATGATTTTACATCTAAATGAAATGGTGACCAACCTTGGTTACATGCTAATGCTACCAGTAGTCTAACAGTCTTCATGCTTGCTACGGGAGAAAATACTTCGGTGTAGTCGAGTCTTGCTCTTTGAGGAAAACCTCAAACTACTAATATTGCTTTATGTCTAGCTATTGACCCATCATCATTGTGTTTCAACTTGAACACCCACTTTACTTCGATAGGTTTTTGTATGTGCTAGCAATTCGACTAACTCCCATGTGTTGTTTCTTTCTATTGCATGTAACTCTTCGACCATGGCTAACTTCCATTGTTTAGTCTTCAAAGATTTGCTATAGTTAATTAGTTCAACATCTACAAGTAAAGAAAATGAACTAACTCTCCATCTGGTCTTACTTCATCATCACATGTGATCAACTTCTTCGATTACGATTGGAATATTAGCAATTTCTTCGACTTCATCAATTTCTTCGTCGAATTCATAGCTCATTAATGGCTTGTTAATCGAATCATTAGAATTCCAACCCTTGGCAGAATTTTCATCAATCACAATATCTCTACTCAACACAATCTTCTCATTAATTTGATTGAATAACATGTATACACCAGTTTTATGATATCTTACCAGAATTATAGGTTCACTCTTATCATCAAGCTTCCTTCTTCTCGCATCAGGAATATGCTAGCCAAACACCTTTAAATGACTTACTAATGGTCGTTTTCCACTCCACACTTCTTCAGGAACCTTGTTCTTTAATATCTTAGTAGGGCACCTATTCAGGATATAAACAGTAGTCGAAACATCTTCTCCTCATAAATATTTTGGCAAATTCTTTTGCTTCATCATGCATCTCGCAATATCCAATATGGTTATGTTTCTTCTTTCTACAAATTCCATTATGTTGAGGCGTATAAGGAGCAGTTACCTTATGATCAACACCATGTTCGGCATAGAAATCTTCAAAGATCTTGGATGTGAATACTACCCCTCCATCTGTTCGCAGACCTTTGATCTTCTTCTCACTCTAGTTTTCGACAAGCATCTTGAATCTCTTAAAGATTTCGAATACTCCGTCCTTTCTCTTAATCACATAGATCCACAACTTTGGACTCCACTCATCCACAAAAGAACAAAATATATATTTCCACTAATGGTATGTTCTTTGAATGGTCCATATACATCTGAATATACCACTTCGAGAATCCGTGATGATCACATGGGCAAAGTTTAAACAAAAGAATTTCTAGATTGCTTTCCGACTAAACAACCTTCACAAAGTTTGTCAAAAATCTAAAGACTTGTAATACCATTAACCATATCTTGAGTAATTATTTGATTGAGTGATAAAAAATTCAAATGTCTAAACCTCAAATGCCATAACCAACTATCCTTGTGATCAACAACAGTTTTCAAACATTGAACTTCTGCCGAGCTGATCATAGTCTTAAGTATCATATTCTTCGACAACGAAGATTTTAAGACCAAAATGTTCTTGGTATTGAACAATTTCAAAGCTCCATATTTCATAACAACCGAGAAACCTTTTTCAACCAGTTTCCCAATAATTAGCAAGTTGCACTTCATTTCAGGTACATAGAGAATATTTATGACCATAGATTTCCCTACATTGCTCATTTGAAATATCGTGTTACCATTACCTTCTCCTTGAAACAAACTATTATCATCAAGTTTTACCTTGCTTTTCTTCGACTCATGGTAGTATGCCAACCACTCCTTTCGACCATTCATGTGATTCGAGCAGCCCAATTTGCGCAACCACGTCTTGGATTTGACATGGTTATTTGAAACTGCAGCCATAACCACCATACCACCTTCAAAATCATTTGAATCTTTGCGTGCAAGGTTCGCTCATTCGTCATTGCATGTCGATCCCTTGTCTTTTTTGTACCAACAATTATTGGATACGTGAACCCACTTTTCACGATTATAGCATTGCATACCTTTTATATCTTCTTTGTCATTTTGATAGTTTCCTCATTCTATTTTCGAGGAATCAAAAGTTGTATCTTCGACCTGATGCTTGTGAGGTTTCGACTGTAGCGGTAAAAATCTTCGACTAATCCATTAATTGAATCAACTCGTAAAAATAACAATGAAGTTTCCACCGTGCGTTTGTTTTATCCAAGAGGAAAATGTCTCACTTCACTACATATTGTAGAAGTATAGTAGTTTGCATCACTACAAAGAATCGACAAGAGTATAATCTTTTAAGAAAATGGTTTTAAATGAAAAAAGCCAAAATGGCTCAAAAGTTTTGAGTGAGGTTAATTGACTCTTAGTCTTGATAGAAATGTCAAAATATTATTAAATTAGTTAATGTTTTTTTAAAGAAAATAATTTGAAAAAAATGCATGGACATAAGTCCAAGTTTATTATGAAGGTGGTTTGAGGTTGAAAACAAGAAGCTTTTTGAAAAGAGGGAGAAGATTTTGAAAATTAAAGAAGAGGAGGAGATGAAGAGGCCATCCTATGTACGGGAAAGTGAAAGGTGAGAGTAAAAGAAAGATCTAACCAGGTGAGAAATCAGTACTTGACATCAAGAATCCAATACCATATTTCCATCCTTTGGATTATCAAACAAGCCAACAAGTAACTGGGCAAAAAAATACCAAGTCTCAGATAAATCTATGCTTCAGATGAAATCATGTCTTCAAAAATCGGGTAGAGTAACAACTGTATTTGGAGGAAATTCACTCATAAACGAGTATAAAAAAAATAACCCGCACACAAAAACTAATAACCCAAATACATACATCATAACTGAAGGCGTAAAAAACACAAGAAAGGGGGTGTTTGAATTGGGCTTTATACTTTGAAAACTTTTACTCTTATGAATAATCCCTTGAATATGCTTTGCTTTGATGAAGAATAAAAGATATGAAAGCAGTAAATAACACAATATTTTTATCCTAGTTCACTTGAAACATCAAGCTACTCTAGTCCACCCTTCCGAGGTGATTTGCCTCTCTCCACCGAGAACTTAATCCATTATAACTAAACTGATTACACTTGCACAGGAAACCACCGGTGACTAACACCTCCGCACACCAATTATGTATGACTAACAACCTCTAAGACTAATTGTCCTAGACTTCTTAAGAAGCTAACTCAACTGGTCTCTAAATGAACAATTAAACAACAGTTTGATAACAAGGTTGTTTACAAGTAAATATGATTCTACACAAGCTGATTACGTAAACAGATTTTTAGTACAAAATGACTTGAATGAATTTACATATTTTTACAAAGAATAAAGAATTTATACGCATAGAGTTTCCTCGTGAATTAGCAGTTGTTTCTTCAAGTATTCAAGCTCTTATATAGTGCCATGCATGATGTAACCGTTGGAGGGTACATTTGGAATATGAAACTTGTGGCGGCTTGAAAGAACGTGGGGGACAAGATCATACACAGTGTTCTTCCTTCATGGTAGTGTAATGAAACGTTTTATTTGTACCATGTATTGTTGTACCACATTAACATTATCTTCTTTCCTTCTGCACTTCATAGGCTTCTGTGAGTATGAGTTTAGAAGTGGAGAATCTAACTTCTGTTTGATCAAAAATTCAAGTCTTAGGAGTCTTCAGATCTTCCTCTTCAGAGACTTTAGCACTTGGTTTTGAAAAACCTTGTATCATAACCAAAGTTTGAAAGAACTTCAAGTCTTGGAATCTTCAAAATCACATTCTTCAGAGTCTTCAGCACTTGGTCTTCAGAAGAACTTCAAGTCTTGGAATCTTCAGAATCACACTCTTCAGAGTCTTCAACACTTCGTCTTCAGAACCCTTTATGTCGTAACCCAAGTTTAGAATAATTTCAAGTCTTTCGAATCTTCAGAGCCACGTCTTTAGAGTCTTTAAGCACTTGGTCTTCAGAACCCTTTGTCTTCAGAAACTTGAGTCTTGATCATCTTGACATAAGTCACTCTTTTGCATTTAGATCTTCTGACTGGTTTCTTCAGCCGAATGTATCAGAGTAACTAGACTTCAGAGTCTTCTGAAGCTTTCCTCGCTACTTTGTTCATCAGAACCTCTGTAGCTTAGAAGCGGAGTATTTTCTCTTCTAATGTCTTGGCCAAATCATTCATCAGAAGAAGAACCTGTTTTTTATCTTAAATATACAACAAACAATAGAGTAACAAAAATTGTTTACTCAAACATACTCTTTGTTATCATCAAAACTCAGAGACATAATTGCATAACTAAATCTTGTTCTAATAATCTCCCCCTTTTTGATGATGACAAAACTATGTATTCTGATGACACAAATTTTCATAATATTAGAAGAAAGTTAAACAAGAGAAAGGTAAGGACTACTTAACCCTTACATGAAAACTTCCCTTGAATCATAGACTTGGTGAGAGATCAGAACTTTTGACTAAAGACCATCTGAGCAACAACTCCCCCTGGTTCCAATAGATCACATGAAAGATATTGAGAGTCTTGATTCTTGAAGACGCAACTTCTCAACTGAGAACCTGAACTCTAATGTCAGTCAGACAAGTTCCAGAATTTCTAGTTAGAATTTGACTTCGAGTTAACTCTTTCATAGTCTAGTGTAAAGAGTCAGATGCACAAACTTTCTTTAGATTCTTGAAAAATCTTGAAAAAAGAAAAGAAACACAATTCTACCAGGAAACAACAATTTATATTTGGTTAGAAATGTAAGCAGCATTTTTTCATAGAATTTTATCATTGAGAATCAAAATTACTTCTTTAACTACTCCCCCTTTTGTCATAATCAAAAAGATATATTTTAAAAACATGTGAAAAACACATAAATAGAATAATAGACAAAAGAAATGTGTTTTCTATTCATTGAAACAGATTGAAAACATTAACAAGAACACCAAAATTAAAAGTTCTTAATAAAAACTAGAAAATGGATTCAAAACATCAGGTTTATGGATTAGAAGGAAAAGGATCCGGTCCAATCATCTTCTAAAGAATCAAAGGAAGCATGTTCTGAACGTTCTCATTGGTAGTTGAAGCAACTCGATTTTCAAAAATCATTTAATTCTCGAAAACAGTGAAATCGCCACCTAATTTTATTTGTTCTAAAAAGAACGGGAAAATATAGATAAAACCCCAAACAAGCGGATAAGGCGGTCTACGTGACCAAAAAGTGGGATCGGGAGTCGGTTATGTAAGGGGAAGGTATTAGCACCCCTTACATCCATCGTACTCGATGGGACCCATTTAATTCTACGCGTTTGTGTGTGTGTTTGTTGCTAAGTTATGAATATCAAAAGGAAGAGAAATTGTTTGTTATTATTTTGAGTTTGGCACGGTTTCGGAACCGTGTGCCTACATATTCCCTTGTGCAATGGGAAAGTCAAAACTCTGTAGTTCCTCTTAAAAAGGTTTTGAATTTGTTTTATTGATTTTATAAGAAAAATCGTGCATTCTAGACATCTCAAATGCTTGAACTTGGACTTGTTTAGTTTGTTTGAAAATCTTTAAGTCCACGTTCGTGTTTGAGATGACTATTGCACGCTCTTTATCGGAAAAGAGTTTTTATGATCGCGTATGAGCGATAAAAGAATTTGAGTGAGTTGAATTTTTTTTTATGTGGGTGAAAAGTACCGAACCATAAGACTAGCATCCTATGATTCAAATACTAGAAACAAGATGAACTCAATGTTCAACGAGTCGTCTATCATCCCAAAAGTTTTTTTTTATGAAAGAGTGAAGTGGAGCAAGGTTCACGTTATTAAGGATCTTTAAGCAGTTAGTCTAGCATCCAACGACTTAAAGATTCGAAGTTCATTTTTTTGCAAGTGTTTAAACAATTAGTCTAGCATCCAACGACTTAAACACTTGAGTTTTCTTTATGAAAGAATTTAGAAAATGCACTCGACGTTGGATCGAGGTTTGTAATTTAATTATGAAAGTGTTTTGGAGGTACGGGTTATGATTAATTAAACATATGGACTAAGGTGTGATAATGGAAATGAACAAATAATTGTATACAAGCATTAAATAAAACAAGTAAATAAATTAAGAGCCCATACAAGGTGGCTTGCACGAATAAACGATTTATACTGTGTAGGTGCATGCACGAAATAAATTTAATCGACTAATTAAACGAAACTTAATCAAGTAATTAATTTAATAAAATTAATCGGATGGGCCAATTAATTTTAAATAACTTAATTAGATAATTAAATAATGTTTAACGATCAATCAAAGTTTCATTGTAAGCCCAAGAGTAAGCGTGGTGTGTGCACAAATGTGTGGCCGTTGTGACGCTTCAAAGCTTTGTCAACTCAGGGTTAAAAAGATGGCTCGCACGGGTATTAGTTTGAAAATATTTTCGGTTGTGCTTTGTGAATAATTAAATAATAAAGCAATAAAATTATTTACTAATTATTACAACAAGTGGGGAATGGGGGTACAAATTTACAAATGGAGAATAATATAGAAAAGAAAATGCTAAAAATTTCCTAATAATAAAAATAAATAAAATAAAAAAAACCAACTAACACTACTATTATTATTTTTTGTATTTTTATTTGAAAGTGTACTAATAATTTTAATGGTTAAGAAAAATAATAGTAATAATTTTTTTATTAAGAAAATAACAATAATTCATGATAATAATAATAATATTGAGAAAATAATGGTTAACAATAATAACTAGTAGTAATACTAATACTAAATATTAGTAATAATAGTAGTATTAATAATAATAGTGTTTTACTAAGTAATAATAATAAATATAATAGTTATTAAGTAATAATAATAATAATTATAATAATAGTTATAATAATAATAATAAACAAAATAGAAAATGAAAAGGAAAATGGAAAGATCAGACCCTGTTTTCTTTCTCACGCGTTTTCACCTCTCTCACTCTCATCCTCTCTCGAACCCTCATCGTCCTCTCTCTCGCCGGAACTCTCGTTCTCTCTCGCCGTCGCCGCGTTCTAGCTCTCTCACAGTCGCCGCGTTCTGATTGTCCCGTCTCTCTCTCTCAACGATTCGCGATCCGGGTTGTTTCTCTTCTCTCTCGATCGCGATCGTCTCAAGCATCGCATGCATCGATTTCGATTTGCTTTGATTCGATAATGTTCGATTTCTGGGTTTTGCAGGTGTTGATAGTTGGCGCTGACTGAAAGGGGGTGAACGAACCTCTCCGATTTGGCCCCTTTTGGGAGCTCTGCGTCGCCTCGTCTCCTTTCGGGTGAGACCGTTCCTCTTACGAACTTCTTTCCTCTTCTTCTCTCTGATATCAGAACAAAGTTTCTGAAAAAAAATATCTGAAGGGCTAGTTTTAGGGAAATGATGATTAGTGTTAGGGTTTGGATGTTGTTTGATTTGGCTATCGTGTTTGCTGTTTACCTTTTTTACGATTTCTGGTTTTGGGGTTTTGGTTGTTTGGTATGGAATGGCTACTGATCCTTTTGCTTGGAACTGGTTTTTTGAACAGATATTACTTTTTTCTCCCCCTTCAAAATGGTTTGGGACTGGTATCTATATTGAACAGATACTCCTTGGTTCCTTTCTCTTTTCTCTCTGTTTCTGAAACTGTCTTGAACAGATTCTCCCATCTGATTTTCTGCTATGGTTTGTATTGAAAGGTCTTTTTCAAAAAACAACAGGTGCTCTATTTGTATCTTTGATTCTATCTCTGTTGCTGGCTTGCTTGTTCTACTTGCCTTTGTAGCCTTGACTTTGCTCTTTTGATGTTCTACTGCTGTGTATTGGCTTGTCCTACCATCTTTTGCCCTAAACATGTTTCTTGTCTGCTCCTGCTCTGCTCCTGCTCTGTCCCTGCTCTGTCCTTCATATGCTGATAAACATATATTTTGTTTTACTTGCTGCCAGTTCAGAAGTTATCTGTTGCTTGCTGCTGTGAATAACCATGCTATAATTTTGGTTTGACCATTTATTTTCTGAACTGTGATGAGTTATTGGGCTGGATTATTGGGTTGGACTGGGGAAATGTGATGCTGTCCTGATTTCCTTTTTATACCTCCTTTGTGAACCAACAACGGAAGTTGTTGTGATTTGCAATGGAGGTAATGATAACGCCGATGAAGGAACTTTCGAGGCTTTGTCATCTGAAACAAATAACCTTCGATCCTGATTCCTAAAATTAGCCCTAATGATGAGTTTGAAAACTTCTTTGACATTATCGTCTATGTTCAAGTGCAGAACTACTAATCATGCTCTCTTTTCTTGCTTTCAGGTAAACGCGGAGGACAAAAATTTGGAGACTTGAAGACGAAGAAACTTGCATAGTAACATGAAGATAGAATGACAATTGGGATCAATTTTGCATTATAACTTTTAGGACTTGTAATTAGAACTTAGAAATAGAATGCTTGTATTTTACTTAGAGAAAGTGTGTAAACATCTCCTTGTAAGCTTCTTAAATCTTGTATGATAACTCTGGATGACTTTTGTCAATTGGATGAATGACACTTTCTTTATTAAATTCTTGCCATGGTATTTGCGATAACAAATTTCCTTTTAAATGAAATTCTATGGAACAAACGAAATTATTCCATCTTTACTTCTGCATGAAACAATCTCATGAATTTTTGTACAAGAATCCTTCACTTGTGAGTCCATAATAATAACAACACAGTGTTCTCGATTGCTCTTACATAATGTACCTCCACAATCCTCAAAATAAAAAGCCCAACCAAAAGCCCAAAACTCACTTTATCGTGAAAACTCAATAAAACCTCTAATGACAAATTTTATAACAACTTGATTAAAGAACAAGCGTGCACTGCGATAAGCGTCACCTTAATAATACTTCAAGAATTTGAAGCACTTGCAATTGTGGCTCTTCTGGTGAAACAATTAATAAGTCTCGAGTCGTAGGAACCCTTGATGACTGAGTAAACGGCGGAGCGAGAGAATACGGGAGCCACTTTGGACTGATCAATACACAACCCAAATTCCGCCGCTTAAAGGAAATACGAAAGTTGAGAAAACCTCGGTTCAACCACAGTACACGAGTATTAATGAAAAGTAGGCTTAAATTAAGGGGGTAAATTTTAGGGTGCGACAGTTGCCCCTATTCAATCATCTTAAACCTGATAAGTGAGAAAAAGCGACAGCTTTCGAACGTTCAAGGTGGAAGAGGATTGAATACCAGAGAACCCCGAAAGTTTGCCCCACGCGGGAAACCAATGCCACAAAAGAAATCATAACATATCTTGACTACGGAGGCAAGAAAAAACGCTTGAAGAGAAAACTTGCTAAGCATTAACGGAATGCTTTAACACAACAGTGCCCAAATTAGGAGATTTCAACAACACTGGGGACAACCGTGTAACCGAAATGACTTTGACAATAATTTTAATGAAAATGCTATGAGAAGAGAAAACGAACTTCTCAAGCGAAAAGAAAAACAATATATTAAGAATTTGACATGATTGGGGACTTAACAAAGAGTTCCCTGATAATTAAGGAATACCTGGAGACCTTAAACAAAAATTTGAAAAATTGACACGATTGAGAACTTAACAAAGAGTTCTCTGAACTAAGGAATACCTGGAAACCTTAAACAAAATTTAGAAATGACACGATTGAGAACTTAACAAAGAGTTCTCTGAATAGATGGCTAGAACAATATCGGAATTGTTGGTGCACGAAAGTGCGAGGAGCCATGGCATACTTTGTCGACCGTAACCTCCGAGTTTCCCGAACAAAATCGAGCATCGAGAGTACAACCGGGATGAACAAAACAATATCTAGCACACCGGCGTGATATAGATGTTTATGAAGTCGGTAAATCTTATTTCCGACGTTCCTGCTGATGAGAGATCTTACTGAACATGTACGGACATGTTGAACAACCACGAGTTGACAAGATCTTCAATTTGTATGCGCTAGCTTTAGGTAATAGAAGAATCGATTCAAGACCGTGATGAAAAACTTCTAGGGTAATGAGCTTCAATTTGCTGGCATTGTATAGACAAATGCGTTGTAGCAAGTGGATATGTAGATCAACTTCTGAGTTGGAGAAATATCCTGAGATAGAATAAACATCCCGCCGGGTGGATATTTATTTGTTGAGTAGTTGATAACTTACTGGGGAAATAAATGCACCAGAAGTTTGATGTAATTTTCTGAGAACAACTCAGAGGAGTATATTGTGGAAGCCATTGCCAATAGTATTTGCTGAGAAGATTCTTGTCTGAAAGAAATCTTTGAAAATACCAAGAATAATATTGTAGTAATCCTTTCTGAAGGAGATTCACTTGGGGAGAGAAATAAGCTTCGTTGGGGAAACTTCGTAAGAAAACCGTGTGGAAAATTCACTGGGGATTCCCGGTTGATAATTTTGCTGACATTAGAGTCCGTCTGAAAGAGACAACCGTTTCGCTGGGGAAGAAATCTCGATTGGAGAAAACATCAGTTGTTGAGATCCATACAAGTATATAACTTGTGCTGTAGGATAAAGGATAATTGTCGCCTGGGAATTAATCCTTCAATTTGATCCTTACGAGGACATCTACGGTTTCAGTTGACAAACCTGCAAAACAAATAGCCGAAGCTAATGCATGGGTATGATATGCATGAGTATGATATGCATGTTATGATTTTTTTTAATGCAAATGGTGTATGATTTCCTGATACTGTTGAGAGGAGGAAGATATCATTGGGGAATCCAATTGAACGATCTTGTTGTCATAAGAGTTCACTGGGGATGATCAATCGATCTTCTGGGGAAGAGACTTCATTGGAGAATTGACACTATTGTCGACTGTCCTTCACTCAAGCATTCTCCTGGCACTGGGGAGAAGAACTAAGTTTCCATTTGAGAAATAGTCTTCTGCTTGCACTTGACTTCATTCTCGAAAGATCCCGAGTCCTGACTGGGGTTTATGCATGAACATATTTGATATGTCTGAGTAAAGCGACGTGATTGATGCATAACGATGACTTATGTAATGATTTATGAACGCATGTATGGATTATTGGATATGCACCAAATGAAATTCGGCCTTGAAGGGTGAATTATCAGACGAGAACTGACTTTTAAGATAAACCACCAGACGAGAACTGGGTTTAAATGATAACGGTCAGACGAGAACTGACTACTAGCCGTGAACTGGATTTTAATTAACAGTCAGACGAGAACTGACTACCAGACGAGAACTGGGTTTAAATTATAACAGTCAGACGAGAACTGACTACCAGACGTGAACTGGATTTAAATTAACAATCAGACGAGAACTGACGACCAGACGAGAACTGGGTTTAAGTGATAACAGTCAGACGAGAACTGACTACCAGACGAGAACTGGATTTTAATGATACCCAACAAGGTCGAATTTTTATTGCACAATATGAGATGCATGATTTAATGCATGATTTATGTTAGTGTATGCAATACGTTTTGACTGTATGATTGGTAAGGCATGAAGATGCTTTGACTGTTTTACTGGTTAAGACCAAGAAGGATTCTTGAAACAATTTTCCCATCAAAAGGAAGTTCTTAGCATGATTCCCTGCCACTCAAATTGAACGCAACAGCTGTTGACACTTGAGAGAAGAATTTCTGAGCAGCTTAAAGATACAGAACGAAGTTGTCCGTATATAGCAATCATTGCCCCAGCCTATTAATTATCTGAAGAGATTTGCTTCGAGAAGATGCTGGAAACAACTTACAGTAATCTGATACTAGGATGGCTTGCCCCAAAATCTGTATTCCAATGCAGGATGCCTAATTAGCAAATCCTTTGAGAGATATTACCGTATCTCGATGACCGCCTGCATTGATGAATCTTGAAGGACGGACTTCATTGTACTATAGAAATAGCATGAACCAATGTGCTCCTTGAAGTACTTCAACGTCAAGGTGACTCCTTGATTGACGCATTTGGATAATTGGCTATGCAAACATAGGAAGACTTGCCCTGGGATGAGCTCTAGAGACCCCTATGTCTCGAAGTAATTGCTTCAGACCAACAACATCTGAGCAACTAACTTGATGGAACGAGAACTTTCTGAAGGCTTCAACATCTCGAAGTAAATGTCTCAGATTGATTGAATCATGAAACGACGGTTGTCCCAGGTTAACCGCTCTTTGAGAAAGACCAAATCACCTGATGCTCTTTAAGGACCGCTCGATTGGTAAATTGAGGAGCTGAATTTCAATTGGATTGCCCCCAAATTAATAGAATCTTGAGAAGACAACTTGTGGTATGCTCAAAGGAGTCCTTAGACGATCTGCCCCTTGCTTCAAATAACTGCTAATTCAGCAGGAAAAACAAGTTTCTCTTCTTTGGACAAAGTTAAACTCTTCACTGCTGTTCATTATGAGAACTTCTTCAATGTTAAACAAATGTTTTACATGTAGAAGAATGTTTGTTGTGACAATTATAATGCAACATTTATGCGTCTTGAAATTTTGTATGAAAAACATTATGATTTTTTGTGAGTGAAACACTTTTGGAGTGCAACACTGAAAATTTCTTTTTGAAAGATAAGACGAGCATATGATACCAACACAGATACTTAGCACACACTGTAGGAGTCAGGTAAACGCGATCTCTTCGTTATATGCTTTTGAATTAAACCATGCTTCAATTAGGACTTTTGAGGGTTGTAACGTGGTCTGGTTCACGGGTTTTTTAGAAAAAAGATTTTTAGGCTCAAAATATTTGGTGCCCGCCCATTCTCCATGATGTTCTTCAGTCCTAAGTTCAACTATCCTATCGAGCACTCATCTCGAGAGGCGTTATGATGGTTGAGGAACCAATACGAGGTTTCTCGGGCACGACAATCACTCATTTTGTCTTTTGGTACTTGACCACACAACTTGTTCTTTGTTGAGAATCCTTTGATAATGCATTTCGGGATTTTACCTGACTTTTGCCTAAGCGACTTATTACTAAGTTCCGACTTAGCGTGCTTTTTGTCTTTTCTATTCATCTTTTGTTAACAAGTCGTGGATCATACACAACCTTTGATTTGTTAGAAATGATGGGTGAGTCCTTGGGTAGATGAGGATAAGCATGGTGTCGTCATCTGACCTTTCTAATGTGAGAGATACCCAACATGGTATCATCCTCTTTTGATGCACATTGTTGATAGATGGAGGTCGACTACTGTGGTTTTGACCTTTCTCAACCTTTTAAAGGATAGCCATTGTTGTATCCTTAAATGCACACTCTCTTGATGAGTTCGAACGCCGATCGATTAATCGAACACTACCCACCACAAAGTTAAAATGATGGGTTTTTTCGAAAAGAAAAGAAACTCCTACTTCAAGGCTCGAGGGGGGTTAACGAGGGTCTATCTCCCTTATAACTCCAGTGTTTGGGGATTCAAACAAGGCCTCAGATATCATCAAGGTTTTTACTCGAAAGCATACGACTAGAGAACTGGCGTTTTTAATCATCGTCATCCTCCCTCCAATCTTTGCCTAGGCGAAAGAAATGGTAACATTGGTATCAAAATGCTCGCAAATTATTTAAAGAGTGATAACGAATGGATTGAGTGACAACGAATGGATTGCTTCAATACAAACATACTCATTGCATTAAGATAAAAACAAACAAGTTTTTACATGCAAACAAAGTTTAAACAGTTAAACAAGATACACATGAAAATGCAGTAAAGAAATAAAAGACTGTCATTGTTGAGGAGACTTGAACTCCGTCTTGACTTGTTGATTCAGATGACTTTCAGTAGGCTTGGCATTCACTTGAGTACAGGGTTGCCATTCACAAACAGGTTCCCTCCTTGAACCGTCAAGTACTTCTGGTCAATCAACCGTTGAACTTTGGCTTTGTAGGCGTTGCAATCCTCTGTTGAGTGGCCTACTGTTCCATCATGGTATCCACATCGCGCGTTATGATCATAACCAAGCGGGAATACCTTTGGTGGGTTAAGAAATTTAGGAACCACCAATGAACCTTGAACCAGATATGGCAGAAGTTGACTGTAAGTCACTAGGATTGGGTCAAGAAGAGCATTCCTTCTTTCCAAATTACTTCGAGGTATGCGCGGATTCTGATGTTGGCTTTGATATCCACGGCCTCGAAATTGCTTCTTTGCATGAGGAGTGCCCCATGGTTGCTGGTACTGTGGACCGAGAAGCATCGGGTGCTGATGCTGAACAGCTGCTACATACGGAGGTTGACCATAAGGTACAGGAGGTGGAGCTTGCGGAGCTTCCCAAATTGCATTGGTTTCATAATCCTCCTCTTCCATTTGAGAACCTCTGAAGAATTCTTCCTCATCAGCTTGGCTACTTGAGGCATCTTGGAGTTTTCCACTTTTGAGACCGCTCTCAATACTTTCTCCCACCATCACCAAGTCAGAGAAACTTGAAGATGTACAACCTATCATTCTTTCGAAGTATGAATTAGGTAAGGTATTCAAAAACAAGTCAACCAACTCCCTATCAAGCATTGGTGGTTTAACTCGAGCAGCCAACTCTCTCCATCTTTGAGCATACTCCTTGAACGACTCGTTAATATTTAGAGAAAGATTCTGTAATTGGATACGAGTTGGAGCCATGGAAAGGTTGAACTCGTATTGTTTCAAGAATGAGGAAGATAAGTCTTTCCAATTGTGAACATCGTTTTTCTCCAATTGCGTATACCAATCCAGAGATGCCCCACTAAGACTGTCTTGGAAACAATGGATGAGAAACTTTTCATCATGAGCATATGCAGACATCTTGCGAACAAACATCTTCAAATGAGTCTCTGGACAACTAACACCTTTGTACTTCTCGAAGTTCGGCATTTTAAACTTTGGTGGAATCACGACGTTCGACACTAAGCAAAGGTCAGCAGCATCTAGACCAATAGTATCGTTTCCATTCAATACCCTCAATTGTTCCTTCAGATCAAGACACATCGTCGGCTTCGATCTTGAGGAGCTCCGTGTTGACCATTGAATCCGTTCCTTGAGGATTTTGCACGTGTGGCAAACCTAGGCTTCTTAGCACCGAGGACGGGATACGACCTTCTTGAAGTTGATTGTCTTTCGACCGTAGGGATTGCATTGGATAGAGCATTGAGCACCAATTGAGGTTGAATAGGATCATCCATGCGAGGAGAATCGTACATTGGATTATACATAACAAGAAATCGACGTGGAGTGTAGTAGCATCTTGGGCGTTGTCCTCCAAGAAGCTAGCATGGCTTCCAACATTTGATCCACCTTGTCTTTCACACCTTCTAGGTCTCTTATCACAACTTGATTATGTTCCAATTGGTCCATCGACTTGCCATGAGTGCGTGAAATCACTAACGGCCAGAACAAAAGGTGACATGAGCTTTTTGTAGTGGAGGAGAAAATGCATGCATGTTGATGAATGCAAATGCATGATTTTATTTCTATTTTTGAATGCAAATGAATTTTTTTGTGAATGCAATGCAATGGCAATGCATGTAAGAATGTAATGTGATGCGATACATATTGATGTTATGCGTAAAATTACAGGTAAAGTTAAACAGACAAAGGTTTAAAAGGACGGTCGGCCATGGTTTCGACGTCTACCCAACAATTCCCCAAACAAGGTTGGTTCTAATATTTTTTTTGCTAAACGTTCCTCGGAGTCTCAAATCCCCTTTTAACAAATATTATCATCACGCGAGCGGCCTACATGAGGATAATACTTCTAAAAGTATATTCCAAGAAGCGGCTCTTAAAGGGATACTAAAAAAAAACCTTTGAGCGGTTGGTCTCAATTTTGGACATCCTAATACTTAGAGTTGTAGGCCATTTGTCTAGAAATTGTTACCCCACACTAGCATACGGTGCAACAACCCCCTTAAAACGACCAACTCTAAGTTGTGGTCTTCACGTCGATCCAAGGAACACGGATGTCCAATGGACCTAAGCTACCCAACCACTCTAAACTTATGTTTCCTAGAAGCCTTGGTATTGGGCTTATCTACTAATCATAACCAAAACGCCCCAAGATCAAAATATATCACAGGATAGTATAAAGAAATAATAATAAACATCAAAGCAATAAATAAACACACAAGCAAAGAATTAAATTAGGGTTAACTCGCTTTAAAAATACTCCCCAGTGAAGTCGCCAACTGAAGCAACTCGATTTTCAAATATCATTTAATTCTCGAAAACAGTGAAATCGCCACCTAATTTTATTTGTTCTAAAAAGAACGGGAAAATATAGATAAAACCCCAAACAAGCGGATAAGGCGGTCTACGTGACCAAAAAGTGGGATCGGGAGTCGGTTATGTAAGGGGAAGGTATTAGCACCCCTTACATCCATCGTACTCGATGGGACCCATTTAATTCTACGCGTTTGTGTGTGTGTTTGTTGCTAAGTTATGAATATCAAAAGGAAGAGAAATTGTTTGTTATTATTTTGAGTTTGGCACGGTTTCGGAACCGTGTGCCTACATATTCCCTTGTGCAATGGGAAAGTCAAAACTCTGTAGTTCCTCTTAAAAAGGTTTTGAATTTGTTTTATTGATTTTATAAGAAAAATCGTGCATTCTAGACATCTCAAATGCTTGAACTTGGACTTGTTTAGTTTGTTTGAAAATCTTTAAGTCCACGTTCGTGTTTGAGATGACTATTGCACGCTCTTTATCGGAAAAGAGTTTTTATGATCGCGTATGAGCGATAAAAGAATTTGAGTGAGTTGAATTTTTTTTTATGTGGGTGAAAAGTACCGAACCATAAGACTAGCATCCTATGATTCAAATACTAGAAACAAGATGAACTCAATGTTCAACGAGTCGTCTATCATCCCAAAAGTTTTTTTTTATGAAAGAGTGAAGTGGAGCAAGGTTCACGTTATTAAGGATCTTTAAGCAGTTAGTCTAGCATCCAACGACTTAAAGATTCGAAGTTCATTTTTTTGCAAGTGTTTAAACAATTAGTCTAGCATCCAACGGCTTAAACACTTGAGTTTTCTTTATGAAAGAATTTAGAAAATGCACTCGACGTTGGATCGAGGTTTGTAATTTAATTATGAAAGTGTTTTGGAGGTACGGGTTATGATTAATTAAACATATGGACTAAGGTGTGATAATGGGAATGAACAAATAATTGTATACAAGCATTAAATAAAACAAGTAAATAAATTAAGAGCCCATACAAGGTGGCTTGCGAATAAACGATTTATCTTGTGTAGGTGCATGCACGAAATAAATTTAATCGACTAATTAAGCGAAACTTAATCAAGTAATTAATTTAATAAAATTAATCGGATGGGCCAATTAATTTTAAATAACTTAATTAGATAATTAAATAATGTTTAACTGATCAATCAAAGTTTCATTGTAAGCCCAAGAGTAAGCGTGGTGTGTGCACAAATGTGTGGCCGTTGTAACGCTCAAAGCTTTGTCAACTCAGGGTTAAAAAGATGGCTCGCACGGGTATTAGTTTGAAAATATTTTCGGTTGTGCTTTGTGAATAATTAAATAATAAAGCAATAAAATTATTTACTAATTATTACAACAAGTGGGGAATGGGGGTACAAATTTACAAATGGAGAATAATATAGAAAAGAAAATGCTAAAAATTTCCTAATAATAAAAATAAATAAAATAAAAAAAACCAACTAACACTACTATTATTATTTTTTGTATTTTTATTTGAAAGTGTACTAATAATTTTAATGGTTAAGAAAAATAATAGTAATAATTTTTTTATTAAGAAAATAACAATAATTCATGATAATAATAATAATATTGAGAAAATAATGGTTAACAATAATAACTAGTAGTAATACTAATACTAAATATTAGTAATAATAGTAGTATTAATAATAATAGTGTTTTACTAAGTAATAATAATAAATATAATAGTTATTAAGTAATAATAATAATAATTATAATAATAGTTATAATAATAATAATAAACAAAATAGAAAATGAAAAGGAAAATGGAAAGATCGGACTTTTTTTCTCACCTTCTCACTCTCATCCTCTCTCGAACCCTCATCGTCCTCTCTCTCGCCGGAACTCTCGTTCTCTCTCGCCGTCGCCGCGTTCTGGCTCTCTCACCGTCGCCGCGTTCTGATTGTCCCGTCTCTCTCTCCCAACGATTCGCGATCCGGATTGTTTCTCTTCTCTCTCGTCGCGATTTCGCGATCGTCCCTGTTACTGCATGCATCGATTTCGATTTCTGTTTTGATTTCTGATAATGTTCGATTTCTGGGTTTTGCAGGTGTTGATAGTTGGCGCTGACTGAAAGGGGGTGAACGAACCTCTCCGATTTGGCCCCTTTTGGGAGCTCTGCGTCGCCTCGTCGCCTTTCGGGTGAGACCGTTCCTCTTACGAACTTCTTTCCTCTTCTTCTCTCTGATATCAGAACAAAGTTTCTGGAAAAAAAATCTCTGAAGGGCTAGTTTTAGGGAAATGATGATTAGTGTTAGGGTTTGGATGTTGTTTGATTTGGCTATCGTGTTTGCTGTTTACCTTTTTTACGATTTCTGGTTTTGGGGTTTTGGTTGTTTGGTATGGAATGGCTCGATCCTTTTGCTTGAACCGGTTTTTGAGCAGATATTACTTTTTTCTCCCCCTTCAAAATGGTTTGGGACTGGTATCTATATTGAACAGATACTCCTTGGTTCCTTTCTCTTTTCTCTCTGTTTCTGAAACTGTCTTGAACAGATTCTCCCATTTGATTTTCTGCTATGGTTTGTATTGAAAGGTCTTTTTCAAAAAACAACAGGTGCTCTATTTGTATCTTTGATTCTATCTCTGTTGCTGGCTTGCTTGTTCTACTTGCCTTTGTAGCCTTGACTTTGCTCTTTTGATGTTCTACTACTGTGTATTGCCTTGTCCTACCATCTTTTGCCCTAAACATGTTTCTTGTTTGCTCCTGCTCTGTCCCTGCTCTGTCCTTCATATGCTGATAAACATATATTTTGTTTTACTTGCTGCCAGTTCAGAAGTTATCTGTTGCTTGCTGCTGTGAATAACCATGCTATAATTTTGGTTTGACCATTTATTTTCTGAACTGTGATGAGTTATTGGGCTGGATTATTGGGTTGGACTGGGGAAATGTGATGCTGTCCTGATTTCCTTTTTATACCTCCTTTGTGAACCAACAACGGAAGTTGTTGTGATTTGCAATGGAGGTAACGGTAACGGCCGATGAAGGAACTTTGGTTCCGAGGCTTTGTCATCTGAAACAAATAACCTTCGATCCTGATTCCTAAAATTAGCCCTAATGATGAGTTTGAAAACTTCTTTGACATTATCGTCTATGTTCAAGTGCAGAACTACTAATCATGCTCTCTTTTCTTGCTTTCAGGTAAACGACGCGGAGGACAAAAATTTGGAGACTTGAAGACGAAGAAACTTGCATAGTAACATGAAGATAGAATGACAATTGGGATCAATTTTGCATTATAACTTTTAGGACTTGTAATTAGAACTTAGAAATAGAATGCTTGTATTTTACTTAGAGAAAGTGTGTAAACATCTCCTTGTAAGCTTCTTAAATCTTGTATGATAACTCTGGATGACTTTTGTCAATTGGATGAATGACACTTTCTTTATTAAATTCTTGCCATGGTATTTGCGATAACAAATTTCCTTTTAAATGAAATTCTATGGAACAAACGAAATTATTCCATCTTTACTTCTGCATGAAACAATCTCATGAATATTTGTACAAGAATCCTTCACTTGTGAGTCCATAATAATAGCAACACAGTGCTCTCGATTGCTCTTACATAATGTACCTCCACAATCCTCAAAATAAAAAGCCCAACCAAAAGCCCAAAACTCACTTTATCGTGAAAACTCAATAAAACCTCTAATGACAAATTTTATAACAACTTGATTAAAGAACAAGCGCACCGCGATAAGCGTCACCTTAATAATACTTCAGAATTTGAAGCACTTGCAAGGCTCTTGTGAACAATTAATAAGTCTCGAATCAACCCTTTAAAGGAAATACGAAGTTGAGAAAACCTCGGTTCAACCACAGTACACGAGTATTAATGAAAAGTAGGCTTAAATTAAGGGGGTAAATTTTGGGGTGCGACAGTAGTCTTCTGCTCATCTAGACTCTATTGCATATTCCTATGCTCAACTTTCATCTCTTCTAGAGTGGAATTGATGTTTTTAATTTGCTGTTGAGTTCAGGGCTCAACCAGAGCTACTTGAGAAGCTTCATTTTCCTTTTTTGCTTCAATAGCCAATTTGTCCTTTTCGGCCTGGACTCTAGCATCCTCTTCAACTTCCAGCCTTGCCTTTTCTTCCTCTTTCCTCTTTTCAGCTTCAGCAACATCCTGAAAAGCCTTAGCTTCTGCTTCCCTATGCCTGTTAGCAATAAGATGGAAAACACAAATTATTTCAAGTCTGTCTTCCCTCTGCTTAACAAGCTCCACATAAGAAATTCTGGAAGTGGTAAAGAGTTTAAAGATTATCTCAACTTCAGTCTTCATCCAGAGCTCACAAGTTGCCCAAGAGGCATCCATATCCTTGTGCAAAGAGCTAGTTCTAAACTCTTCATTGAGCTTGGTGATCTCCTTCTTTTATTTTCCCCTGAATGAGTCCAGGCATTCATGCAAATTTATGGGGCAAGGTTTCTCATAAATAACCAGTGATCTATCAGAAAACGGTGGTTTATATACATCAGCGATTTCCAAAAGCTCAGACATCGAGTCTAATTCTTCTAATAGGATCTCAAGGATTTTAGGAATATTTTCTTCCAAAAGCTCAGGCTCATCTCTGTATGAAGGAGGAACAGAATCACAATAGATTATGCTCTGAGCAGGGAGAGATGTTTCTTTATTAAAGAAGGAAAAATGAATATTGGAGAAAATGCCAGAAAATGGTGAGGTATGATTTTCTGGTAAGGATGATATAATGAGTGGAGAGGAGGTGTGTTGTACTCTAAAATTTGCCTTCCCATTTTTGAGGTCAAGATACACCCTCATGCTCAATGTTATTCAAGATTGATCAGACAAACCCCCTCCTAACCAATGGACATCCAACTAGGGTTTCTCTTTTCTCATAGGAAATTAAGTTTCCAATGTCACAAGTGGACTTCTTGCTTCCTCATATGTCTCAAAATATCTCCATGTCAAGTTTCAAGCCTCACAGTGTAAGTTTGCTCAGTCAATTGTTTAGATGATTGAAAATTAGTTTTATTGGACCAAAAGTCAATTATGGTCAACATATTGTCAAACTTCATCATTTTTTATCAACATCAAGATTTTGAAGTTACATTCTTCATTTGATAAAGGGTTGATCATGATTCATCAAGAAAACTCAAGATTCATCAAAAGTCAAAAGTTACTAAATTGGGGTTTTCTTAAGGAGAAGTCAATTCAACTTTGACCAAGCATAACTTTCACATACTTCATCAAAAATTCCTCAACCAAAGCTTATTTTGAAGTAAATTCAATTCTATACAACTTTGTATCTCTTAGGTTTTTCCCAAAAAATGCTTCATTTGAGAGATATGGGCCAAGACATTATAGGTCCTTTCAAAAGTCAACAAAAAGTCATATTTTCTCAAAGAAGTGTACATGAACATGGAAACTTTAAATGAGCTAAAACCAAAGAGAGGTTTTATAGGACATCTTAAGATTTTTAAAAATTCCAAGATCACCCTCAAATATTGAAAATTGAGCAAGATATGATTGGTGTAAGTTTGGCAATTTTGAAGAAATGCATGAAGTGCAAATTGAGCAATCTTGAAATTTTGGATTAATGGGCCTAAGTTTTGGGTTTCAAACATGTCCATGACCATAAATAATACCTCTAAATCCATTCTCATATTTTTTTATTCATATTTATTTGGATTTTTATTCAATTAAAAACTAGATAAATTAAATAAAATGCAAAAATGATGAATTAAATCATGGGGCTTTGTTTAAATCACATGGGGAGGCCCAAAGAATCAGTCTTGGAACCCACGTAATCGTGCAAGCATGATTGGAACATGATTGAAGCTCAAAATAACAAGATTTGATCATAATTCCAATCAAATATTTTCACATCAATGCAATATATTTTCCTCACAATTCTTGATGTAATTTGTTCCTCTATAAATACACAACAACCTCATATGCTCAAGACACAAATTCTGCTCTCAAAAACCCTAAGAAAATTTCTCAAAATTCTTCAAGTTTAGGGCAAACTCAAACCTTACTCCTCAGTTGGTTTCAACCCAAACCAAGGCCATAAATCGTTTCCTGAGGATCAAAGGAGTTGATCTAAGCCAATTTCCAAGAAATTCCACGTCCAGAACTCACCACTCAAATCCACTGATTTGGTAAATATTTTTGAATTTCAAACTCTTAATTTATGCCATTTAAATGATTTCGATGCTCACATACATGTTCATACTGATGTTTGTTATTGTTTAGAACCATCATTTCTGACATTTGAACTAGGAATTGTGTTTCACCATTGCTAGGGCACAAAGCTTCTGCTTCATCATATCCCTAGTTACATGCATTTTCAGGCCAATCAACCATCACCATTGAACTCGCTGACCTCGATTTTAGGGGGTAGGCTTAATCTCTGGATTCGATTCTTGTTATTTTGCAGGTTTGGTGTTTGGGGTGGTTGGAGAAGACAACCAGAGTTTGACTCCGACGTCTCTGACCTTGGTTGACCGGCCAGGGAGCGTACATGGAAAATCTTTGCAACATGATTGGTCCATTTAAAAAATACTTGGACCCCACCTGCGCGCGTTTTGATTTAATCTGATTTTAGGGTTAAAATTGCATATATATTTATGAAAGTGTTTTAATAAACGAATGTATCACCACCCCAGTGGTTAAACGTACTTAAGGCCTACCCCCATCAGGTCACGGGTTCAATCTCGACCTTTTCCCATCTTATCTATATTTTCTGATTTTTTTGTAGGTTTCACATATATTATTTTTAAGTCAACATAATAACACCACAGACGCGTGCCTCAGTGACAAGCCTTTGGACCTGTGACTCCAGGGTCACGAGTTAACACTCCCCAGCCACGAAACCTAATTTTTAATACTAGTTTTCTTATTTTCTATTTCCTTTTAATTTCTTTTTAATTTAATTCTTTTCAAAAAATCTTTTAATTATTTTCTAAAAACATAAAAATATTTTAAAATTAGTTTTAGGTTAATTAATTAATTTTTGACTTAAAATTTATTTTATTTTAATCAAGTTTAATTTTATTTTTATAATTAGTTTATAATTAATTTAAGTTAGTTTTTCTTATTAAAATTAAATCACAAAAAATACAAAAAAATATATTCTTTTGATACGTAGGATGTTAGAGTATTTTCACATTTATTGAATAATTTTTCTCTTTATTTATTAATGATTTTTCCTTTTAAATTCTAGAAAACGATGTATAGGTTGCACAATTATTTTTGTAATTGCGTAGCTTTAATTTCCTTGCATTTTTCCGATTATGTAACTGCCTATGGGATGTAATAGCTTAGGTTTAAATTCCCACACTTTATTTTCTGTATATATTAGCTGCTAGATGTATGCTAATAGGATTGTATGGCAAGATTAAAACCAACATAGAATAACCCTAATTTCAAGAGATAAATATCTGAATTGAATCACGGTTGCACACTTGCACCCTTAAGGTATCCTCTCTTGTTGCCTTACACAATGGTCATGTCCCTCGAACGTAGGGATATCTTAACAAAGTTGCCTACGAATAACAACATCATAGTCTGTTCGATATAAAGATCATAGTCCCTCGATGACCCTCTGAGTTGCCTACGAATACATGATCTTGTCCCTCGAAGTTGACTACGATTAAAATGAAGATAGTCCCTACAAAGTTGCTAAGGTATCCTTACAATGTTGCCTTCAATGACCATTCGATGACCCTACGTCTGTCACTTCACATCCAATGGATGGAGCTACCTACAAACTAATGGTATGGATAACACTATCCCTAAAGGAGAAGGAAAATAACAAGAACGACATTTGAGTGGGTAAAGCTCTTAATTGATTGCTCATCAATTAAAATAATTTTCATACCACACATTTTCGAACAAATATTTCCAAACACTTCGTACACATTCTTGAGGACTGGTAGAAGAATCTTTTTACGAAGTTAAATCAAAATATTTTCAAACAAATCACACACACATAAAAGCAAGTTTTCAAAAGTGAGCTAAGCATAGATAGCTACGGCTGAAAAAGGTGTTAACACCTTCCCTTTTCATAACTTACTCCCCGAACTCAAAATCTATCAAAGTTCTTTCCTGTTCTTTGCACCTTTCCTTATTGGATAAAAGAAAAGTCGGTGGTGACTCTTGCTAACCGCAACATTTGCGATAAAATGAAAAACAACCAAGTCAGTTCTCCCACCGTATTATAGAACTTCTGTTGGGGAAATACTCAAAGAAGGGTTACCTTAGGGTTAAGATCACTTTAACCTACTTTTATTGTTTGCTTTGTTTGAATTAATTTAACGGTTTTTTCTTGGGTTATTATCACTTGTGGGGGATCCTACATCGAAATCCAGTTTCCTTAGGTAACTAGCAATAGATCATTGAGACTGTCCGGCATAGACCGATACAATTAAAACGATGGCTATGGTTAGTGTAACACTTTGGATGTCCTGATGTTCCTTAAGTCCAGTTGAGGAAACATTTGGCATCTGCATGGTGTCATAAACACTAACCTGACTTTTAGAACCCTAATTGACCCATCTTGGCCATTAGAAAGTAGCGACATATCAGACTTTGGTGCAGACTGAAGTTGGTTGATACTCGAAGCTACGCTCATTAAGATTAGACTTTCGGGATGTTTTGGTCGGCCATTTGGGCGCCTCATTGATATAAAGCATGTGAGAAAGATCTGTGATATGAGATTCCGAGAACCTGGTTATTATTATAGGACATATTCAACCAACTTAACTTTAGTAAAGGGTATACACCTGTGAACCTCATGCAAGCCTTTAAACCTAGGGCTATTGTGTGACTTGTTTGTGTTTTCTCTTTATTTAAACATGACATCGTAACATCATGACATCATACCATCATAACATTTCACTAACCATTTCAAGGACCTAGGGATTTATCTTTGCTCTATGTTGTAGGGTGATGGCTTCCACTTGTAGGAATACTATCTGAATCAACCTCGTGGGGATATTTTCCAAGCTCAAGAAGTTATTTATTTTGTTATGATTTCAAATTTACTAATAAAAGTATTTTCTTTTTGTTTACCAAAGTTAAATCTCGCAAGGTCCTTGAAAACATTGCATACGCATATCATATCATATCATTTCATAACAGGTACTCTGAAGACCGGTTTTCTCATTTTCTCTCTGTTTATTTCAGCAGAAAAATGGCTCTCAAACAAACTATCAAAGACCTCTAGTCTCATAATGCTCTATTCCAAGAGATGTTTATCAACTTGGCCAAAGAGCATGAAGATCTGAAAGAGATTCTCACCAAGAAAGAGAAGAAGAAATCAAAGTGAACATCTGGTATTCTTAACATGGGAAGAAGATTCAAAGGTTCGACTAAGGTGGTTAGAGAACTTGAGTTCCCAAAAAATGATGGGATTGTCAAGGCTGATAATGAAAGCAACCATGAGTCAGAGGAGGAAGAAGAAGAAAAATACTATATGGATGAACAGTAACCTCCTGTTGATGAGAAGTATAAGCAACTTGAAGATCGTTTGAATGCTGTGGAAAATCTGAAAATGTCAGGGCTGAATTTTGATGATTTGGGTTTGGTTCCAGGAGTGGTGATTCCCCACAAGTTCAAAGTTCCTGCTTTTGCGAATTATGATGGTATTTCCTCCCATAAGCTTTACCTGAAGTCTTATGTTCAGAAGATTCAACCATACACTACTGATAGGAAGTTATGGATGCATTACTTTCAAGAAAGTTTGTTTGGAGCACAGTTAGAGTGGTATTATCAACTAGAAAATACCCACATTTATACATGGAATGATCTGGCGAATGCCTTTTACAAGCAATATCAGTATAACACTGAGTTGGCACCGACCCGGATGCAGTTTCAAAGTATGTTTAAGAACAATGATGAGAAGTTAAAAGAGTATGCCCAGAGGTGGAGAGATCAGGCAGTAAGAGTTCAACCTCCCTTATCTAGTAGGGAATTGATCGACATGTTCATGGGTACGTTCACATGTCCATTCTTTAATCATATGATTGGAAGTTCTTCAGCCGAATTTATCGAGATGGTATTGACTGGAGAATGTATCGAAGCTGGAATCAAGAGTGGGAAGATTCAGGTAGTGACATCTTCAAATACTATGAAGAAGCCTTTTGGTGGGAAAATGAAGCCAATGTTGTGTACGGCCAAAAGGGTCGTGATAAAGGTGATCATCATCAATCTGTAGGGGAAGTTCTGATCTCCATTCTCATGTCGTTGCAACATCAACAAAACAATACACGTAGACAGGATACGCCAAGAAGACAATTCACAAGAATCAATATGCCTTTGTCTCAAGCATTGCAACACACGTTGAAGGAAGAGATGATTACTTTGAGAGATCCTCCATAGAATGTTGATACATCCTCTCCTAGATACAATCTCAATGCAAGGTGTGCATACCATTCTAATAGTCCTGGACATGAAACGGACAACTATTGGGCTCTGAAGAACAAGATCCAAGACATGATTGAGGCCAAGGAGATTGAATTTGATGCTCCTGAAACTCCAAATGTTATTACTGCACCCATGCCTAATCACGACAAGAGTGCCAATTCTATTAATGATAATTCTTATGTTTTTGTTGTGAGTGACTTGACCACTCTCCTGATGTCTGTTAAGAAGAATTTGTTGCAAGTCGGTTTATTTTTGGGCTATTTTGAAAATTGTTACTATTGTGCGTATCAATCTAATGGTTTTATATGGCTGAAGAGAGGTATTCATATTTTGATGGACATTCGAGAAGTGTTGTTCGAGAAGATTTCGTCAGTAACACGGTGGGAGAAATAACTTAGTTCTTTTGCGTTTTATCGCAAATGTTACAGTTAGCAAGAGTCTCCACCGAATTTTATTTTATCCAATAAGGAAAGGTGAAAAGAACAGGAAAGACCTTTTATCGGTTCTGAGTTCGGGGGTAACTATGAAAAGGAAAGGTGTTAGCACCCTTTCCATCCGTAGTTATCTACGGGCTCTTAATTGCTTAGCTCTCTTTTTAAACTTGCTTTTGTGTTGTGTGATTTGTTTGAAAATATTTCGCTTTGACTTTGTAATGATTCTTGTATCAATCCTCAAGAATGTATACGAAGTGTTTGAAAATATTTGTTTGAAAATGTGAGGTGTGAAAAGTATTTGTTTATTTGAGCAAGCAATTAAGAGTCATTACCCACTCAAAGGCCATTCTTGTTATTTTCCTTCCCCTTTAGGATAGTGCTATCCATACCATCAGTTGGTAGATATACCCATCCATTAGATGTGAAGGGACAAGTGTAGGGTCATCGAATGGTCATCGAAGGCAACATTGTAAGGATACCTTAGCATTTCGAAGGGACTATAATCATTTATTCGTAGGCAACATCGAGGGACAAGATCATCTTTTCATAGGCAACTCAAAGGTCATTGAGGGGCTATGATCTTTATATCGAAGGGACTATGATGATGTTATTCGTAAGCGTATTTGCTAATGGTATCCCTACGTTCGAGGGACATGACTATGTTTATCTGAAGGAAATAAGAGAGGATACCCTAAGGGTGTAAGTGTGCAATTGATTAATTCAGATATTTATCTTGATTAGGGTTATCTAAGACTGATTTTAAATCTTGCCATACAAACCTATTAGCCATACATCTAAGAAGTTAAATATTTTAGGAAAAGTAAAGTGCAGAAAAATAAAATGTCCTACGCTATTACATGGCTTTGGGGCATTTACATAATTGGAGGTACGGAAAGTAAATTTACCTTGGCTATTACATCCCATGAACAGTTACATAATAGAGAAAAATGCGAGAAAATAAAGATATACGCTATTACAAAAATAACCTTGCAACCTATACATCAATTTCTAATCTTTGAAATATAAATAATAAACAAATAAAGAGAAAAATTGTTCCAAATCCTTGTAAAATATTTTAAACCCTAATTACTAAAAGAAAACATTTTTTGGTATTTTTTATAATTGATTTTAAATGATAAAATAAATGAAAAGTTAATTAACCATTAATTAAGAAAATAATTTTGATCAAATGAAAAATAAAATACTTTTGTGGCAAAAATTAATTTAACATTTTATTGACCTAAATCTAAAAAGAAAATATTTTTTAGGATTTTTTGTAATAGTTAAAAATTAATTTGAAAAGAATTAAAATAAGTTGAAAAATTAAAAGAAAATAAGAAAAATTGAAGAAAACAAGTAGTAAAAATTACCTCCCGAACTCAGAATCTATCAAAGGGTTTTCCTGTTCTTTTCACCTCTCCTTTATTGGCTAAACGAAAAGTCGGTGGCGACTTTTGCTATCTGTAACATTTGCGATAAAACGCAAAACAATCAAGTCAGCTCTCCCATCGTGTTACATGTATGTAGAAGTGGAAAAGAAGAGGAAGAAAAGTCTTGGAAAATTGCCGAGAAGAAAAGAGGCAAAGGTTTCGATCGGAAAATTAGAGCGGCCTTCAATCCAAGGTAAGGATGGGGTTCTAACTCTCTAATGGGTTGTATGATGAATTTTGTGTGGGATTTGGTTGTGAGAATTTTCCCTATGTGTGTATGTTGTTTATGTTGTTGTGGAATTGATTTGTTTGGATGTGATGAAATTGATCATGGGTTGTATGTAAAACCGAATTGCAATTGGGAAATTATAAGTTATGATGGTGAATTGATATTCTATGTGGTGAAAATTTCTATCTGTTAATCAATCAGAGCAATTCCTGAGGTACATCAAAAAAATAGCAAAAGAAGAAATTTGTGATGGTCGACAAGGGATAGGTGCCGAATGACACCATGGTTATGGAAAGGTGTGTCGAACGACACACATGGACTTAGTGGGAGGCATGCCGAACAGCATGGAGTGCAAGGAAAGTGGTGTCGAACGGCACCCTCTGTTACAAAGGCAGGCGTTAGTTTTTTATTAATTACCCTGTCTATTTGTATTTTGTTCTTTCTGCATTCTTTAATTAAGAAACAATTAGTATATTGCATAATAAATACAAGTGTAAACATTATATAATTAAATTAACCTTAAAACATACTAAGTGAATTAGTAGCTAATTGCAAAGATCATTTTGGTTACAAAATTTATTAAGTTGCAGAGTTAGTGCTTGATAGGAAAATATTACAGAGTATATTAAGCAGCATAAAGATAGTAGATACAGAAATAGTGGAGAATCATGTAGTTAAATTATATAGTTGAGTAATTTAGTAGAAAGACAAATAGTAAATAGCAGAGATGAAGTAAATAAATTACAGAGCCATATTGTTGAGTAAATAATCAATGAGTGATTCTTTGGTTAAATGACAAAAGTTGAATAAATTAGAGGAAAACGGTATTGAGTAGTATTTAGTTAATAAGTTGTAAGGACTTCTTTGGTGGTGCATTTCCTTTGTCCTTTTTGTTCATAGGACATTCTGTTTTGTAATGTCCATATTTACCACAATTGAAGCAAGATCCTTTCCCTTTATACTTCTTACTTTCCTCCTGCTTTGACTCCATGGATTGTCTCCTGAACTTAAATAGATTTTCGTCAGAGTGCTTGATTCCATTCTTTCGAATAAATCTATTGTATCTCCGAACAAACAGTCTCATTTCCTCATCATCTGAATCTTTTTCACTACTTGAGTCATCATCATTTTGCTCTATTTTTGAGGATTTAGGGCTAGAAGCCTTAAGAGCTATAGGCTTCTTCTCACTCTCCTTGTCTCTATTTTTCTCCTTCTTACTCTTGTTCTCATACTTTTCAAGATTTTCCAGTTGTGATGATGTTCTTCCAGCTTACCAAACAGAGTTGAAATGGTGAGCGTAGTGAAGTCGTTGGCTTCCTTAATTGATGTAACTTTAAGTATCCATTCCCTGCTAAGACATCTCAGAATTTATTAGTGGCAATTTCATTGGAAACAGGTTTTCCAAGTGCATTTAAACGACCAGTGAGATGAGCGAATCTCTTTTGCATGTCAGAAATAGTTTCTCCCAGTTTCATGCGAAAGAGCTCAAACTCTTGGTTGAGTGTGTTAATTCGAGATTGCTTAACATCAGTCGTGCCCTCATGGGCAACTTCTAAAGCATCCCACATTTCTTTAGTTGTCGTGCAATGAGATACCCGATAATATTCATCAACACCAAGTGCTGAAATTATCATATTTCAGCCTCTCCAATCGCTAGACCACTTTTTCTCATCTTTTTCATCCCAATTGTCCTCAGGTTTAGGCACAATGGCACTTGCAGCATTCGTCATGGTAATTTCAAAAGGTTCATTCTAAATGGCAGTCTATACAGTCCTATCTATGGAGTTTATGTGAACTCGCATGCAGTCTTTCCAATAGCCATAGTTTTCACCGTTAAAAACAAGAGCTCTAGTATACGCCCCTTAGGTTCAGAAGCCATATCGTTAGAAGCAGCCACAAAGCACCAGCGAACCGGTGCTCTGATACCACTTGATAGACGGTGTGGCGAGTGATCGAGAGGGGGGTGAATATATCACCTCTTTAATATCACGAATTAAAGATTATTTATCAGAGTTGATGATAAAACTTGCAGAAAGCGACAAACGGTCCTAAATTGACTTCCGTCTATTTTGAACCGGCTATAAGAAAACCGGACATGCGATCGATTGCTGGATTTAATTGAGATGAGAATGATGAATTAACACACCGCTTAATATGGATAAATGCACTGATCACAAAAACTCTTTCCAATGAAATAAACTTGAGCTAATACTTTTATCAAACAATTGGTAGATGCTTAGTCAATGATCAAAGGCAATGGAGTTTATGCAAAGATTTTCTTCCAGCCTTGTATCAATGCACAGAAAGATTGCTCACCAATTGAATCACAAACGTATTGTAAAAGTAAAAAGATTGAGAGAAATAATACGATACTCGGAGCGATTTGGTAAGGAAGTTCCCCACGTACGTCCTCGCGTGTGGGTACATTTCCCTCTCAATTTCCAAATTGGAATTGAGAACTTCTATATCAATATGTTGAAAAATGTTTACAAGGTTGCAATACAAAGATAGAAAAACAAATCTTGCAGATCTTCTTCTTCTTGTATCAACCTTCTCTTGATTTGAGCCGATCAAGAACACACCTGCAAAATTCACAGATAATTCACCACTTCCACGACCTATTTGCGAAATCACCTCGATCTCCAAACCCTACGCTATGGCTGAATCTGCTCTATGCAATCGTGACTAGCAAACCCACAAGACACCTTCGTTCTTGCTGGAAAACCTTCTGGTTTTTCGTCGAAACCCCCTTCGAATCTTCAACTCAGCTAGATCACAGATCGTACCACTGAACATTATCTCTTTGATCTCTTGATACAATGAACAATGATGATTATGTGTCAATGTTCTTGAACCAAGATGATTGAGAAGATGATGAAGATGAAGTCTCTTTCAGATTTCTATGCTCAAAGAATTTAGATGCTCACAAAACTGCTTATTGTAACAACTGATTTCTGTAAAAACTACCAAACTGTCTTATATATGGAAATAGAAAAAGTTAGTTGAAAAACAAACTTATGAGTCGACACATAAATCGTATGAGTCGATACGAGACGCAAATAAGTCGACCTGAGTGAGTTTGTTTCAATACATATAGTATAAAGCATTGATTCCATAGAGTAATCATATTTATGAGTCGATGCATAAGTCGTATGTGTCGATACAAACAACTTATGTATTGATACAAGAGGTTTTGTATCAATGCATACTGTATTAAGATGACTTTCAGAATGCTTAGAATGGTTATGAGTCGATGCAAGCATTTTTGTATCGATACATACTGTTTGTTAAAATGATTTCTAGAAAACTAACTTCAGTATGAGTCAATACATATCACGTATGTGTCGATACAAGATTGATATATGTTGACACAAGTGATTTTGTATCAATACAAAAACTGAGGTATGCAAGTAGATTTGAACTCCAATGTTTTAATGTATTTTTGTATTGATGCAAAATGGTTTGTATCGATGCAAGACTAATATGTATTGACACAAGTCCTTTTGTATCAATACAAATACTAAGGCATGCAAGCAAAACTGAATTCCAGTGATTTGATGTATTTATGTATCGATGCAAAATGACATGCATCGACTCAAAAGACATATGTATCGATGCATGGTTGTATGTTTCGATGCAAGACAACCTACAGACTCTTTTGTATCGACTCAAAACACGCATGAGTTGACTCATACTGTGTAGAAACTATTTTTATGGATTCAGAGAAGTATATGCATCGATGCAAGCATGTATGAGTCGATACAAAAGGTTAGTGCATGACAAACATGATATTTTGATGACTTTTATGCATGTTATCATTTGGTCATATAAGTACACATGCATTATTGACACAATTTGACAATCAAGCATATAGATCTTCTATCATTCAAAGCTATCTAGTATTTGCTATCATTCAAAAACAATCTAACACAAACTATCTAGTAAAGGGTTGCTCACAAACTCCCCCTTTTTTATGATGGAAAATTCTTGCCAGATGTATGTTGATTGATAATTGTGCAGGATTGAACCCTCTGAGTTTGTGCATAAGTTCTGATCATGGCATCTGCCTTTTCTCCCCCTTTGTCAACATCAAAAAGAGAAAAAGACCAGTAGCAAAGTAACAGTTGACAGTAGTAATGTAAAAACAGCAGTAAGACAAACACAACATTATTGATATAGAGAATGTCAATCATAAAGAGTGACAAGATATAGGGCAATCACATAAGTTCACTCACATAGAGTGCAAGAAATTAAGTAAACAAAAAAACGCTTGACAAAGCAAGAGTGAAATTGTTATAGAAGCAGTACGAAAATGGTACAAATGTTGGAATAAAAGCTAGTACATAAAGGCTAGTACAATGATTATGCAAAGATGTAATGACAAGATATGATATGACATGGAATCAAATAGGGTCATGGTCGCCACATGATCCTTCAACCTCTGCATATTGGTTGTGGAAAGTAGGTGGAGGCGGCAGATGAGGATTCTCATCAGGAGTTTGTTCCATAAAGTTGTATTGCCGGAACCTATTTTGAACTTCTTCACTTCTAAACCTCTCCGTTATCATAGGATCAGCACGACAGTCATCCATAAAACCTGACATCTCATTGTAAAAGACTCGATGCCATTTCACCAAGTCTGTATGCCAAGAATGCTGATTTTGATACATTCGAGTGTGCTCTTCATGCCAGTCATGATGTTCTTTATGCCACTCATTTTGATGAACATGCCAAGCTCGCGCCTCTTTGTGGCGTGTGTTATTAGCAATTTCTATCTGCTGGAACAGCTGAGTCAAGTACTCAGGAGCAGATGAGGAGGATCCTGCACCGGTAAAAGGAGGAGCTTGTTGGTCAGGTTGATAGTTGGTTTGCGACCACCTTTGTGGTTGCCAAGCTCCCCATCCTGTGTTGGCATCAGTTGGGATATCTTCTTGTTGATGCTCATGGGAAATGTCAGGCATATCAGCGTCTATTGGATCTTCATCCATATAGACTTGCTCATGTGGCACATGAAAATTATATATTCTTGTGTTGGAGCCTTGTTAAACTTTGTATCCCATGTGCATTAATGTGGCCTTGTTAAACTCTTGAGCAACAGTGGGAGATATGAGAGGCACATGAGGGATGGTGATGCCCCAGAATTTGATAATTCGCATGATCTGGGCAGTATAGCCGAGGGTGGTGTTCTTGTTGTTGTCACGCATTTGAAACATGCGCTGAACAAAATAGTTTGGCCAGTTTAAATGGACCTGATTTTGTAGAATGTATAACATGTGAAGATTAGGCCATTCCAATCTTGAATGGCCACCTGACCTCGACCGTAGAATGTGAGATACTACCTAGTGAAGCATTCTAGGAATGCTTTGAATCATTCCAGAGGTGATTTGCTCATTAGGACCCAGATGCCTTTCCAATTTCAGAATGGATGCAAGATAGTCCTGCTTGTTGTATGCAGGATCAAACTTAGCATCATGCCAGGTTTGTAAAATAGACGAGCCGAAAGAAATTTGAAACACAGAATCTCAGTCATCAGCATCAAAAGTGTATGTCTTGGTTCAAATGGAGCATCTAAACGAAATTCCTCTATATTTTTTCAGCCCAGCATAGAATGCACGAATAAAATCTTCATGATAATTATCATTGATTTCCATAAAGTTACCTAGTTCATGTGCGTCCAGCAGATCGCACACATCAATGACGTGCAGAGACAGTACATCTCTTTTGATGAAAGTGTGTGGCTTCATGACAAGCTGGGAACTAAACGAATGCTCGAACTCCTCTTCGACAAAAGGATGTAAAATTGACAGAGCAGAATGTGGAATCTCAGGAGATTCAGCCCTAGATGAAGTTCTAGTTGCAGATTTACCTTTCCCCTTTCTTGATCTGGGGAGAATTGTCTTTGGAGGCATGGTGTTTGAGGAATTTGTGAGATGAACAGTGATGAAGGTAGCAGTATGAGGCGTGAGTAAGGAGATTCCAATTAGGGTTGACTGAACAGTTATTGTCATACCCCAATTTTTGACCTAAAATACCACCTTACATTATCCACATATGCATCACTGCATCACTAACAGTTTCAGAACAGAATAGATCGTGCGTGGCTTCTAGAAGTCAAAATTAGGGTTTCTTCAAAATTTCATCTGTTCAAGATGTGATCAATTAGGTTTTGAGTTTCCACTCACCTCAAATGATCTATCTTAATCAATCATCAACATTTGATATTCAGATTCCCAACTTTTTCTCATGATCTACCTTGAATCGACCAATTAGGATTTTGAGCGAAGATAGTGAATCATTGACTTTCTGCTCAATGGATGACCTATTTTCTTGAAGATTGATCTTAACAACTTCAATGCAACATCTTGACCTAATTTCTTGATTCAAAACATTTCAAAAATCCATGTTTCTTCACAAATTCTAAACCATCTGATGAAAATCCATCTGCTCAAAAAAGTCAAACTTTGACTTTTGGTCAACTTTTTCAAGACTAAACTTTTTCAATCATAAAAACATTTCAAATAATCCATCATGATCATAAAAAATCAAGAAATGTGAAAAAGTCAATAAAAAGTCAAGATTTGATTTTTTTCTAACACTTAGAAAATTTTTCAAGTGTTAAGAAACATGGTTTTTCCTCACTTTCTTGGCCATTTTTCACCTAAATCCATTTGGATTCAGAAAAAACTCAAAACATGAAAGTTGTAGGTCTTGTTACAAGCTACCCAAAATGTCCAAGAACTTGCAAAAATACTTTGTCTAGCTAGGCTTTTAATTTTGAAACATAGAGCTCCAAAACCATAGAATTCTAAGATCATGTATCAAAATTATAAGTCATTTTTCACAAATCTCTCTTCTAGAAGCCTTGTTATCAGCTTTGGATAGATTATAACTGATAAATATCAGTTATACATGATTGAATAAGAGGATTGAATCAAAGAAAATTTTTAGCCATGGTTAGAAAGTAACTTTTGCATTAAATGCAAAAGATTCCTTCTTACCACTTAAGGAAGTTGCAAAGCTCTCTCAATGATAACCTTGCCTTGTCATTCAGATTTCTTGGCCTATAAATAGAGGTCATTTCTGCATTTTCAAACTACACCAAAGCTATCATAATCAAGCTTTCCTTCTTTCTTTATTAAATTCTAAGTTTCAAAGTTCAAAGATGGAAATTTTGCAATCTTCAAACCTTGCAAATTCTGAGAAAACTTAAGTGTCTAACATGTTCTAAACATCATTTAGAAGTAGTTTAAAACTTAAAACCACCAGAAAACAAGCTAAGAAACAGTTTTCTACACAAAAATCCATTTGTGCAAGTTTTGAGCAAAAATTGCCAAACTAGAAAATTACTCGTGCTAGCCTTGATTTCTCACTTCAAACACATCCTATACATCATATAGAGACTGTCCATACACTTAAACAAGTTCTGGAACAGCTACGTAACCATCTTCCATTTTCAAATTAAGCAACTTGCAACTTGACTTGGTCAGAAAGTTCTAGCCACTTTCAGGACAAACTAAGAGTAGGAACACACTCAGTGAGGTTTAGGGAAGCTTAATCAGTCACTACTTTGCACCTGGAAGTTGCCCAACTCGATCTGGTATTTCATACCAAGAGGTGAGTTTTCAAAACTTTGATACCTCCATACATGCGTTTTTAGCTTTAAAATTGAAAAGGAAAATGTAGATATACAATCACTAAAGCTATCTGGATCCTTAATTTAAACTAAAATCAACTGAGTTCAAAGAATTAATCACTTTTTCAGTTAGGGTTTAAATTAGGATTATTCAAATTCACGCTCATCTTTGATTAATAATGTTAACAAAATACATAGTCAGAATCGTGATGAAAATCTAGACAAAATTGTATTTTGAACTTTTAAAATTGATCAAGAAATGAAGAAATTCAAATCTGGAGCCATGGCCATGCCGCGTTTGGTTCAACGAAGAAGATGAAGTTGTGTTTCAGAAATTTAAAAGCTGGGTTTAAAATATATATTTGTAGGTTAAGTTAAAACAAAGGATGTATAGCCACCCCAGTGGTAAAGCCAGCACGCCTTAAAACCTTCCTTCGCCACAAGGTCCAGGGTTCGAATCCCCCTGGAACCTTTTTTTAACAAAAGGAAACACAAGCTTCTGAAGCTTGTTCCCCCCAGAAGTCCTTCTTAGGCTCAGCCTCCAGAAGTGCTTCTAAAGCTTTTACCCCTAGAAGCTCTTCATTTACACTCTATCCAGAAGTACTTCTAGTACTACTATCTCTAGAAGCCTCAAGCTTGAAATGCTTCTATCCCCAGAAGCAAGCCTTCTCAACATGCTTCACACGCAGCCAGTAGCCAGAAGCACCATGCCAGCCTTCTCATGCCCAGAAGCTGCTAGCCAACACGGCCCAGAAGCAAGCCTTCTCAAGCGCTCCAGAAGCTCCTTCTCACACGCTCCAGAAGCCAAGCCTTCTCACGTTCTAGAAGCAAGCCTTCTCAAGCGCTCCAGAAGCTCCTTCTCACACGCTCCAGAAGCCAAGCTTTCTCACGTTCCAGAAGCAAACCAACTTCTGAACCCTTCAGAAGTCCAACTTCTGGACTTTTTCCAAACTTCTTGTTTTTCAAAACTCCTTCTAAGCAAGGTAATTAAATGATAAGTCAAGCAAATGGCTCAGTGGAAAATCTTCATTTCTAAGCCAAATGTCCAAGGTTCAAACCTCCTTAGGACCAAAAACTCTTTTTTATCACTAATTTTCTCAAGTTTCTAGCAAACTTCAACATTTTCAAAAACTAATCAAAACTTCTCATTTTGAGATGAGTTTTTGTACACTTGTCATTTAATATGCCTATTTTATGATTATGTCAAAAAAATCAAAAAAATATTTTCTTTTTGATCATATTTTAATTAAGCTTAAAATGGGACATTTTAAGTATTTCTTAATACTTTTCAAAAAAGTTTTCTTTACAACTTTCAAAACCCAAATCTTTTCAAAACTTCTTGTGAAATATCCTTCACTTTTCAAAATCATTTTTAAAACCTTTTCAAAACATTTCAACAAACTTACACTCCTTTTTTTTCATGATCGACTTGATTTGAAGATAAAACCGAACCAGTTTTTTACTCGAATTTCTTAATTGATCATCGGCTTCCCTCACGGTGTAAGTCCCAACCCTCCTATGTACATATTCATTTCCTTGTACATAATCACCCTTTCGTGTACATATTCATTTCCTTGTACACATTCAAAAACCTCGTATATATTCAAGTTACACTAGCTTTGAACGCTCATTTTATACACTTGTTTATATTTCCTTCATAAACTCCTGTGAATACATATCACACATTTGTTTATATAACTGTTCAATTATAACGTAACAATTAACCTAACCACTAGGTTCCCCTTTAGCCTCCTCTTAGGCTTCGTATAAGAAAACTCATTCATTGAGTTTAGCCTCCGCTTAGGCTTCGTATAAGATAACACTCCCTTGCTGAGTCAGCCTCCTCTTGGGCTTCGTTCAAAAGAACTCCCTCGTTGAGTTTAGCCTTCTCTTGGGCATCAAACAAGAAAGAGACCTGGAAATCTCTTAACAGCCTCCTATTGGGATTCCAATACAAATAATTACCCGCGCTAGGATAGAACCCTAAGAGGATGATTTCCCGGTGAAATCACTCTTGAAATCCTAAGAGGATGGTTTCCCGGTGAAACCACTCTTAAAACCAAAGCCAGCCATACCCTATAGCTTCCTCTTGAGCTTCATACAAGGACCCTCGATGACCCTCAGAATGCCTTCTCTCGGGCTCACAATGCAAGGACCCTCGATGACCCTCGGAATTCCTCCTCTTGGGCTTACAATACATGGACCCACAAGCTTCTTAAAAGCATCCCCCTAATCCACAATCAATTTCTTCTCGAGATTTAGACATTTATCATCTCTATGGAAGAAGTATCTCATGTATCACATCACATACAATCAAACTCTTTTTAAATCACACTCTTTTCAAACAAAAACATCTTTTAATTGTAAGTGGTAACGCTTGTACACTCAAGCAAAACACCCAATGCTTACAATTAAAGATTCAATCATCTTTTCAAACATCTTTCTTAAACTCGTAAGTGGTAATGCTTGTACACTCAAGCAAAACACCTATAACTTACGATGAAAGATTCAATCAATCAACCCTTCAAAATGTATGTGATGAAATAGATTAGATACATTCTTCATTAAGATGACATTTGTCTTTGTCTCTTAATAACATCCCGTTGCTTCCACTAGCATAAGTGGGAACTACGATTGCTCTAACTTTCTCAACCTCCCTTTGAGAATACGTAGGCACAAGGTCTCATCCTTGGCGAGCATACTTCTTTCTCCCTCAAACCAAATAAAACCATAGCTCCCTTTAGATCCGAGCTACAAATGCTTTGATTCCCAATAAGGGATATGTATGCAGAAGATCCCAATGATCTTTGCGAGCACAATAATAACAAAACCTAGGATCCCACATAATCTACCTTTCTTAAAATCCAAAGGAGAAACTTTCCCAAGAATAGAAATAGCAAATTAAAACACATAAACATATCAAACTATTCATATATAAAGCTATAGATAACTATATATATTTAGGGTGCCACATCTATTCTCTTTATATAACAAATCCCCTTGCCCGGAATCTCCCCAATGCGTTGCGTCTAGTTCGCGCTAGTCGTAATGCATATCATATCAATTGAGGGTATTGCAGCTTTCCCCTTTTTCATAACATTTTTCTTGTGTTGGAAATAATAAAGCTTGATGCTCGCAGCATCTTTAAAACAAATCAAAAGAGTAAATCGTTTGAGCCAGAGAATCTGAATTCGATTCGATTCCCTCGCGCGTCACTTTTTAACGTGAACAGAAAAAATAGCGAATCTGCTGGGGAGTACGCTTAACTTTTTATTTTCAAAAAAAATTGTGACTCTGCCAAAGAGCACCAAGCTTTTTTTTGTTTTCAAAAAGAAAAAGAAGGGGTTAGGATTTCATATGTGCATATGTTTGTTTTTCTTTATTGTGTGTTTTCGCAATTTCATTTGATGAAAAGAAATCCTAACCCGGATTTAAGAAAAATTTTAAGATCTAGGTGGGGGTATAGTCCTATTAACCTGTGGGAAGTTTCATTACTTACTAAGTTAATTTGAGATCCCTCTCTCAATGGAGGTTGTCTTGGGAGTATTTATGTTTAGCAAGTATTTGCGAAGACATTTTGCTTTCGAGAGAACTAACCAAGCTGAGGGGCTGTAGAACACATAACCCATCCTGGCCATTTAGGATGTAGTGCAGAAGCTATTCAGGTGTAAGCTTAGAATAGTTGTCATGCGAGACTACGATCAGGCGAGTTTTTCTTGAAAAATATTATTGGACTTCGAGTATTCAACAAATCCGATAATATTTCAAAGAGAAGTGTTGAACCTGTATTATCAGTAGAACCTGTTTCACAGATGAATAAGCCCATAGAACTTACCCACATTTGGTTCTTATCGTTGGCCTCATGCTCGTGACTTCAAACGCTTGAACGTGTGTATAACCACTAACCATGTTTGTATCTCTGTGGCATTCATGCATTCATTCAAAAACTTTATTTCTCTTCCCATTCCAAAGAATTTAGAGATTTTTCTTTGTAAATATTTTAGGTTAGAGTGGTGGACGTCAGGAGAAGATTTACTAAGAAGTACAGTTTTAGAATTCCCGATGTAGGAAAGTTAAAAGAGTTAGCATCCTTGGTAGAAGATCCCTCGGATTTCAGAAAATGCTATGGAACTCTTTTAGCCGTCCTGAACACTAACGTTGATGAAGGACTTCTCAAAACTTTCGTTCAGTTTTATGATCCAGTCTATCGCTGTTTCACTTTCCCTGATTATTATTTGATGCCTACTTTGGAAGATTACGCGCACATCCTAGGTATCTCAGTATCAGACAAGGTGCCTTTCAATGGTTTGGAAGCCATTCCTAAGCCACCAGTCATTGCAGCAATGACTCATTTAAGAAAATCTGAGATAGACAAAAACCTGACTACCAAAGGAAAACTCTTAGGGCTAACTTCAAAGTTCATAATGGAGAAGGCTCTTAAATTCTCTGAAGCCGGTAGCATGGTAGCCTTTGAAGCTGTTTTAGCTTTGCTCATCTATGGATTGGTGCTGTTTCCCGGCATTCCAAGTTTTGTTGATATCAACGCCATAAGGATTTTTCTGATTGGAAATCCCGTTCCCACCTTGCTTGGTGACACGTATTTCTCCATTCATCATAGGAATCGTCAAGGAGATGGAACTATCGTGTGTTGTGTCTGTTATTCAAATGGATTGTCTCACACTTGCCTAAGTCTCCTATCTTCTACGAAAACAAAAATTGTTGGCATTGGTCTCAAAGACTCATGTCTCTTACAAATGACGATATCCATTGGTATACCTTGGCAAACAATGAGATGGAAATCATTGAAAGCTGTGGAGAATTTGCCAACGTACCTCTCATCGGTACGAAAGGAGGAATCAACTACAACCCATTCTTGGCAAGACGTCAACTCGGGTATCCAAACTCTAGTAAACCCCTTGGTTTTATAGTAGAAAGCTACTTTTATCATGAGGGGAAGATTCCCAAGGTTTGAAAGCCAGAATGATAAGAGCTTGGCATCACATCGAAGGAAAGAAAAAGGTCATGCAAGGAATTGTGTAGCCATGGAAATCTACACTTCTTGGGTAAAGAAAAGAGCGAAGGAATTCCGAATGCCTTATGCTTATGAAGAACCCATGTTCCCAGTGGTATCTAAATCGACCACCATTCCCGTTGAGACTATGGGAGAATACCAAGAAGCTTTGGCCAAGGTGAGGCTAGAGAAAGAAGCTTTGGAAGACAAGTTTCTTAAGACTGACTTTGAAAATGAAAAGCTTAAGAAGCAGGTCAAAGATCATGAAAAAACGCTCTACTTCCAAGATGAATGGCTCATGGAGAAAGATGAGAAGATTCGTCAGAAAGATAACACGATCAAAAGATACATCAAGGAAAGGAAAAGAAAGCTTGAAGAAATGACAATTAGCAATCCTGCTCCAAACGATTGGAAAAAAGTCATTAACAAGCTAAAAGCCGAGAAAGCTGAGCTGAAAGCTTACTATGGGAAAGAAATCCTGAAGTTGAAGCTGCATCAAGCATTTGGTTCTTCATTAGACGAAGACGCTTAATTAGTTTAGCTTCATATTTTATCATTTATTTTATCATTGTAAGAGCTATGCTCCAAAAAAATTGTTGTAATCTTCTTTCAATATTAATAAAATAAGTGTTTTCCATCCAAATGTTTACTAGAAATTTCTCTTTTAGCGTAAATTCTTTGGAAGTTCTTTTCTCTTTGCATTCATAATCATGCATCATACTTTGCATTTCAAGTTTGTTATTTAGAGTCTTATCTTTTGGAATTCTTTCCAGAGAGAAAGACCGTCAAGTTGTCGCGTCTTAGAGTTTCTCGACTACGTTCACAGTCAACTCGCAGATACAATACTCATGCAAATAGGAGAAAAGCAATGGAAGATTTTGAGCAAGAAAATGTTGAGCTTCGTGGCACAGTGAGAACACTTCAGGAAGAGGTGGAGAAACTCACTTCTTTGGTAAGTTCATTGACAACTACCCAATGTGACACCCCAAATTAATTCAATATTTAATAATTAGAAATTTAATTATTAATTTAATTAAATGTTTAATTATTAATATTTTTGGGTTAATGGATTTAATTATTTAATTAAATAAGAGAGGTTGGGGGTGTAAAGTTGAATTGGAGGTGTATGGAGTAAAAAGCTCTACTTAATCCTAATTAGTTATTTCTATTATTTGGCAAATAAAAAGGAATAAATAAAGGAATAAAAGGAAAAAGTGAGAAGAGGAAAAATAAGGATTTGCATTCTACATGAGATAGGAAAAGAGAAGAGGAAGAGGAGAAAAAGCCAAACGCCGAGAATTTGAAGATTCATCGCGAGGTGAGGGGGGATTGAATCTGATTATTATGCCTTATAGGTTTTGATGATCAATAGAACGAATCGATCCGTTAGGAATCTCGAATTAGGATAATTGAATATGCCCTAATGTTATAATCTGACGTAAAACCTTGATTGGAATTGGTATGAACAGTGAATTGTGTAATATGAATATAAGCTAATTAGAACACTTGATTCTGTGATCAATTGGGTGAAAAATTGCAGTAATTAATTCTGTTTTATGATGATATGAGGTTTGGTGAAGTTTGGATGTAATGGTGACTCGTAACAGTGCAGAAAAACTGTGTTTTTGGTGAAAAACAACAGTATGAGTCGACACATAGCTTTATGGGTCGATGCAAGCAGCAAAATTTTGAAAAACCAGAGGCGTGGAAAACACTTGCAACGATACGTAGAGTCATGCATCGACTCATAGGGCAAAATCTGCACTCTTGTATCGACACAAGAGAGTTATGTGTCGACTCAAGTAGTTTTTGTATTGACACAAGAGGGCTATGGGTCGATGCATACTGAAGAAACTTTGGAAAATGGAAACTTTTATTACGTATGAGTCGACACATACGTGTTTTGTGTCGACACAAGAAGTTCATGTATTGACACATGAGCTTATAGATCGACCTAAGCTGGACAGGAATGGAAAGGATTTTCTGAAACGATTTTAATCATATCTTTTTAACCGTAACACCGATTTAGGCGTACTTGGTATCGTTGGAAAGCTTAGAACGAGTACTATCTGTTAATAACATTTTCAAGACCAGAAATTGAGATCTTGAAGAATTAATATGGCTTCCGTAATAAGAATTTGTTGTGATTCGTGAAATATTCGTTGTGTATATGTGTTGTATGTTAATTCTATGTGTTGTGATTAATGGCATATAATTATGATTGTATTGCTATTATATGTTGTTTTTGATGTTGTATATACCTGTGATAGTCTTACTAATCGAAGGGTAAGCGTTTGGCATATTTATGCTTTGTGATAATTATTTCATGATTATGATGTACCTGTTATCCATTATGATTGAGTTGTTATCATGTGATATATATTGGTGTTGGCATTGTGTGGAATTATGTGGTGATCATATTCCGTTGATTGAATGTTGCATGCTTTTATTATGCATGCATAAGCATTCTGGTGATGGTTCATTCCCATTGTGTGGAATTGAACTTGCAGGGCCAATAAACTTACCTAATAGACAGAGGTAGTGAGGCTAGATTCTTGACCCAGTGATGTATGGGCGAATCATTGAATTATTTGTTTTCAGGTGTAAGCGGAGCAGTGTGGACTTAGTTCACGATTGGTACCACATGCATTTGAGTGCATTGCATATGTGATTGTAACATGTTAGGATGAATTCAGTGTTTCAATTGCATTTAATTGTTGTTGTATGCATAATGTATGTTTGGATTGTGTTTTGCGAATCGTATGCTAATGTTGTAAATAAGGGTGAATAATGAATTGATTGTTTTATTGTCTTGAGAAATGTATAATGCATCTTAATTTTGATGAAATCTCACCCTTACTTTAATGATTTGATTAGTGATTAGTTGCAGGAATTGGTGAGGACTTTTAGAGTTGTGCTATTAGATAATCCAGTGTCGATGTCATGCTCTGGTAGTTGTAACACTGGGGAACGTTTGATTGGGATTTTATGGATTTAAAACTAACTGTTTGGTTTATGTTTTGGTTCATGTTGGGAATAATTATTGATGGAATTATTCCAGATTTTTATGTTATAATTTCCGCTGTTTAAACATAATCATTGGTTTTATTTCATTTATTGCGTTCTTCAATTAAAAGGCATGATTATTGTTTTTGGCTATTTGAATTAATTAAAATTGTGACGCCTCTTGTTGTGTTTAAAACTCTGATTAATTATATAAATCGCGGGTAAATTAGGAGGGGTGTTACACCCAAAATCAGCAAACAACATTAAACAGTCAAAATCAAGCGACGATTTCAGAGATCACTACTACTCCAGTTTCAGCTGTTGCAGTCAGTACTCCTCTTTTCAGTATGCCAGAAGGCTATCCATGGGGCATGCCTTTCAATTTCGGCATTGGATTTCGTCAACCCACTTTTGAAGTACAGGAAACCACGATGGAGGTTCCTACTTTACAGAACTCAACATTTACTCCGCAACACGGAGTAACCTTTCCCCAAGTCACTATGTCGGTTTCTCAACCGATCATGACAAACTCAACTTTTGTGGTTCACGCTACTGCGGATGAAGAAGTCTATCATAACTCAGGCGACAACACGAATCCTCGTGGCCAAATGGAAAATATCCATGAACAATTCCATAAGATGCAGCTTGAGATCAAAACAATCAGTGTAAAGGAATTGTTTGGGAAGAATGCCCATGATCTATGTCTGGTTCCTCGCGTAAGGATACCCGCTAAGTTTAAAGTCCCCGACTTCGAAAAATATAGAGGAAATTCCTACCCGCAGAGTCATCTTACAATGTACGCTAGGAAGATGTCTACATATAATGACAATCACCAATTGCTCATTCACTATTTCAAAACAGTCTCACGGTCTGCCTTTGAAGTGGTACATGGGATTAGATAGTGCAAATATTCAGACATTCAATGACCTAGGTGAAGCCTTTGTCCAACAGTACAAATTCAATTTGGACATGGCTCCAGATCGAGATCAACTCCGTTCTATGTCTCAAAAGGAAAATGAGACTTTCAAAGAATCAACGTTGGAGGAAATTGCTTAAGTTAATCCACCGTTAGAAGAAAAAGAAATGACCAAGGTCTTCCTAAATACTCTTGGCCCATTCTACTACGAACACATGGTGCGCTCACGGAGATTTCACCGGCGGTAAGCATGGGGATGTGACTAGAAGAAGGAGTCGAGCAGGGCGCAACCAAAGAAATGGGGTCTTCAAGAACCAAGAGAGTCGGGCGGTTTCCGAAGAAGAAAGAACATGGCGTTGGAATGGTATCCAGAAACCAAGGAAAAATGTCGATCACAACGGTAGCCACGATAGCACCGATTGTTAATGCAAATTCAAACATGGAATTACCCCACAATTCCGGCAAAATCAACAGCCTCGACAGCAGGCTCAACAATTCAACAACAATCAGAACCGTACTCCTCGAATCTCGCAGTTTGGTCCAATTCTGATGACTTACACGGAATTATATCCTGCCTTAATAGAAAGAAATCTTGTGCAAACAAGATTACCACCCCCAGTACCAGACAAGTTACCTTGGTGGTACAAAGCAGATGTGTCTTGCCTTTTTCATCAAGGGACACCAGGTCATGATCTCGAACACTGCATAGCACTAAAAGCCGAAGTTCAAAGATTAGTGAGGGCTAATCTTCTATCCTTCAGGAATGCAAATCCGAATGTACAAGCAAATCCACTTCCCAATCATAGTGGACATACCGTGAATTTGATACTCATAAATACAGATCGGTATCTTATCACTGATATAAATATGATAAGAGAAAGCTTAGTACATCTCCACGCTACATTCAGCACAATGGGCGCCTTTGCTAAACATGACTACACAACTGCAGAATCTGCTTTACGGATTTTCGAGGATGTCCAACTGTGAGAGCAGACCTTCAATGGTTAATAGACATTGGCGACATTCAGATATTCAAAAACAGGAATGATTATGACGTGAATATGGTAGGGTATTATCCGCATGAGCTTTTAGTCTCAGATATCAACTCGGAAATTCCCGAAGTAAACGTCATTATCCCCTACTTCAATGCGCCCAAGTGTGTAGAAGTTGAGTACAATGGTCCAAAGTTCGGACTCTCCTTTGGTGATCTGTTTACAGTCTGTTCCTTACAACTCGACAAAGCAATTCCTATCGATACAACACAACTATGATAGAAGATGGGAAGGAGAAACCCATACCAACTCTTTCGGTAGTAGTTAACATCATTTGAAATAGGACGAAATGTGAAGTGGACGTGTGTACACCCGTTGCCACCTAAGCAACCCATTGCTCCCTGTTGGACAAAACCACTGTTGATACACCTCACGAGAATCCTATGGAATCCTGTTGGTAATCCAAACATAAGCGTTGGTCCGTCATGGAACCAATGTCAATTCATACCGACGAGATTAGGCGATCAAGAAGAGTGAGTATAGAGTTGTAGATCAGCGATGAGACTCCTCAAAATCTCAATACTCTCTTTTTACGAATTACGAAGCCCAGAAGCCTTGATGAAAGTGTTAGATCAAGCTTACGTGATTACGGCGTGACTACGGATCAATTTGGTGGAATTGTAGGCAACATAATAGCTTGCAACAATTTAAGCTTTGATGAAGAACTTCGAGAGGAGGGAAGAGATCACAATCTTGCTCTACATATCTCTATGAATTGCCAATCAGACTCTCTGTCTAACGTACTAGTGGACACTGGTTCATCCTTGAATGTAATGCCAAAAACGACTCTCGCTCGTTTATCTTACAAAGGAACGCCGATGAAATCCAATGATATAGTGGTCAAAGCCTTTGATGGATCAAGGAAATCCGTTATTGGGGAAGTCGACCTTCCAATGACGGTTGGTCCACATACTTTCCAAATCACCTTCCAGGTCATGGACGACCTTGGATACACGAAGCAGGAGCAGTGACATCCACGCTCCACCAGAAACTGAAATTCACAACAAATGGGAAGCTAGTAACCATTATTGGTGAACAAGCTTTACTAGTAAGCCATTTGTCCACTTTTTCTTTCATCACTGCCGACGATGTTGAAGGGACACAATTCCAAGGACTCTCGTTAGAAGGTGAATCTGCAAAGAAAAACAGATCGTCTATCTCCTCTTACAAAGCAGCAGCGCAGATAGTGAAAGACGGTAATGCCGCAGGTTGGGGACAAGTAATAAATCCTATCAACAACGAAACTAAAACAGGGCTCAGATTTGCTCCAGTGCTTCCAAGAGCCAATGAAAAGGATGAAACTCTTCGCCCAATCAAAGAAATATTCCACAGTGGAGGTTTCTTAAACCCTGTTCCTCAAGAGGTTAATGTTCTTATCGATGAAGGTAATAAAGACAACCTCTCCGAATCTGAAGAGTGGAGCACTTATCTTGATAGCTCTGAATATGTGTCTCAGGAAAAATCGCATGCGCCGTTCTATCCTCCTACAGACGAATTCAAAGGCATGTTCCTACAAAAGAACGAGAATGAAATTCCACCTATCCCTTCTGAAGTTTGGGATAACTTGGGAGAACCAAGTGGAAAGTTTGACTTCATGGTAAGATACACTGCACCTGAAAGCTCAAGAATCAGAATTGAAGACATCCAGCCAACTGGATGGGACGATCCTCTTGAATATCCTAGTCAACCAGAAGAGTCATACACATCGATCTCATCATCAAATTGAGATCCCAAATGAAAATCTTTGCTTTAATACGCCTGCTGTCATACCCCAAAATTTTCCCTCCACCTCCTCAAGACATTTCATACATCCATACTCAAGGATTCCTCAAGAGTTGATCAGACAAACCCTCTCCTAGACAATCAACCCAAACTAGGGTTTGGCAATTCTCAGATCAAGATGGACTTCTAACATCTCCAATGGACTTAATGCCTCATCATATGCTTCAAAGATTCTCCATGACAAGTTTCAAGCCTCACAAGTCAAGTTTCCTCAGACAATTGCTCAGATGGTTGAAAATCAGTTATATTGGACAAAAAAGTCAACTGTGGTCAACATACAGTCAAACTTCATAATTTTTGGTCAACATCCTCATTTTGAAGTTACATTCATCATTTGATCAAGGGTTGATCATGATTCATCAAGAAAACTCAAGATTTGCTCAAAAGTCAAACTTTCTAAATTAGGGTTTCTCAGTAAAAAGTCAACCAAACTTTGACTGAGCATAACATCTTCATACTTTCTCAAAAAAATTTCCAACACCTCTTGTTTTGAAGGAAATTCAATTTTCTACAACTTCATGTCTCACAAGAATGTTCAAAAAATGCTTCATTTGGAAGGTATGGATCAAAACATTACATGTCCTTTTCAAAATCAACAAAAAGTCAACATTTTGTTTTGAAGATATATTGAGCATGGAAACTCCAATTGAGATGAAACCAAAGAGGTTGGTTAGAGGACTCTTAGAGATTTCTAAAAAGTCCAAGAACACTCAAAAATGTGGAAAATTGAGCAAGATACACCATTCACAAGTTGGGCAATTTTGAAGAGATGCACAAAGAGAGATGCTTCTAAAAATCAAATTTTTTGCAAATGGGCTTACTTTTTCTTCATCCAAACTTGTTCCTTATACAATTAGGAATATTCAAGCCCAATGCCACGAATTTTTATTTTATTTTTCTATTTAATTTGTATTTTATTCATTTAAACACAAATTAAATTCAAAAATAAAGTATAAAATCAAAATTAATTGCAAATTTTATTTTTCTCTCTTCCTTGAGATCCAAGCAACCCAATAAAGCCAGCAAATTTCGAAATTTGATTGGATATGGCAAGAATTGATTGAAATTGATCAAAGAAGAGAAAATTTGATTTGGTACAAAATCAAATATATTTTGCATTGATTGATGATTGATTCTTTCTCAAATCAGCTCCAATTCCATCTACTATATATATACAATACATGCCACACGGATTAGGGTAGAAAAATTGGCTGGAGAAACCCTATTCAAGCTCAAAAAGTCCGTGGCTTACAAGCAACTGGCAGCCTTGGTTCTAGCTTGTTTCAAACAATTTTGAGCATTCCATCTTGTTCCTTGGGTTGTTTAGAATCAGTCCAGACCCTTACATCATCCAAAACCATCAAGAAACACGAAAACCAGAATTCGGTTTGTTCTTCTTTTTCAAAATTCGATTTTCAATTCTCATGCATTATTAACATGTTTTGTTGTTGTTTTTGTGATTAGAAGGAAGTTTGCAAACGTTCTGGGCAGTTTGATTGAGTTTCTATGGCCTGGAACACAAATCACCATAGCTAGGGTTTTCGGCCACGATTTGGGGTTTCCTTAAAACGGAAAAATTGGACCATGAGACCACCACCATCGTGTTCAGAACGACGTTTCCAATCGATTCATACCCTTGAATGTTATTTATATTATGCATGTTTGATTTTGAGAATTGCGGGGGCTATAGCGTCGCTTCGCTATATTTTAAAATTTTAAAACGAAAAAGATGAAGTTTGGCGCGGGGACGATGCAGCCTGGAGGTGACACTTGTTCTTAATCCACTCGCTCGGTTTCCAAGCGATGTGGGCTCGATTGGTCATGGCTTGGGTTTGTGAAAGCAAGGTCTTGGTTCGATTCTCACGGGACCATTTATTTTTCTTCTTCTTACAAACTAACTATTTTCTTATTTTTCATATTTTGTTTTCTTTAATATTTTCATTCATTTTAATTTTATTTCAATAATTTTTATCATGCATTTAAAAACATCAAAAAATATTTTTCTTTTTGCATTATTTTCAGAAAATGTTTATTTAATTTAAAAAATTAAAAAATTATTTTGCATGCATATTTAATTTTATTTCAATTTTTGCATTTTAATCACTTTTAATTAGTTTTAATTATTAAATTATCTCAAAAATCCCAAAAAATTATTTTAGCATATTAATGTTATTTCCAGCATGAAATATTTTTCTCATTTAAAAATTATTATTTTTGCTAACATTTTTCTCTTATTCGATTTCCTCGTATTTTCCGATTTCTCATCTTTTCACAGGTTATCTCGTTTCGGACGATTTCTTTTATCGTTTTCTTTTTTTTTTTTCCAAATTATGTAATTGCTTATGGGATGTAATAGTATAATTAGGGCTTTTATTTTCCGCATTTTAAATTATGTATCTGCCCCAAAGCCATGTAATAGCGTAGGATTTATCTTTCCGCACTTTAATTTCCGCAATTTACTTTCCGCACCTTATAAACTGCTAGTAATTAGGCGTGTATGGCAAGATTAAAATCAACATAGCTCACTCTAATTTTCAAGATAAAATACCTAAATTGACACACTCTTTTCACACATGCACCCCTTAGGGTAATTCTCTCTCGTTGCCTTTACGCATTCAAATGGTCATGTCCCTCGAGCATAGGGGTATTCTAGCACCGTTGCCTTCAAAACAAATCATCATAGTCCCTTCGATACAAAGATCATAAGACCCACGACGTCGCCTCCGAATACATGATCTTGACCCTCGATTGTCGCCTACGAAAAATGATGATAGTCCTTGAATGTGCTAGGATACTTCCTAAGTTGCTTTCTATGACCATCGATGTCCCTTGAATGTCCGCTTACATCCAACGAATGGAGTTACCTACCAACTAATGGTATGGATAGCGCTATTCCAAAGGCGTAAAACAATCTGGCGACCAATTACGAGTAGGTAATAAGACTTTTAGTTGCTTGCTCTATCAAAATACTTTTCACACCTCACACTTTTTTCAAAGTTCAAACTTTTTCAAAGCGAAACATTTCCGAACACTTTGTATACATTCCTACATGAATCATTACAAAGTCAAAAAAACCTTTTCAAAACATTTTCAAACACCAGAAAGCAATTTTTAAAGTGATCTAAGAGCAACTAAGAGCCGTAGATAACTACGGATGGAAAGGGTGCTAATACCTTCCTTTTCATAACCTTCTCCCTTACTCGAGAATCTAACGAAGGTCTTTTACATACTTTTACCTTCCCTTAATTGGATAAAAGAAAAGTCGGTGGCGACTCTTGCTATCCGCATATTTGCGATACAAAAACCTACAAAGTCAGTTTACCGTGTTACAGAACTGGCGACTCTGCTGGGGAAACACCCTAAAAGAGAGAGTGCCTTAGGGATTTCTAGATAACTTCTATTGCTTTTTGTTTGACTTGCTTGCTTTATCTTTAAGGGTTGCTTGGGTATTATATTTGTGGGGGATCCTACACCCGGATCCGGGTTTCCTTTTAGGTAAGTAGCAATAAATCGTCGCGACCGTTAGACGTATATCGAAACGGTCAACACGATGGCTACGTTAGTGTAACACTTTGGATGTCCTGATACTCTTCATTTCCAAGTTGAGGATAGTATTTGGCTTCTGCGTGGTGTCATCAAGCACTAACTAAACTTTTAGAACCTTAATTGACCCATCTTGGCCATTAGAAGGTAGTGAGATGGCGGCTTTGGTCTTGAGACTAAGGTTGGTTGATACTCGATGCTATGCTCATTGAGATCGGACTTTTGGGATATTTTGATCGACCACTTGGTAGTCGTATTGAAATAAACGCCTACGAGAAAGATCAATGATGTGAGATTCCTAGAACCCGGTTACTATTATAGGACAGGATGAACCAACTCAAACTTTTGGTAGGGTAAACACCTATACTTCATGCAAGCCGTAAACCTAGGCTCATTGTGTGAATTGTTTGTGTGTGCTAAACATGACATCATGACATCATTCTCATTGCATATCATTTCTAACTATTTCAAGGACCTAGGGATTTATCTTTGCTCTGTTTTGTAGGGATTATGGCTTCTAGAAAGACTATCCGAATCAACTTCATGGGTATACCTTCTCATCTCAACGAATTGGTTTCAGAAATTCTCGATCATGCTAAGTTCATCAAAAGACATGGTTATCTGCTTGACTTGGTTACCTCCGGTTTTGAAGAAGATATGATGCATGTTCTATTCCAGTTCTTTGATCCGAAACACCATTGCTTTACATTCCCAGATTATCAGTTGGTTCCTACCTTGGAAGAGTTCTCTAAGCTACTTGGGGTACCTATTCTTGACCAAATTCCATTCACCGGTTTAGAAAAGGTTCCTAAGTACGAAGACATCGCATCCGCCTCACACCTAAAGCGCTCAGATATTGAAGCCAATTGGGAAACTAGAAGTGGAGTTAAGGGTTTACTTGCTATGTTTCTGATTAAGAAAGCCCGAGAATTCCTCAAAGTTATGAGTTTCCATGCATTCGAAGATATTGTGGCCTTGCTAATCTATGGTTTGGTTCTATTCCCTAACTCGGATCAATTCATAGATGTCAACGCCATCAAGTTGTTTCTTACCCGTAATCCTGTGCCTACTTTACTTGGAGACATCCTACATTCTCTCTATACTCGTACTATCAAAAGACAATGTCATACCCCAAAATTTGCCCTCCATCTATTCAAGAAATTTCATACATCCCTACTCAAGGATTCCTCAAGAGTTGATCAGACAAACTCTCTCCTAGACAATCAACCCAAATTAGGGTTTGGTATCTCTCAAGTCAAGATGGATTTCCAACATCTCCAATGGTCTTCATGCCTCCTCATATGCTTCAAAGATTCTCCATGTCAAGTTTCAAGCTTCACAGATCAAGTTTCCTCAGACAATTGCTCAGATGGTTGAAAATCAGTTGTATTGGACAAAAAGTCAACTGTGGTCAACATACAGTCAAACTTCATAATTTTTAGTCAACATCCTCATTTTGAAGTTACATTCATCATTTGATCAAGGGTTGATCATGATTCATCAAGAAAACTCAAGATTTGCTCAAAGTCAAACTTTCTAAATTAGGGTTTCTAGGTGAAAAGTCAATGAACTTTGGTGATCATAACTTTCTCATACTTTCTCGAAATTTTCCACCAACTCTTGTTTTGAAGGAAATTCAATTCTCTACAACTTCATGTCTCACAAGAATGTCAAAAATGCTTCAATTGAGAGGTATGGCTCAAAACATTACTGGTCATTTTCAAAGTCAACAAAAGTCAACTTTTTGTTTTGAAGATATATTGAGCATGGAAACTCCAATTGAGATGAGACCAAAAAGGTTGGTTAGAGGAATCTTAGAGCTTTCCAAAAAGGCCAAGAACACTCAAAAATGTGGAAAATTGAGCAAGATACACTATTCAGAAGTTGGGCATTTTGGATGATTGCACAAAAGGACATTTTGGTCAAAATGCAAAACTTTCCAAATGGGCCTAAAATCTTTTGGTCCAAACTTGTTCATGACAATATTTTTGACCCATAAATGCTTGGCCTTGGTAATTTTCTATTTTTATGATTTATATTTGAATTTTATAACATTTAATTCAAAAATAAATTATATAAAATATGAAAATTAAGTTTTTTTTTCAAAAGGAATGGATTTATATCTTTCTTAAAGTCCAAGAAAGCCCAAGACTCTTGCCAAATTCGTGCTAGCCATGGCATTCATGAGAAAATCATTTTTTTTTCAAATATTTGATTTGTTTTAAAGAGAAAATATTTGCACATTGATTATTCAATCTTTTTTCACTCTCTTTGCCATCCAAATTTTCTCTATAAATACCTAGCAAGTACACAAGCCAAGGAGGAAACCTAACCCTTAAAATCACCCAAACTCTTGCAAATTTTTCAAGAATTCTTGAAAATCAATTTCAAGACCTCTCGACCTTTTCGGCCACTCCATCGTACTCGGAGGGTAAGTGTGAGTAAGAATACATCATTGTTATGGATCAAAGCAAGCTAAATCGAGACCATATCGTGCATACATAATCGATTCTTTCTTGAATTTGTATTTTATTATCGACTGTTTTAATTGATTCTAACGTTTGCAATGTGTTCATGAGGTTCCTTTGGATTGATCGGGTCATCGTTTTGGTGCTTGCGTTAAATCTGATTTGCCATTATTAGGGCTTTTTTTGTTTGATCGAACCGTGTGATCAGGCATTTTAGCGAAACTAAGGCCACCAATGGATTCGGGAGGGTCGATTTGGGGAGGGTCTCCCTTTTCCATTTATCCTGCGTATTTTCCATGTTTTGATTTCAGGCTGGCGGAGAAGATGGCCGGAGCCCTAGCTCGGCGGCGAGACCGGCGGAGGAAGCGTGGCAATTCTGTGCGTTCTCATTCATCCATCCAGTCAATCGGGGCCCACGCATGCTGACTCTGATTTTCAAACATCCCTGACGCGTGTACACTTATACCCAATGGTTTCCAGCTTTTCAAACACCAATTGCAACTTGGTCCAGTGGTTAAAGCGCATACTGTTGGTGGATGCTCTCCAATGTCATGGGTTCAAATCCGTCCAGGGCCAGTTTTGTTTCTTTTTTTCAAACTTGCAATATTTTCATATTTTCTAATTTTCTAATATTTTTGCATTATTTTAGTTTATTTTCATATTTTATTTATGCATTAAAAAATCATCAAAATATTTTTTCCTTTTGCATTTATTTTCAGAAAATCTTTATTTAATTTAATAAATTAAAAAATATATTTTTGCATGCATATTTATTTTTATTTGTAATTTTGCATTTAAATCATTGTGAATTCATTTTAAATTATTAAATTGCATCTAAAAAAATCCCAAAAATTTATTTTAGCATGTTTACATTATTTCCAGCATGTCATATTTTTTCCAATTTAAAATTTGCATTTTTTCTAACATTTTCTCTCACCTCGATTTCATCATATTTTCCGATTTCTCGTTCGTTTCACAGGTTCTTCCAATTCGGACGTTTCTTTACTATTTTCATTTTATTTTTCAATAATGTAACTGTATATGGGATGTAATAGTTTAAAATTAGGTCTTTATTTTCCACATTTTAAATTATGTATCTGCCCCAAAGCCTTGTAATAGCGTAGAACATTTACCTTTCCGCATCTTTACTTTCCGCAATTTACTTTCCGCACCCTATCAATTGCTAGTAACTAGGCGTGTATGGCAAGATAATAATGAACATAGCCCACTAATTTTCAAGATAACATATTCTGAAATCGACACACTTCTTTCACACATGCACCCCTTAGGGTAATTCTCTCGTTGCCTTTACGAATTCAAATGGTCATGTCCCTCGAGCGTAGAGGTATTCTAGCTTGTTGCCTTCAAACAAATCATCATAGTCCCTTGATACAAAGATCATAAGACCCACGATGTCGCCTCCGAATACATGATCTTGACCCTCGATTGTCGCCTCGAAAATGATGATAGTCCTTTGAATGTGCTAGGATACTTCCTACAAGTTGCCTTCGATGACCATCCGATGTCCCTTGAATGTCCGCTTACATCCAGCGAATGGAGCTACCTACTAACTAATGGTAAGGCTAGCGCTATTCTAAAGGGCGTAGAAGCATGAAAAGCGACCAATTACGGTGGGTAAATAAGTCTCTTAGTTGCTTGCTCTAAACCAAATGCTTTTCACACCACACTCTTTTCAAAGTTCAAAATTCTTTTCAAAACAAAAACATTTCCGAACACTTTGTATACACTCCTACATGAGTCATTACAAAGTCAAAGCGAAATGCCTTTTTCAAAATATTTTGTCAAACACACGAAAGCAATTTTAAAGGTGATCTAGAGCAACTAAGAGCCGTAGATAACTACGGATGGAAAGGGTGCTAATACCTTCCCTTTTCATAACCATTCTCCGAACTCGAATCTAAGCGAAGGTCTTTTACGTACTTTTACCTTCCCTTAATTGGATAAAAATAAAAGTCGGTGGCGACTCTTGCTATCCGCACATTTGGATACAAAATCCTACAAAGTCGGTTCAAGTATTCTGAGCTGGCGACTCTGTGAGGACTACACCTAAAGAGAATTGCCTTAGGGATTTCTAGATAACCTTTAATGCTTTTGTTTGAATTGTATGCTTTATCTTTAAGGGTTGCTTGGGTATTATATTGTTGGGGATCCTACACGGATCGGGTTTCCTTTTAGGTAAGTAGCATTAGATCATCGCGACCGCTAGGCGTATAACTAAGCGGTCAACATGATGGCTACGTTAGCGTGACACTTTGGTTGTCCGATACTCTTCATTCCCAAGTTGAAGATAGTATTTGGCTTCTGCGTGGTGTCATCAGCGCTAACTAAACTTTTAGAACCTTAATTGACCCATCTTAGCCATTAGAAGGTAGTGAGATGGCGGCTTTGGTGAGACTAAGGTTGGTTGATACTCGATGCTACGCTCATAGAGATCGGACTTTTGGGATATTTTCGATCGACCACTTGGCGTCGTATTGAAATAAGCGCCTCGAGAAAGATCTATGATGTGAGATTCCTAGAACCGGTTACTATTATAGGACAGGATGAACCAACTCAAACTTTTGGTAGGGTAATCACCTATACCTCATACAAGCCTTAAACCTAGGCTCATTGTGTGAATTGTTTGTGTGTGCTAAACATGACATCATGACATCATCCGCATTGCATATCATTTCTAACTATTTCAAGGACCTAGGGATTTATCTTTGCTCTGTTTTGTAGGGTATTATGGCTTCTAGAAAGACAATCGAATCAACTTTATGGGTATACCTTCTCACTCAAAAATTGGTTTCAAAATTCCCGACCATGCTCGGTTCATCAAAAGACATGGTTATCTACTTGACTTGGTTATCTCGGTTTTGAAGAAGATATGATGCATGTCTATTCAATTCTTGATCCGAAACACCATTGCTTTACATTCCCAGTTATCGGTTGGTTCCTACCTTGGAAGAGTTCTCTAAGCTACTTGGGATACTATTCTTGACCAAATGCCATTCACGGTCTAGAAAAGGTTCCTAAATCTGAAACATTACATCGACCTTACATCTTAAGCGTTCGGATATTGAGGCCAATTGGGAAACTAGAAGTGGAGTTAAGGGTCTACTTTCCAAGTTCTTAATCAAGAAAGCCGAGAATTCCTCAAAGTTATGAGTTTCCATGCATTTGAGAACATTGTGGCCTTGCTAATTTATGGTTTGGTTCTATTTCCTAACTCGGATCAATTCATAGATATCAATGCCATCAAATTATTTCTTACCCGCAATCTGTGCCTACCTTACTTGGAGACATCCTACATTCTCTCCACACTCGTACTACTAAGAGACAAGGAACTCTCATGTGTTGTATCCGTTACTTTCGGGGTGGTTTATTTGCACCTTCCTCCATCGTTTTGAAGAATGAACAAAGGTTGAGATGGTCTCAAAGATTGATGTCTCTCTCATTCGGATATCCGTTGGAATCTTTTCTCTCAAAAGTTTCACTTTCATCGTGTTGTGGAGAATTCCTAATGTACCACTACTTGGTATAAGGAGGTATTACTTATAACCCTTCTCTAGCTCTCGTCGGTTTGGTTTTGCCGAAAGATGGTCCACATGATATGCTTCTCCAAGATGTTGTGTTCGACTACAACCACGATCTCAAAATTAAAGCGAAGGTTCATACGCTTGGAGCATGGTAAAGAAGGCGATACCAATACTTTGGGGCACCAAAATCCATTCCTTGGGAACCTTACCTCAAATGGGTGCGAGCTCGAGCTCAAAACCTCATGATGCCATTCACTCTGTTCTACGGTAATTTTGGAACTGTTGCTATAGGTGGCGTACCTATCTTATTCTCCATCGACATGCCTCGATTTTGAAGACTTGAAGAGATCTGGATTCGACTTAAGGAAGAGGATACATTTGAAGCTCGGTGCTATGCAAGCGAGAAGAAAGTGCTAGAGTTGACAAAGCTACTTCACGAGGAGCGAAGCATCAACGCCTACATCGGCACCAAGAGGAAGCGCCCATGGGAGACTTAGAGCTTTAGGATATTTATGTTTTCTTTTATTGTTTTGAACTATCTCTTGTAAAAGCAAAAAAAAAAGAATAATAAAAAGAGTACTAATAAATGTTTGTTTTTGCTTGTTTAACAAATTTAAATCTCTAAGGTCCTTGAAAACATTGCATTGCATTCGCATAAACATTGCATATCATAGCATAACATTGCATCACAGGTACATTGGAGATTGGTTTTCTCATTTGCTCGCTATTTATTTTAGCAGAAATGGCTCTCGAACATACTGTCAAAGGTGGTCCTAAGAGTCGATCGGATGAAACTTTGGAAGGAAGTGTCAAGAAGGAGGATGAACAAAGTAACAAGGGTATTGGTGAAGCGGTCGGCTGAGCTTGAGAGGACTATGATAATGGCCAATACTCGATGGGATGACAAGTACAAGCAACTTGAAGACCGTCGAATCTTGTGGAAAACTGAAGATGTCGGGCTGAATTTTGATGATCGAGCCTCGTCCACAGTGTTGTGATTCCTCCCAAGTTCAAAGTTCCTACTTTTGCTAAGTATGATGGCATGTCTTGCCTAAATGCATTTCAAGTCCTATGTCCGGAAGATCAATCCTCACTTGATGAGAAAGTTGTGGATGCACTATTTCAAGAGAGCTTGTCGGAACTCGGTTGGAGTGGTATTATCGGCTAGAGAATGACCGTATCCGTACTTGGGTGACTTAGCGGATGCTTTCTGAGGCAATATGAGTACAATCTTGAATTGACACCCACTCGCATGCAACTACAAAGCATGTCTATGGGTCGCGATGAGAAGTTCAAGGGTATGCTCGAAGTGGAGATTTAGCGGCGAGTTCAACCACCCTTGTCCAATAGGGAGTTGGTTGATATGTTTATGGGGACACTAACAGGCCCATTCTTCAATCATCGATTGGAAACTCTTGACCGGATTCACGGTGATATTAATGACGTATTGAATGGTATTAAGAGTGGAAAGATTCGAGATAGAGATCTTCAAATCTGCGAAGAGATCTTTTGGTGGTAAGAAAAGTTAATCTTGTGTGGTCGGAAAACGAGCCAAGACCGACCGCGCTCAATCGTAGGCGGTTGTGATCTCGATCCTACATCGGCACAACCTCGGAGAGACAGCGTGGCAGCGCCACGAGGCGGTTTACAAAGATCAACATGCCATTGCATGCCTTGCAACACATGTTGAAAGCGGTGATTACCTTGAGGATCCTCCTCGAATGTCAACACCTCCTCTCCAGTACAATCCAAGCTAAGTGTGCTTACCACTCTAATAGCCGGACATAACAGCGATGATTGTTGGGCTCACGAAGAACAAGATTCGGGATATGATTGAAGCTAAGCGATTGAGTTTGACCCTCTGTTGAGACTCGAATGTGATCAGCGCCTATGCTAACCATGACAAGGTTCCAATCTTTGTTGGCGGCGATACTTATGTTTTCAACATAGATGACTTGACCATTCCTCTAATGGTATTAAGAAGAATTTGTTGCAAGCGGTGTCAACCGGGATGCCTAGAGGATTGTCGTTGGTGTTGTGCTTGGTTGAGAAAGGCGTGTTCAATGCATGATGAATAGAGAGATACTATTTACGAAACCACATGCGGAAGTGTGAAGAAATGTCTAAGTTGAAGATTGACAATGCAGATGAAGCGATTACCATCTGTGGGATACCTTGGGGCAGCCAAGTGGAAAGTATGATTACATGGTGAAGTACATCACGATAGCTACAAGATTCCTATTGAAGATGTTAAAGGACGGATGGGGTGTGATTTCCACGAAGACTATCTTGATGTTAACACTATAAGGATTACCTCTGCGATCCGTGCCTAGGTGGCACCTCTCATCATTACTTCTCCAAGACCGGTTCCATATTCCTCGACAAGGCTATCCCTTGGAATTATGGGTGATGTACTATCATGGTGTCAAGCAAGACCCTCTTACCATTGAAGATCTTACGAGTTGAAGCTACCATTCCTAACATTGACAACATCAGGATCAAGTAAGGTGACGAGCGGAAGAGTATTCTCTCGGATATCTCTCCTCCAAAGATGCGACTCCGGCTCGCATTCCGGCTATTCAATCCATTCCCAAGCTAGAGGAAAAGAACGGTGACTCATCCTCAACGGAAGTACCAAAGGAAGTTCTTGAAGATACCTCAACAAGAAATGGAGAAATTAGAAGATTATCAAGAAGAAGCGACTACAATGTTGTGGAGCAGTTGGGACAAACTCGTCAAGATCTCCATGCTTGCTGCTTTTATGCTCGAGGCTCATGCTAACTCCTTGGTGAAGTTTACGAAGAATGCTCATGTGCGCAAGACACTACCATGACCAATTTGAAGTTTGTATTGCTAGCACGGCTGCCAACAACGGCCTAGGCTTCTCGGATCTTGATTTGACTCTGCGGAAAGAAACACAACAAAGCCTTGCATCTACGTTGAATGCAAGGGCACTACACTATCTCATGTTTTGGTGGATACGGTTACGCTCGAATATCCTTCGAAACGCTTTTGATCGGCTTGATGTCGAAGGGTTGGTTACGAGACCAGTGACATTATTGTGAGGGCTTTTGATGGTTCTAAGCGGACGGTGCTTGGAGAGCTCACTCTGCTGTCAAAGTCGGTTCCCGGACTTTTGACTCTATTTTCTTTGTCATGGACATTCTTAAACTTACTCTTGCCTACTTGGGCCCTTGGATACATGGGGCGGTATTACCTCTACATTACAAATTTGAAGTACCGGTGAAAGGAAGGTTGTTACGGTGTGCGGTGAAGAATATATGGTGGGTCATCTGCGATCGTTCCGTTATCTTGAGATGGGGCGAATTCTTGAGACTCCTGTCAAGCTTTTGAAACAATACCGAGTCATGCATTGACTCCCCGTCCTCTGAAGTTACACAAGTTCCGCCTAGGATGGCCTCATTGAAAGATGCTCAGCTGCTTTGTTGAAGAAGTAGCTCTATTGGGGACACTCACGATCTTCCTTTCAAATTTGACAAGGCGGTTTAGGCTTCACCATCAAGTCGGAAGATGATACGTGAGCGTGGCGGCCAACTTCCTTTCGCATCAGTGGAATCCATGCTATAGAAGACAACGACAACGACTTCGACATCGGCAAGTGGATCTTCCAACTCGGATCATGGGCTCGGCAATTGGAAGACCGAAGGCGTCATACCAATCTCCTTTAGTCGGGAGTAATTGCTCTTGTTTTGTTTTGCTTTTCGTATTTCTTTATGTTTTGAACAATAAACTTTGAAAGCCTAGTGCCTTGCGGGCATCATGGCTCGTTGCGAGGTCATTATCATCGTTTGCGTATTTTCATTCAATAAATCGTTGGACTTTTGCATTCAATTGTGTTTTCTTTCTTTTACTTTATCACCCCTTCAAAGGCTATGTGTTTCTTACACACACCCGTGATACACTGCGAATCACTCGAATCTCGTTAATATGACTATGCTAGTGCTAAATATGACTTGATAATCCGATCTACCAAGCGAAGGCGAAAGTGAGGAAGATTGTGAAGTGCCGGAGAACTTGCCGGCTACTGACAAGAAGGCGAGTTATCTGACCACGAAGAAGCAGTTGAGGTTGTGAATTTGGGTACTAACGAAGCGAAAAGAGATTAAGATAGGAGCGGGTCTTGAGAGCAGTGTTAAAGAAAGGTTGGTTCGGATGCTACGAGATTATATTGAGGTTTTGCTTGGTCATACGAAGACATGCGAGGTTGGACATTGATATCGTGGTACACGATTGCCGACAAAGAAGGTTTTCTCGGTGAAAGCGAAGGTTCGTCGTATCGTCACGAGATGTCGAGAAAATCAAAGCGAAGTTATGAAACAATTCAACGCGGTTTCTTAACATCACCTCTTATCCCAGTGGGTTGCTAATGTGGTACCCGTACCAAGAAGGATGGCAAAATGCGAATGTGTGTGGATTGAGATCGAACAAAGCGAGTCGAAGATGATTTCCACTTCCTCATATTGATGTTACGGTTGACAACACGCTCGGCATAAGGTTTTCTCCTTCATGGATGGTTTCTCGGTTACAATCGGATCAAAATGGCTCCGAAGACATGGAAGACTACTTTTGTTACACAATGGGGCACTTTACGCTACAAGGTTATGCCGTTCGGTTGAAAGCAGGCGCCACTTATCGGTGCTATGGTGACATTATTTCATGACATGATTCATCACGAGATAGAGGTCTCGTCGGCGACATGATAGCTCGATCCGGTGAAGAAGAACATCTTGATCATTTCGAGCTGTTTGTGATTGAAGAAATGGTGAGACTCGATCTAACAAGTGCACCTTTGGAGTCGGATCTGGAAAACTCTTAGGGTTTGTTGTTAGTGGAAAGGTATTGAAGTTGATCCGCCAAGGTTAAAGCCATTCAAGAGATGCCGACTCCCAGAAGGAAGTCGAAGTTTCTTGGGCGATTAAACTACATTGCGATTCATTGCACATCTAAGCGCTACTTGTGAGCAAATCTTCAAGTTACTTAAGAAAGATGAAGTGGTAGAATGGAGCAGCGATTGCCGGATCGCTTTTGACAAAATCAAGGGTACCTTGAATCCTCCTATCCACGATGCCGCCCGCGAAGGAAGACCTCTCATCATGTACTTGACAGTGCTAGAGAACTCAATGGGGTGTGTGTTGGGGCAACATGACGAGTGTGGTCGAAAAGAGCATGCAATATACTACCTTAGCAAAAAGTTTACCGACTGTGAAACAAGATACTCATGACTCGAGAAAACTTGCAACGCTTTGGCTTGCTTTCGCCGACTAAGGCGATATATGTTGACTCACACTACCTTGTTGATTTCCAAGATGGATCCAATAAAATACATATTTGAGAAACCAAATCTTCTCCATATCGGCCTAAGATGAATGGTGCAGTGGAAGCCGCCAACAAAAACATTAAGAAGATTATACTGAGAAGATGGCGGTGACATACAAGGATTGGCATGAGATGTTACCATTTGCTCTTCATGGTTATCTTTTCTACACGGACATCCACGGGCAACCCCTCTCTCGTATACGGAATGGGCCGTCTTACCCATCGAGGTTGAGATACCCTCAACGAGTCCTCCGGGAGGCGAGTTAGGCGAAGGCGATTGGGTCTAGACTCGCCTTGACCAGATAACTTGATTGATGAGAAGCGACTCGCGTCCATACGCCATGGACGGATGTATCAAAAGCGAATGATCGGAGCATTCAACAAGAAGGTCAAGCAAGTCTACCAAGTCGGTGATCTAGTAGTCAAGCACATCATTCTTCCACAAGGTGATCCGGGGCAAATGGACTCCCACCTCGAGGGTCCGTTTGTAGTCAAAACAGTGTTTCCGGTGAACTATGATACTTAGCACCATGGATGGTGAAGACTTCCCACACCACATGAGCGAGACATAGTCAAAAATACTACGCATGAAATAGACACGCTAGGTCGGTGACCTAGGCAAAAATAAGGGCATCTGGCGAACCAAAGGTTCGGGCAAAAGTTAAGGATATATACAAAACATGTACACCGGCAAGTCGAAAACACGAAAAGCGGCTTGGGCAAAAAGGTATCCGTAGACTAAAAACCGAAAGGCGGTCTAGGCAAAAGTTAGGGATTTAAGCGTGCGACTATGTCTCTTCGGATCACACCTTCCGGACTACTATCGGCATTCAAGGTTCAAAGGCGGAGATCAATTCACTCACTTTCTCGTGAGGAGATGAGATAGTCGAAATATATGAGTACTAGCATAGTTGAGACTTAACGAGATTGTTTCGCATAGCTTTTACCTTTCTTGTGTACAAAACTACTTGGCCATCATACATTTCAAATAAATGCAAGTTCTTTCTCTTTACAATTTTCCTGTTGTTGTTTGCAATAAGTCAACGTTTGCTTTGAAGGATTATCGCACTTGACAATAAGAATCTAATCGCAAACATATGAAAAGTGAACATACAAAAGTACTTACTACGAGGCTCAGGAATTGAGATGGCGACAAAGTCACCAACACAACTTCCCAATGAGCAAAGGAATCCACGGCGCAATTCCACTCGACCAAGCAATGTTACATCGATCTTCAAGCGATAAACACCTCATCTCGGTCAAGGTATTTATCCCCGAGGGACATCCTCGGTCCTTCCTCTCTTCCCAGTGGCGGTATCGGACTCGAGACTTGGTCGAGATAGTGCATCGGAGGAAACTACATCCTCATCCCCGGCCAAAGATCCAGCAGGATCGACTCTCCAGCTCGGTCTCCTCGGCAACTATCAAGTGCTCTCCAGCGAGATCTACACTCAGAATCCCCAGTAGAGCGCTTCCTAAATCTCCTCAGCAGGGTCTATATATAAGATCCCCAACAACGAGCTTCTCAAATCTCTATCTTCCTCAACAATATCTAGGCCCAAGACTTGGTCAGATAGTGCATCGGAGGAATCCAAGATATCTTTCTTTTCCTTCAAAAGCGGGGTTCTCACCTACTCAATTCCCCAAGCAGAACATTTACATCTTCTTCAAGATGGATATGTTTTGAAATACCACAACATCTATCATTCATACATTTCTCATAAAGTCATAATTCATGCATATGTCATTCATATACACTGTCATGCATCATACTTCGCATAAAACTAACCAATATTCTATCAAAGTTCCTCTTGTTTTCTCCAAAGCAGTATGATCCTGGCGTAAGCAGGTCGAGATTAAGCCCGAATCGATGGGAAAACTATCGAAAGACCGCCCATGGTTGTCCTCCACGGTGGTCGAGATTAAGCCACGAGGCAAGCGGAAAACTATCTGAAAGACCGCCTGGTTATCCTCCGATAACGGGCAATGGATCAACACCGATGCACAGCGGAAGCTATCCACATTTTGCCAACTCTATCTCCCTCGGAGTAATCGGCACAAAGATTTATACTGATCCCTTCTTATTATCAACAGCAACTACAGAGTCTAGCGTACGACTCAGTTGCCCTGGATGGCATCTTAAGCCCATCTCCGACTAATTGTCAACATTTCTTCACTTCGAATCTTGCATATATGGTTAAAATCAATACAAACCAATAACTTCATTCAAGGTGAACACGAAGTCTAACATCGACTCCTCGAATGGCATCTTAAGCCCGTCTCCTCTCCTTTCAAGGAGCCGAGCCTAGCAAACGGCTCACTTTCCAGCAATCCTCCTGATATCAAGTCTAACGTACGACTCATTCCCCAGCTTCTCCAAATGGCATATGTAAGCCCATTCCCACATCATCATCCAACCGCGAGTGCAAATTTTCAGGTGTACTCGAGTGTTCAATCATCTTCCACCTCCAGGTCACGAAAGACAAGCGTGTCAATCTAACCCTCCAGTACAAGAAGATTGAACAGGGGCAGCTGTCATACCCCAAAATTTTCCCTCCATCTATTCAAGAAATTTCATACATCCTACTCAAGTTCCTCGAGAGTTGATCGGACAAACTCTCTAGACAATCAACCCAAATTAGGGTTTGGTATCTCTCAAGTCAAGATGGATTTCCAACATCTCCAATGGTATTCATGCCTCCTCATATGCTTCAAAGATTCTCCATGTCAAGTTTCAAGCTTCACAGATCAAGTTTCCTCAGACAATTGCTCAGATGGTTGAAAATCAGTTGTATTGGACAAAAAGTCAACTGTGGTCAACATACGATCAAACTTCATAATTTTGGTCAACATCCTCATTTTGAAGTTACATTCATCATTTGATCAAGGGTTGATCATGATTCATCAAGAAAACTCAAGATTTGCTCAAAGTCAAACTTTCTAAATTAGGGTTTCTAGGTGAAAAGTCAATGAACTTTGGTGATCATAACTTTCTCATACTTTCTCGAAATTTTCCACCACCTCTTGTTTTGAAGGAAATTCAATTCTCTACAACTTCATGTCTCACAAGAATGTCCAAAAATGCTTCAATTGAGAGGTATGGCTCAAAACATTCTGGTCATTTTCAAAGTCAACAAAAGTCAACTTTTGTTTTGAAGATATATTGAGCATGGAAACTCAATTGAGATGAGACCAAAACGTTTGGTTAGAGGACTCTTAGAGATTTCAAAAGTCCCAGAACACTCAAAATGTGGAAAATTGAGCAAGATACACTATTCAGAAGTTGGGCGATTTTGAATGATTGCACAAAAGGACATTTGGTCAAAATGCAAAACTTTCAAATGGGCCTAAAATCTTTTGGTCCAAACTTGTTCATGACAATATTTTGACCCATAAATGCTTGGCCTTGGTAATTTTCTATTTTATGATTTATATTTGAATTTTATAACATTTAATTCAAAAATAAATTATATATAATATGAAAATTTTTCAAAGGAATGGATTTATATCTTTCTTAAAGTCCAAGAAAGCCCAAGACTCTTGCCAAATTCGTGCTAGCCATGGCATTCATGAGAAAATCATTTTTTTTTCAAATATTTGATTTGTTTTAAAGAGAAAATATTTGCACATTGATTATTCAATCTTTTTTCACTCTCTTTGCCATCCAAATTTTCTCTATAAATACCTAGCAAGTACACAAGCCAAAGGAGAAACCTAACCCTTAAAATCACCCAAACTCTTGCAAATTTTTTCAAGAATTCCTGAAAATCGAATTTCAAAAAGCAGCCACTCTCAGCCTTTTCCAGCCACTCCATCGTACTCAGAGGGTAAGTGTGAGTAAGAATACATCATTGTTATGGATCAAAGCAAGCTAAATCGAACCATATACGTGCATACATAATCGATTCTTTCTTGAATTTGTATTTTTATTATCAGCCTGTTTTAATTGATTCTAACGTTTGCAATGTGTTCATGAGGTTCCACTGGATTGATCTGGGTCATCGTTTTGGTGTTTGCACGTTAGAAATACGATTTGCCATTATTAGGGCTTTTATTTGTTTTGATCGAACCGTGTGATCTGGCATTTTAGCGAAACTAAGGCCACCAATGGATTCGGGAGGGTCGATTTAGGGGTAGGGTCTCCCTTTTCCATTTATCTGCGTATTTTCCATGTTTTGATTTGGCTAGCGGAGAAGATGGCCGGAGCCTAGCTCGTATTCGGCGAGGCCGTGAGAGGAAGCGTGGCAGTGCATCGTTCTCATTCGTCCATCCGGTCAATCGGGGCCCAGCGTCTTGACTCGATTTTCAAACATCACGGCGTGTACACTTATGATGGTTTCGACTTTTCAAACACCAATTGCAACTTGGTCCGATGGTTAAAGCGCTCTTGTTGGTGGATGCTCTCAATGTTATGGGTTCAAATCCGTCCAGGGCCAGTTTTGTTTCTTTTTTTCAAACTTGCAATATTTTCATATTTTCTAATTTTCTAATATTTTTGCATTATTTTAGTTTATTTTCATATTTTATTTATGCATTAAAAAATCATCAAAATATTTTTTTCTTTTGCATTTATTTTCAGAAAATCTTTATTTAATTTAATAAATTAAAAAATATATTTTTGCATGCATATTTATTTTTATTTGTAATTTTGCATTTAAATCATTGTAAATTCATTTTAAATTATTAAATTGCATCTAAAAAATCCCAAAAATTTATTTTAGCATGTTTATATTATTTCCAGCATGTCATATTTTTTCCAATTTAAAATTTGCATTTTTTCTAACATTTTCTCTCACCTCGATTTCATCATATTTTCCGATTTCTCGTTCGTTTCACAGGTTCTTCCAATTCGGACGTTTCTTTACTATTTTCATTTTATTTTTCAATTATGTAACTGTATATGGGATGTAATAGTTTAAAATTAGGTCTTTATTTTCCGCATTTTAAATTATGTATCTGCCCCAAAGCCTTGTAATAGCGTAGGACATTTACCTTTCCGCATCTTTACTTTCCGCAATTTACTTTCGCACCCTATCAATTGCTAGTAACTAGGCGTGTATGGCAAGATAATAATGAACATAGCCCACTAATTTTCAAGATAACATATTACGAAATCGACACACTTCTTTCACACACCCCTTAGGGTAATTCTCTCGTTGCCTTCACAATTCAAATGGTCATGTCCCTCGAGCGTAGGTATTCTAGCACGTTGCCTTCAAACAAATCATCATAGTCCCTTCGATACAAAGATCATAAGACCCACGATGTCGCCTCCGAATACATGATCTTGACCCTCGATTGTCGCCTCGAAAATGATGATAGTCCCTTTGAATGTGCTAGGATACTTCCTACAAGTTGCCTTCGATGACCATCCGATGTCCCTTCGAATGTCCCGCTTACATCCAACGAATGGAGCTACCTACTAACTAATGGTAAGGCTAGCGCTATTCTAAAGGAACGTAGAAGCATGAAAAACGACCAATTCTGAGTGGGTAAATAAGTCTCTTAGTTGCTTGCTCTAAACCAAATGCTTTTCACACCACACACTCATTTCAAAGTTCAAAATTCTTTTCAAAACAAAAAAACATTTCCGAACACTTTGTATACACTCCTACATGAGTCATTACAAAGTCAAAGCGAAATGCCTTTTTTTTCAAAATATTTTTGTCAAACACACAGAAAGCAATTTTAAAAGGTGATCTAGAGCAACTAAGAGCCCGTAGATAACTACGGATGGAAATGGGTGCTAATACCTTCCCTTTTCATAACCATTCTCCCGAACTCAGAATCTAAACGAAGGTCTTTTTCTGTACTTTTACCTTCCCTTAATTGGATAAAAATAAAAGTCGGTGGCGACCCTTGCTATCCGCACATTTGGATACAAAAATCCTACAAAGTCAGTTCACCGTATTACAGACAAGGAACTCTCATGTGTTGCATACCGTTACTTTCCAGGTGGTTTATTTCGCACCTTCCTCCATCAGTTTTGAAGAATGAACAAAGGTTGAGATTGAGCGTTGTGGAGAATTCCCTAATGTGCCACTCCTTGGTATAAGGGGAGGTATCACTTATAACCCTTCTTTAGCTCTACGTCAGTTTGGTTTTGCTCGAAGAGATGGTCCACATGATATGCTTCTCCAAGATATTGTGTTCGACTACAATCACGATCTCCAGAATTATCGACGAAGGTTTATACACGCTTGGGGTATGGTAAAGAAGACTGATACCAAGACTTTGGGGCACCAGAACTCCATTCCTTGGGAACCTTACCTCAAATGGGTGAGAGCTCGAGCTCAAAACCTCATGATGCCATTCGGCGCTGTTTTACGTAATTATGGAACTGTTGCTATAGGTGGCGAATCCTATCTTGTTCTCCATCACGATGCCTCGATTTTGAAGACTTGAAGAGATCTTGGATTGACTTAAAGAAAGCGATACCTTTGAAGCTCGATGTTACATGGCGAGAAGAAGGTACTAGAGTTGACAAAGCTACTTCACGAGGCGGAACATCAGCCTACCTCGGCACCAGAGGCGCCCATGGGAGACTTAGAGCTCTCGGTTTATATGTTTTCTTTTATTGTTTTGAACTATCTTTTGTACTTAAAAAGAAAATTAATAAAAAGAGAACTAATAAATGTTTGTTCGTGCTTGTTTAACAAATTTAAATCTCTAAGGTCCTTGAAAACATTGCATTGCATTCGCATAAACATCGCATAGCATAGCATAACATTGCATCACAGGTACATTGAAGATTGGTTTTCTCATTTTCTCGCTATTTATTTTAGCAGAAATGGCTCTTGAGCATCCGTCAAAGATCTCAAGCTCGAATGCTCGGTTTGATGTTCACTAGTTTGGTCCAAGGCCAAGAAGATCTGAAGAAGCTCATCAACAGAAAAAAGAAGGTTGTTGGTCTCCTCAACATGGGCAGACGCTACAAAGGTGGTCCTAAAAGGGTCATTCGGATAGAGCTCTCTGAAGGAAGTGTCAAGAATGAGGGGAGTGACCAGGGAAATGAAGATGGCCAGCCTGAAAAAGAAAGAGGGGATCAGTATGATAATGACCAGTATTCTGATGAAGATGATAAGTACAAACAGCTTGAAGACCGTCTGAATGCTGTGGAAAATCTGAAGATGTTAGGGCTGAATTTTGATGATCTGAGTCTTGTTCCCGGTGTGGTGATTCCTCCCAAATTCAAAGTTCCTACTTTTGCCAAGTATGATGGCATGTCTTGTCCAAAGCTGCATTTGAAGTCTTATGTTCAGAAAATCAACCCCCACACTGATGACAGAAAGTTGTGGATGCATTATTTTAAAGAGAGTTTATCCGGAACTCAATTGGAATGGTACTATCAGCTAGAGAATGACCGTATCCACAGGTAACAGCGGATGCTTTCTACAAAATATGAGTACAATCTTTGAATTGACACCCCTCGCATGCAACTACAAAGCATGTCTATGGGTCGTGATGAGAAGTTCAAGGGTATGCTCGAAATGGAGACCTAGCGAGAGTTCAACCACCCTTGTCCAATAGGAGTTGGTTGATATGTTTATGGGGACGACGGCCCATTCTTCAATCATCGATTGGAAACTCTTGATAGGATTCACGAGTTGATATTAACGAGGCGTATTGAAGGCTGGTATCAAAGTGGAAAGATTGAGATAGAGACATCTTCAATCTTTGCAAAGAGATCTTTTGGTGGTAAGAAAAGAAACTAATCGTGTATGGTCGGAAAAGCCAAGCCAAGACCGACGCGTTCAATGCAGGCGGTTGTGATCTCGATCCTACATCGGCCAACCTCGGCGAGAAAGCGAGCAGCGCCACGAGGCGGTTTACAAAGATCAACATGCCTTTCATGAGCCTTGCAACACATGTTGAAAGTAGAGGCGATAACCTTGAGGATCCTCCTCAAACATCAACACTTCCACTCCGAGATACAATCCTAATGCTAAGTGTGCAATCCAACAGCCTGGACATAACACGATGATTGTTGGGCTCACGAAGAACAAGATTCAGGATATGGTGAAGCTAAGCGATTGAGTTTGATCCTCTGTTGAGACTCGAATGTGATCAGCGCACCTATGCCTAACCATGACAAGAGTTCCAATCTTTGTTGGCGATGATACTTATGTTTTAACATAGATGACTTGACCATTCCTCGATGGTATTAAGAAGAATTTGTTGCAAGCGGTGTCAATCCGAGATGCCGGAGTATCGTTGGTGCCCATCACGATGGTTGTGCTTGGTTGAGAAGACGTGTTCAGTGCATGATGGATAACCGTGAGATACTATTTCTGAAACCACCTGTGCAGAAGCTGTGTGAAGATATGTCTAAGTTGAAGATCGAGGAGGTGAATGGAACCGCACCATCTGTGTAGGATACCTTGGGGCAGCCAAGTGGAAAGTTTGATTACATGGTGAAGCACACTGTCCCCGAGAGCTACAAGATTCCTATTGAAGATGTTAAGGCAACCGGATGGGGTGACGATTTCCCAGAAGACTATGTTGATGTTAACACTATAAGAATTTCCTCTGCTGATTACGTGCCTAGGTGGCACCTCTCATCATTACTTCTCCGGACCGGTTCCATATTCCTCGACAAGGCTATCCCTTGGAACTATGGGTGATGTTTACTATCATGGCGTCAAGCAAGACCCTCGACTATTGAAGATCTTACGGTTGAAGCTACCATTCGACATTGACAACATCAGGATCAAGTAAGGTGACGAGCAGGAAGAGTATTCTCTCGGATATCTCTCCTCCAAAGACACTGCGACTCCGCTCGCATTCCAGCTATTCAACCCATTCCCAAGCTAGAGGAAAGAACGGTGACTCATCTGCTCAACCGAAGTACCAAAGGAAGTTGTTGAAGACACCTCCAAACGAGAAATGGAGGAAATTCTGAAGATTATCAAGAAAAGTGACTACAATGTTGTGGAACAGTTGGGACAGACTCCGTCCAAAATCTCCATGCTTGCTCTGCTCTTGTGCTCCGAGGCTCATGCTAACGCCTTGGTGAAGTTTCTGAAGAATGCTCACGTATCATGAACACTACTCTTGACCGGTTTGAAGTTTGTATTGCTAGCACGGCGCAACAACGGCCTAGACTTCTCTGATGCTGATCTAACTCCTGCCGGAAGGAAACATAACAAAGCCTTGCACATCTCTGTTGAATGCAAGGGTACTACCTTGTCTCATGTCTTGGTGGATACTGGTTCTGCTCTGAATATCCTTTCGAAGACTGCTTTTGATCGACTCGATATCGAAGGGTTGGCTCTGAGACCCAGTGACATTATTGTGAGAGCTTTTGATGGTTCTAAGCGAACAGTACTTGGAGAGCTCATTACACTGTTAAGGTCGGTTCCCAGACCTTTGATTCCACTTTTTGTCATGGACATCCGTCCAACTTACTCTTGCCTACTTGGGCCCTTGGATACATGGGGCGGTATTACCTCTACCTTGCATCGAGTGAAATATCCGGTGAAAGGGAAGGTTGTTACGATATATGGTGAAGAAGAATATATGGTCGATCATCTGGTCATTCCGATACCTCGGTGGAGGTGAATTCTTCGAGACTCCTGTCAAGCTTTTGAAACAATGCCCAGTCATGCTGTTGACTCTCTGTCACTCTGAAGTTATACAAGTTCCGCCTAGGATGGCCTCATTGAAAGATGCTCAGCTTTGTTGAATAAGGAGGTAGTTATTTTGACTCCACGATCTTCCTTTCAAATTTGACAAAATGGTTTAGGTTTCACCATCAAAGGTCGAAGATGATACACCGCGAACATCCAACTTCCTTTCCACATCGCAGTGGAATCCATGCTATAGAAGGCGACAACAACGACTTGACATCGCAAGTGGATCTTCCAACTCCGACAACAGACTCGGCAATTGGAAGGCGGCGTCATACCAATCTCCTTTAGGCAGGAGTAATTGCTCTTGTTTTGTTTTGCTTTTATTTTTCTATGTTTTGAACAATAAACTCTAAAGCCTATTGCCTTGCGGGGCATCATGGCTCGTTGTGAGGTTATTATCATCATTTGCATATTTTCATTCAATAAAATCGTTGGACTTTTGCATTTAATTGTTGCTTTCTTTTACTTTATCACCTTCAAAAGCTATGTGTTTCTTACACACCCGTGGTACAACTGCGAATCACTCGAATCTCGTTGATATGACTATGCTATTGCTAAATATGACTTGATAATCCGATCTACCAAGTCGAAGGCGAAAGTGAGGAAGATTGTGAAGTGCCGGGAGAACTTGTCGCTACAACAAGAAGATCGAGTTATCTGACCACGAAGAGCAAGTTGAGGTTGTGAATTTGAGTGCGATGAAAGGCAGAAAAGAGATCAAGATAGGGCGGGTCTTGAGAACACTTGCTAAAGAAAGGTTGGTTCGGATGCTACGAGACTATATTGAGGTTTTGCTTGGTCATACGAAGACATAGGTCTAGACATTGATATTGTGGTACACGATTGCCGAGCAAAGAAGGTTTTTCGGTGAAGCGAAGGTTAAATCGTATCGTCACGAGATGTCGAGAGAAAATCAAAGCGAAGTTATGAAACAATTCAACGCGGTTTCTTACATTACTTCTTATCCATAATGGGTTGCTAATGTGGTACCGTGCCAAGAAGGATGGCAAAATGCGAATGTGTGTAGAGAGATCGAACAAAGCGAGTCAAAGGCGACTTTCCACTTCCTCATATTGATGTTACGGTTGACAACACCGCTCGGCATAAGGTTTTCTCCTTCATAGATGGTTTCTCCGGTTACAATCGGATCAAAATGGCACGAAGACATGGAAGACTACTTTTGTTACGGTGGGGCACTACGCTACAAGGTTATGCCGTTCGGATGAAAGCAGGCGCCACTTATCGTGCTATGGTGACATTATTCCATGACATGATTCATCACGAGATAGAGGTCTCGTCGGCGACATGATAGCTCGATCCGGTGAAGAAGAACATCTTGATCATTTGCGTTGTTTGATAGATTGAAGAAATGCAGTGAGACTTAATCTAACAAGTGTACCTTTGAGTCGGATCCGGAAAACTCCTAGGGTTTGTTATCGATGGTAAAGGTATTGAAGTTGACCCGCCAAGGTTAAAGCTATTCAAGAAATGCCACCCGAGAAGGAAGTCGGAGGTTTCTTGGGCCGATTGAACTACATCATGATTCATTGCACATAAGCTGCTACGTGAGCCAATCTTCAAGTTACTTAAGAAAGATCAAGTAGTGGAATGGAGCAGCGATTTCCATATCGCTTTTGACAAAATCAAGGAGTACCTCTGAATCCTCTATCCTAATGCCGCGAAGGAAGACCTCTTATCATGTACTTGGCGGTGTTAGAGAACTCAATGGGGTGTGTGTTGGGGCAACATGGCGAGTGCAGTCGAAAAGAGCATGCAATATACTACCTTAGCAAAAGTTTTTGTGAAACAAGATACTCCACTCGAGAAAACTTTAACGCTTTGGCTTAGGCTGCTCGACTAAGGCAGTATATGTTGACTCACACTACCTTGTTGATTTCCAAGATGGATCCGATAAAATACATATTTGAAAAACCACTCTCTCGGAAGAATAGCAAGATTGCAAATGATCTTGACGAGTATGACATCCGGTACACTTCTCGAAGCGATCAAAGGAAGTGTAGTAGCCGATCATTTGGCTCATCAAGCCGTAGATGACTATCGATCTATGCGGTTAATTTCAGACGAAGATGTTTTACTAGTCACGATTGTGAAGAGCCGAGGCCAGACGAAGGACCTAAACAAGGATCCCGATGGACCATGGTCTTTGATGGAGCCTCAACGCACTTGGCAATGGCATTGGCGCCATCATCACATCTCCTGACGGACCGCCTTTCTTGATTATGTTTCACTTGTCACGAACAACATGGCGAATCTGAGCGTGCATCATGGGTATTAAAGTTGCTATTGACTAAAGAATCAAGTTTTTACAAGTGTATGGAGATTCAGCTTTGGTGATCAGTCAGATTAAGGGCGAGTGGGATACGAAGCATCCGAATCTTATTCCGTATCGAGAGCATGTTGAGTTTGATCCCTACTTGAAGATTACTTTCGATCACATCCACGAAGAGAATCAGTTGGCAGACGCATTAGCTACTATGTCATCTATGTTCAAGGTCATATGGGAGAACGAGGCTCCCCAGATCATCATTGAGAAGTTCGATGAACCAGCGTATTGTTATGAGCTTGACACAGAGGAGAAACCTTGGTACTCGGCGTGAAGAGGTATCTTGAGACTCGGGAATATCCCAGGGGCATCATCAATGATAAAAGTTCTTGAGGAGATTTGCTTCTAAATTCTTCCTCGCGGCATCTTATACAAAGACCACGATTTGTGCTTACTTTCTTATGTAGGAAAGCAGTAGCGTATCATGGAAGAGTTACGGCGCATTTGGTACCCACTCCGGTGGACATCGATGGCTAAGAAGATTTTGAGAACGGTTACTATTGGTCCACCATGGAAGCTAATTGTCACCGCTTCGCTCGATCTTGTCACAAATGCGGTTATGCGGACAAAGTGCACATACCTCCGGTACCTCTGAATGTTCTAACTTGCTCCTTGGCCTTTTGCAATGTGGGGCATTGACATGATCGGAGAAATCAAGCCCACGCTTCCAATGGACATCGTTTCATCCTTGTGGCAATTGATTATTTCACCAAGTGGGTAAGCGACCTCGTTTGCATCATTACCAAGAATGTTGTGGCTCGTTTCATCAAGCATAATCTTATCATCGGTATGGCACTCCGAAAGGATTATCACGGATAATGGTTCTAATCTCAACAACAAAATGACCACCGAACTCTGCCGCGATTCAAGATCAAGCATCACAACTCTTCTCCTTATCGGCCTAAGATGAATGGCGCGTGGAAGCCGCCAACAAGAACATTAAGAAGATCATCTGAAGATGACAATGACTTACAAAGATTGGCATGAGATGTTACCATTTGCTCTTCATGGTTATCGCTTTCTGAACAACAACGAGGCAACCCATTCTCTCTTGTATACGGTATGGGCGTTCTACCCATCGAGGTTCGAGATACCTCGACGAGTCCTCGGGGCCGAGTTAAGCGAGCGATTGGATTCAGACTCGCCTTGATCAGTTAATTTAATTGATGAAGACTCGCATCCATCCATGGACGGATCTATCGAGCGAATGATCGAGCATTTAACAAGAAGGTCAAGCAAGTCTACCAAGTCGGTGATCTAGTAGTCAAGCGCATCATTCTTCCACAAGGTGATCCCGGGGCAAATGGACTCCCACCTATGAGGGACCGTTTGTAGTCAAGCAGTATTTTCGAGCTATGATATTAGCACCATGGATGGTGAAGACTTCACCACATGAGCGAGACATAGTCAAAAATACTACGCATAAAATAGACCCGCTAGGTCGGTGACCTAGGAAAAATAAGGGCATCTGGCGAACCAAAATGGTTCGGGAAAAGTTAAGGATATATACAAAACATGTACGGCAGAGTCGAAAACACGAAAAGCGGCTTGGGCAAAAAGGTATCCGTGGTGAAAACCAGAAGGCGGTGTAGGCAAAAGTTAGGGATTTAAGCGTACGACTATGTCTCGTCCAGATCACCTACCTACCTCCAGACTACTATCAGCATTCAAGATTCAAATGGCGAAGATCAATTCACTCACTTTCAAATGACAGCAAGGAGATGAGATAGTTGAAATATATGAGTACTAGCATAGTTGGAACTTAACGAGATTGTTTCCGCATAGCTTTTTACCTTTCTTATGTACAAACTACTTGGCCATACGCCGCATTCCAAATAAATACAAGTTTCTTTCTCTTTACAATTTTCACTGTTGTTGTTTGCATAAAGTCCAATGTTTGCTTTGAATGATTATGTGCATCTAACAATAAATATCTAATCACAAGCGTCGAAAAGTGAACATACAAAAGTAATTCTTTGCGAGCTTGAGGAATTGAGATGCGACTAAAGTCACCAAACATTCCCCACGAGCATGATCCCCGGAGATGTCACTCGCCACGAACCTTCCCAGAGTAAAGGAATCCTGGCGATAATTCCACTCGACAACGAATTACACCCATCTCAGAGCAATCACATTTCATCCCGGTGAGGTGTTTATCCCGACAAATATCTCTCAACAATTCCTTTTTCTCCAGTGGTAGTATCAAACTTGAGACTTGGTCGGATAGTGCATTGGAGGAAACCTCGCCTTTATAACTCGGCCGGAGATTTGACGGGCTCGATTCTTCTAACTGGTCTCCGGCATTTATCAAATACTCTTGACCAAGATCTACATAAGATCCCAGAGTACCTCCAGTTCTCCCAGCGGGTCTATGTATGAGATCCTCAACAATGTGTTTCTCGATTTCCATCATCCTCAACAATATCTAGGCCCAAGACTTGGTGAGATAGTGCATCGGAGGAATCAAAGTGTTCTTTCTTCTCAGGGTCTCCATCTGTTCGTCCCCAAACAGAAGTCAGAAATCTCAAAGCAGAATATCCACTTCTTCTTCAAGATGGATATGTTTTGAAATACCACAACATCTATCATTCATACATTACTCATGAAAGTCATAATTTGTGCATATGTCATTCATACACATCGTCATGCATCATACTCTGCATAAGACTAACGAATATTCTATCAAAGTTTCTCTTGTTTTCTCCAAAGCAGGTGAAAGTCACTTAAGCTCTGGTCAAGATTAATACCGAATCAGACGGAGAACTATCGAAAGACCGCCTTGGTTGTCCTCGAAACCATGGTCCGAGATTAAGACCGAATCGAGACGGAAAACTATCGACGACCGCCCTTGTTGTCCTCCGACAAGTTCGAGATTAATACGAATCAGGCGGAAAACTATACGAGCGATCACAAGTTATCCTCCGATATGAGCGGTGGATCAATGCCCGATGCATAACGAGAAGCATCACATTTTGCCAACTACTATCCCTCGTAATCGGCCGAAGATGTATTGACCCTCTCTCATTATCAGCGGCAACTCTGAGTCTAGCGTCGACTCGGTTTCCTTGGATGGCATCTTAAGCCCATCTCAACTACTTGTCAACATTTCTCCACTTTCGAATCTGCATATTTGGTTAAAAATCAATACAAACCAATAACTTCATTCAAGGACGAGCACGAGGTCTAAAGCACGACTCCCTCCGGATGGCATCTTAAGCCCATCTCCCTGCTCCTTTCACCTCCAGAACGCCTATCGAGCCTAGCGTACGACTCACTCCCCAGCATCGATCTTTCGAGATGGCATCTTAAGCCCATCCCCGTCAATTATCCTATCAACAATATCAAGTCTAGCGTGCGACTCATTCCCCATCGAAGTCTCCAACTTCTCCAAATGGCATCAGTAAGCCTATTCCTGCATCATCACCAGTGAGTGCAAATTTTCAGGTGTACTCGAGTGTTCAATCATCTTCTACCTCCGGTCACGAAAGGCAGGCATGTCAATCTAACCCTTCCAGTACAAGAAGATTGAGCAGGGCATCATACCCAAAATTTTCCCTCCACCTCCTCGAGACATTTCATACATCCATACTCGAGGATTCCTCAAGAGTTGATCAAACAAACCCTCTCCTAGACAATCAACCCAAACTAGGGTTTGGCAATTCTCAGATCAAGATGGACTTCTAACATCTCCAATGGACTTCATGCCTCATCATATGCTTCAAAGATTCTCCATGACAAGTTTCAAGCCTCACAAGTCAAGTTTCCTCAGACAATTGCTCAGATGGTTGAAAATCAGTTGTATTGGACAAAAAAGTCAACTGTGGTCAACATACAGTCACACTTCATAATTTTTGGTCAACATCCTCATATTGAAGTTACATTCATCATTTGATCAAGGGTTATCATGATTCATCAAGAAAACTCAAGATTTGCTCAAAATTCAAACTTTCTAAATTAGGGTTTCTCAGTAAAAAGTCAACCAAACTTTGACTGAGCATAAATTCTTCATACTTTCTCAGAAATTTTTCCACCACATCTTGTTTTTAAGGAAATTCAATTCTCTACAACTTCATGTCTCACAAGAATGTTCAAAAAATGCTTCATTTGGAAGGTATGGATCAAAACATTACAGGTCCTTTTCAAAATCAACAAAAAGTCAACATTTTGTTTTGAAGATATATTGAGCATGGAAACTCAATTGAGATGAAACCAAAGAGGTTGGTTAGAGGACTCTTAGAGCTTTCTAAAAGTCCAAGAACACTCAAAAGTGTGGAAAATTGAGCAAGATACACCATTCACAAGTTGGGCAATTTTGAAGAGATGCACAAAGAGATGCTTCTAAAAATCAAAATTTTTCAAATGGGCTTACTTTTTCTTCATCCAAACTTGTTCCTTATACAATTAGGAATATCAAGCCCAATGCCACGAATTTTTATTTTATTTTTCTATTTAATTTGTATTTTATTCATTTAAACACAAATTAAATTCAAAAATAAAGTATAAAATCAAAATTAATTTGCAAATTTGATTTTCTCTCTTCCTTGAGATCAAGCAACCCAATAAAGCCAGCAAATTTGAAATTTGATTGGATATGGCAAAATTGATTGAAATTGATCAAAAAAGAGAAAATTTGATTTGGTACAAAATCAAATATATTTTGCATTGATTGATGATTGATTCTTTCTCAAATCAGCTCCAATTCCATCTACTATATATATACAATACATGCCACACGGATTAGGGTAGAAAAATTGGCTGGAGAAACCCTATTCAAGCTCAAAAAGTCCGTGGCTTACAAGCAACTGGCAGCCTTGGTTCTAGCTTGTTTCAAACAATTTTGAGCATTCCATCTTGTTCCTTGGGTTGTTTAGAATCAGTCCAGACCCTTACATCATCCAAAACCATCAAGAAACACGAAAACCAGAATTCAGTTTGTTCTTTTTCAAAATTCGATTTTCAATTCTCATGCATTATTAACATGTTTTGTTGTTGTTTTTGTGATTAGAAGGAAGTTTGCAAACGTTCTGGGCAGTTTGATTGAGTTTCTATGGCCTGGAACACAAATCACCATAGCTAGGGTTTTCGGCCACGATTTGGGGTTTCCTTAAAACGGAAAAATTGGACCATGAGACCACCACCATCGTGTTCAGAACGACGTTTCCAATCGATTCATACCCTTGAATGTTATTTATATTGTCTGTGTTTGATTTTGAGAATTGCAGGGGCTATAGCGTCGCACTGAGGCCGACGCTATATTTTCAAATTTTTAAAACGAAGAAGATGAAGTTTGGCGCGGGGACGATGCAGCCTGGAGGTGACACTTGTTCTTAATCCACTCGCTCCGGTTTCCAAACAGTAGTGCGCGCTGGCACAGTTGGTCATGGCTTGGGTTTGTGAAAGCAAGGTCACTGGTTCGATTCTCACCAGGACCATTTATTTTTCTTCTTCTTACAAACTAACTATTTTCTTATTTTTCATATTTTGTTTTCTTTAATATTTTCATTCATTTTAATTTTATTTCAATAATTTTTATCATGCATTTAAAAACATCAAAAAATATTTTTCTTTTTGCATTATTTTCAGAAAATGTTTATTTAATTTATAAAATTAAAAAAATATTATTTTGCATGCATATTTAATTTTATTTCAATTTTTGCATTTTAATCACTTTTAATTAGTTTTTAATTATTAAATTATCTCCAAAAAATCCCAAAAAATTATTTTAGCATATTAATGTTATTTCCAGCATGAAATATTTTTCTCATTTAAAAATTATTATTTTTGCTAACATTTTTCTCTTATTCGATTTCCTCGTATTTTTCGATTTCTCATCTTTTCACAGGTTATCTCGTTTCGGACGATTTCTTTTATCGTTTTCTTTTTTTTTCTTCAAATTATGTAATTGCTTATGGGATGTAATAGTATAATTAGGGCTTTTATTTTCCGCATTTTAAATTATGTATCTGCCCCAAAGCCATGTAATAGCGTAGGATTTATCTTTCCGCACTTTAATTTCCGCAATTTACTTTTCGCACCTTATAAACTGCTAGTAATTAGGCGTGTATGGCAAGATTAAAATCAACATAGCTCACTCTAATTTTCAAGATAAAATACCTGAATTGACACACTCTTTTCACTCATGCACCTTAGGGTAATTCTCTCGTTGCCTTTACGCATTCAAATGGTCATGTCCCTCGGCGTAGGGGTATTCTAGCACCGTTGCCTTCAAAACAAATCATCATAGTCCCTTGATACAAAGATCATAAGACCCACGGCGTCGCCTCTCGAATACATGATCTTGACCCTCGATTTTCGCCTCGAAAATGATGATAGTCCTTGAATGTGCTAGGATACTTCCTACAAGTTGCTTTCTATGACCATCCGATGTCCCTTCGAATGTACGCTTACATCCAGCGAATGGAGTTACCTACCAACTAATGGCATGGATAGCGCTATTCCAAAGGCGTAAAACAATACGAAAGCGACCAATTCGAGTAGGTAATAAGACTTTTAGTTGCTTGCTCTATCAAAATACTTTTCACACTCACACTTTTTTTCAAAGTTCAAACTCTTTCAAAGCGAAACATTTCGAACACTTTGTATACATTCCTACATGAATCATTACAAAGTCAAAGCGAAATGCCTTTTCAAAACATTTTCAAACACACGAAAGCAATTTTAAAGTGATCTAAGAGCAACTAAGAGCCGTAGATAACTACGGATGGAAAGGTGCTAATACCTTCCCTTTTCATAACCTTCTCCTTACTCAGAATCTAACGAAGGTCTTTTTTGTACTTTTACCTTCCCTTAATTGGATAAAAGAAAAGTCGGTGGCGACTCTTGCTATCCGCACATTTGCGATACAAAAACCTACAAAGTCAGTTCACCGTGTTACACCTGCCAAGGTTGTTAGGCCAGATTATGATTATCACCATGTCAACGCAATTACCGAAGAAGAACAGGAAGACAATTCTGGAAACGAGTTTGAACGTGTCGTGGAAAATGAGTCTCTTCACCCAGAAGATTGGGAAGTACATCCCAAGAATCCAAAATACATGCCACTTGAAAGCACATATGCTGCATTCTATGCTCCTCGACCTGTCAATCAAGCAGAAGAAGATCGCTTCAGCAGCACAAAAGGCAAGGTCAACCGACTAGAGTCTTCAAAGCCTATTCAACCAACGACCAAAGTCTACACAAGAAATAAGCCAAAAGGAAAACTACCCGAATATCTAGACTTCCAAGGAGTTCGCCACTATTGGAAGGCTGTTAAAGCTCAGACTGATGTTCATAGTTCTAAGTAGTTTATTTCGCTTTTGTTTTGAACTCTCGCCTCACCCAAGGAAGAGAGATGTTTTATAGGGTTTAGCTTTTAAATAATTTCTCTTTGTCTTGCCCAAGACAAATGAGTTTGTGTTAGGGCCTGTTTCATATTGTGAATCATAAATAAAAGCGTTGTTTTGATTCCACATTTTGTGTTTGTTTTTCCGTTTTTACCCTTTTATGGAAATGGTAATCTTAAAAAACCCAACTAAAAAAACAAGCATCTTCAAAAACATAATAATAATCTGCATACACTTTCACATTAACTTTTTCTGAAAATAGAAGAGTTAATTAATCAAACATGCAGATTAACAAATGGACAAATCCATTGAACGCAGTAACTCTACGTTCTCTCTCGACTTTGAATTCCCTGTGTTTGACACCAAAGAAGAAGTTGAAGAAGAGATCCCAGATGAGATTTCCCGACTACTTAAGCACGAGGAAAGAATCATTCAACCTCACCAAGAGCCTTTGGAAACAATCAACTTAGGTTCTGAGGAAGACAAAAAAGAAGTGAACATCGGAGCTCTACTCGATAACAACGTCAAGGGCAAACTGATAGATCTTCTCAAAGAATACGTAGATTTATTTGGAGACATGCCAGGTTTAGATACCAGCATCGTGGAGCATCACTTGCCATTAAAACCGGAGTGTCCGCCAGTAAAACAAAGACTGAGAAGAGTTCACCCAAACATGGCCGACAAAATCAAAAAGGAAGTTCAAAAGCAGCTCGACCCAGGTTTCCTCGTCACCTCTGAATATCCTCAATGGCTAGCCAACATAGTACCTGTCTCAAAGAAAGACGGAAAGGTCAGAATATGTGTTGACTACCGGGACTTGAACAAAGCTAGTCCAAAAGATGATTTCCCACTACCGCATATCGACATGCTAGTGGATTGCAAAGTTCAACGTCTTTTCCTTCATGGACGGTTTCTCTGGCTATAATCAGATCAGAATGGCTCCCGAAGACATGGAGAAGACATCTTTCATCATGCCATGGGGCACATTTTTCTACAAAGTAATGTCGTTTGGATTGAAGAATGCATGCGCAACTTACCAAAAGGCAATGACTACTCTCTTTCATGACATGATGCATAAAGAGATTGAAGTCTACGTGGACGACATGATAGAAAAGTCTGACATTGTAGAAGAGCATATAGAATATCTTTTAAAGTTGTTTCAACGACTAAGGAAATTTCAACTTCGCCTGAATCCTAACAAATGCACCTTTGGGGTAAGATCTGGAAAACTCCTAGGTCACATCGTCAATCAAAGAGGTATTGAAGTTGATCCTGACAAAGTCAATGCTATTCAAGAAATTCCTATGCCACATATAGAAAAGCAAGTAAGAGGATTGCTTGGACGGTTGAATTACATCTCCAGATTTATCTCTCAGATGACTGCTACTTCTGGGCCAATATTCAAGCTTCTCCGCAAAAATCAAGAGGTTGTGTGGACAGAAGATTACCAAAGAGTGTTTGACAGTATCAAGGAATACCTGTCAGAACCGCCAATATTGATTCCTACAATCGAAGGAAGACCATTAATCATGTACCTTACCGTGCTAGAAGATTCCATGGGCTGCGTGCTTGGACAGCAAGATGAAACCGGTAAGAAAGAGCATGCCATCTACTACTTGAGTAAGAAGTTCACAGATTGTGAAACTCGTTACTCCATGCTCGAAAAAACATGTTGTGCTTTGGTGTGGGCTTTGATACGTCTCCACCAGTACATGATCAATCACATGACTTGGTTAATCTCCAAAATGGATCTAATCAAGTACGTCTTTGAAAATCCTGCCTTAACACAGGAAGAATCGCTCGATGGAAGATGTTATTATCTGAATATGACATCCAGTATCGCGCCCAAAAAGCGGTCAAAGGAAGTATTCTCACCGATCACTTGGCTTATCAACTAATCAACGAATACCAATCTCTCAAGTTCGACTTCCCTGACGAGGATGTTATGTACTTAAAGATGAAAGATTGTGACGAACCATTACCTGAACAAGGTCCTGATCCAAAATCTAGATGGGGCTTAATCTTTGATGGAGCGGTTAACGTTTTTGGCAATGGAATTGGGGATCATCATCACTCCGAGGGTTCTCATATCCGTTTTCCATGATTACTATTTGATTGCACCAACAACATTGCAGAATATGAGGCTTGTATCATGGGTATCGAAGAAGACATCGACTTGAGGATCAAGATCCTTGACATATATGGAGATTCAGCCCTTGTGATCAATCAAATCAAAGACAAGTATGAAACTCATTATCTTGGTTTGATTCCCTACCGAGATTATGCAAAACGTTTGTTGACTTTCTTCAACAAAGTTGAATTACATCACATCCCTCGAGATCATAATCGAATGGCAGACGCCTTGGCCACTCTATCTTCCATGTTCAAAGTCAACCATTGGAATCGCCTAAGATCGACATCGGCGCCTTGAAAGACCTGCATATGTGTTTGCAATTGAAGAAGTCATCGATGATAAACCGTGGTTCCACGACATCAAACGCTTCCTTCAAACTCAGGAGTACCCACTCGGGGCATCACACAAAGATAGGAAAACTCTAAGGAGGCTTTCAAGAAATTTCTTCCTGAATGAAGATGTGCTATACAAAAGAAACTTCGACATGGTCCCTTTCGGATCGTTGATAGACACGAAGCATACATGATAATTCATGAAGTGCATGAAGGGTCATTTGGAACCCATTCAAATGGGCATGCAATGTCCAGAAAAATCTTGAGAGCAGGATATTATTGGATAACAATGGAATCCGATTGCTATAAACACGTCAAGAGATGTCACAAGTGCGGATCTATAAATAAGATATATGTGCCACCGACTCTACTCAACGTTCTCTCATCTCCGTGACCTTTCTCCATGTGGGGCATCGACATGATTGGGATGATCGAACCAAAGGCGTCCAATGGACATCGCTTCATTTTAGTGGCTATTGATTACTTCACCAAATGGGTTGAAGCAACATCTTACACCAACGTTACAAGACAAGTGGTAGTGAGGTTCACCAAAGACAATCTCATTTGCCGATATGGAGTTCCAAGTAAGATCATTACAAACAATCGATCAAACTTGAACAACAAAATGATGAAAGAATTGTGTGAGGAATTCAATATTGAGCATCATAATTCATCTCCTTACCGACCAAAGATGAACGACGTCGTTGAATCTGCCAACAAGAATATCAAAAAGATCGTCCAGAAGATGGTCATCACCTACAAAGGCGCAAATCGCCATTTGCTCTACATGGGTATCGTACTTGATCGTGCTTCACAGGGCAACCCCTTTTTCTATAGTATACGGCATGGAAGCAGTGCTCCCCGTAGAAGTTGAGATTCCGTCAATGAGAGTTCTCATGGAAGCTAAGTTATCTGAGGCCGAATGGTGTCAAAGGAGATCGACCAACTGAATCAAAAAGCTGACCGCTCTGTGTCATGGAAACCTATATCAAAGAAGGATGAAGAAACCCTTCGACAAAAGGTCCGACCTCGTGAATTCCAAGAAGGCGACCTTGTGCTTAAAAAGATTCTATCTTTTCAACCAGATTCTAGGGGAAAATGGACCCCTAATTACGAAGGCCCATACATCGTCAAAAGAAGATTTTTTGGCGGTGCTATGACTCTCACAACCATGGACAGTGATGAACTCCCGCATCCTGTGAATGTTGATGCAGTCAAGAAATACTTTGTCTAAAAGACAAAAGAACATTTCGGTAAGTCGAAAACCGAAAAGGCGGATTAGGCAAAAATGAGCGTCTCGGTGGACTGAAAACCTGAAAAGGCGGTCCAGGCAAAAATTAGAGACAATAAACATAAATCATCCTGATAGATTGAAAACCTAAAAAAGGCAATCTAGGCAAAAATTAAGGATCAAAATGACAAAGTAACTGCATCAGTCCGTACTTCGTCAATCTGAAGAATCTTCCATCAACAGATCTTCAATCAAATCTTCTAAAAGCAACAAGCACAGTTGGAATTCAAAGTTGTTAGGGATAATAGTGGTTATTGATTTCAATGTAGCCTTTTCCCAATAAATTATCATTTCCAACTTTTGTAAATAGCTCATGGAATCACGCCTTTGGCTGATTACCATTCTATCAATAAAATTTGAGCCTTATGCCCATTTGTTTGCAATTCTTGCTTTATTCTGTTTTGCAAAATAACGCTTTTTCTTGTGAAAATCACTTTTGAAACTAAAAACTAAAAAAAATAAGTTTTAAATGAATTTTTACTTCAAAATTTTGAAATAAAAGCGAATTTTCCTTTGAATTATGAACACAAAAAGAACTTCAATAGTTTTCTCCATGAGTGTTTCGACCTCTGAAAGATAAAACAACTGCTAAAGAAGTCTTCTTCTCCTTAAAAGAGATCATCAAAGGACGGTATTCTTATCCGAAAAATAATCCCCAACAAGGTTGCCAATGAAATGCCTTTCCCAGAAAAGTTTAAAGCATGCAACTCAGATTCATCATCAGTAACGTCTACACTATTGCTGCAGATTTTGCTGAGTATTTGTTAAACTGTGAGGTGGTCCTTTTTCCCAAATACCCTTTGTGTTGTCTTGTCAAGTATCGCCAACATACATATGACATTCATGACATTCATCATTCATACATATTAGCATCATTAATGCATTCTTGCATTTCTCAATGTTTGCTTCAACATCACTTGTTTAGGTTGCATTTATTCCCAAAAACAAGTGTGGGTATATCATCTCTCCAGTAGATTATCCCCAAGCAGAAAAATACATTTTTTCTCCTGTCCCCCAATCGAGGTCATTTCTCATTGGTAACAAAGTCTTGGTTGACTGTTTCTTTCCAGTTCATTCCTGGATAGAACCTCGTCTCTAACCAACTCAGGTTTAGATTTCACAAAAAAAAATCTACCTGCAAACAATAAGCAATAGCCTCGTCATCCAATCTGCTTGTTTCCTTTTCATCTTGAAACTTGTCATAAAAGGATTGTTCTTCTCAGCAAGTCCAATCATGAAAATTCAAGAAATCTCCCATTGTCTTTACATCTAAAAGAAAACACATGTCTTTTCAATCAAAATGCCAGCATCTTCTCAAGAGAGATATCCCTAGCAGGATTGTAGCTATGAAAATAGAAACTCATTTGAGATCTGTTTCCATCATTATCTATTATTCACAAGGCTGAATACTTAGTAAATTTCTCAAGAATTACCTTGTTATAGTTATCACTTTGCTGATAATTGGCAATATCTTCAGAGCTCACTACCATAAACTATCACAAGGCTGATAATTGGTAATATCATTTTCAATTACCTTAAACATTGTCACAAGGCTGACATAAGGTAATCTCCTCGTTTCCCAAAGCGAAACAAATTTTCACTTGCATTGTGAATCTATTTTCCCAGTGAAACATATTACTTGTTTCCAAACAACCGGGATTCTCCTTTCTTAGACAGATTGAGTCATCCTCACAATCATTCCCCCGGCATATCATTCTTTGATATCTCCTGGGTGAACTTTTTGCAATCATTCGCATTTTTTGGTATCTTAGGTCCAAAATTTGCGTATTCTGATATTTAAGTCTCTTCACACCTATCGAGACGAAGATTTTCATCTTCATATCTCAGGTAAAAGAAACTTAAATAGGGGAATCTATCATACCCCAATTTTTGACCTAAGATACCACCTTACATTATCCATATATGCATCACTGCATTACTAACAGTTTCAGAACAGAATAGATCGTGCGTGACTTCTAGAAGTCAAAATTAGGGTTTCTTCAAAATTTCATCTGTTCAAGATGTGATCAATTAGGTTTTGAGTTTCCACTCACCTAAAATGATCTATCTTAATCAATCATCAACATTTGATATTCAGATTCCCAACTTTTCTCATGATCTACCTTGAATCGACCAATTAGGGTTTTGATCGAAGATAGTGAATCATTGACTTTCTGCTCAATGGATGACCTATTTTCCTGAAGATTGATCTTAACATCTTCAATGCAACATCTTGACCTAATTTCTTAATTCAAAACATTTCAAAAATCCATGTTTCTTCATCAGACAAATTCTAAACCATCGATGAAAATTCATCTACTCAAAAAGTCAAACATTGACTTTTGGTCAACTTTCAAGACTAAACTTTTCAATCATAAAAACATTTCAAATAATCCATCATGATCATAAAAATCAAGAAATGTGAAAAGTCAACAAAAAGTCAAGATTTGAATTTTTTCTAACACTTTAGAAAAATTTTCAAGTGTTAAGAAACATGGTTTTTCCTCACTTTCTTTGCCATTTTTCACCTAAATCCATTTGGATTCAGAAAAAACTCAAAACATGAAAGTTGTAGGTCTTGTTACAAGATTTCCAAAATGTCCAAGAACTTGCAAAAACACTTTGTCTAGCTAGGCTTTTGATTTTGAAACATAGGGCTCCAAAACCATGGAATTCTAAGATCATGTATCAAAATTATAAGTCATTTTTCACAAATCTCTCTTCTAGAAGCCTTGTCATCAGCTTTGGATAGATTATAGCTGATAAATATCAGTTAGACAAGATTGAATAAGAGGATTGAATCAAAGAAAATTTTTAACCATGGTTAGAAAGTAACTTTTGCATTAAATGCAAAAGATTCCTTCTTACCACTTAAGCAAGTTGCAAAGCTCTCTCAATGATAACCTTGCCTTGTCATTCAGATTTCTTGGCCTATAAATAGAGGTCATTTATTCATTTTCAAACTACACCAAAGCTATCATAATCAAGCTTTCCTTCTTTCTTTCTTAAATTCCAAGTTTCAAAGTTCAAAGAGGGAAATTTTGCAATCTTCAAACCTTGCAAAATCTGAGCAAACTTAAGTTTCGAACATGTTCTAAACATCATTTAGAAGTAGTTTAAAACTTAAAACCACCAGAAAACAAGCTAAGAAACAGTTTTCTACACAAAACTCCATTTGTGCAAGTTTTGAGCCAAAACTGCCAAACTAGAAAACTATTCGTGCTAACCTTTATTTCTCACTTCAAACACATCCTATACATCATATAGAGACTGTCCATACACTTAAACAAGTTCTGGAACAGCTCCGTAACCATCTTCCATTTTCAAATTAAGCAACTTGCAACTTGACTTGGTCAGAAAGTTCCAGCCACTTTCAGGACAAACTAAGAGTAGGAACACCCTCAGTGAGGTTCAGGGAAGCTTAATCAATCACTACTTTGCACCTGGAAGTTGCCCAACTCGATATGGTATTTCATACCAAGAGGTGAGTTTTCAAAACTTTGATACCTCCATACATGCATTTTTAGCTTTAAAATTGAAAAGGAAAATGTAGATATACAATCACTAAAGCTATCTGGATCCTTAATTTAAACTAAAATCAACTGAGTTCAAAGAATTAATCACTTTTTCAGTTAGGGTTTAAATTGGGATTATTCAAATTCACGGTCATCTTTGATTAATAATGTTAACAAAATACATAGTCAGAGTCGTGATAAAAATCTAGACAAAATTGTATTTTGAACTTTTAAAATTGATCAAGAAATAAAGAAATTCAAATATGGAGCCATGGCCATGCCGCGTTTGGTTCAATGAAGAAGATGAAGTTGAGTTTCAAAAATTTAAAAGCTGGGTTTAAAATATATATTTGTAGTTTAAGTTAAAACAACGGATGTATAGCCACCCGAGTGGTAAAGCCGGCACGCCTTAAAACCTTCCTTCACAAGGTCCGAGTTGAATCCCCACGGAACCTTTTTAACAAAAGGAAACACAAGCTTCTGAAGCTTGTTCCCCCAGAAGTCCTTCTTAGGCTCAGCCTCCAGAAGTGCTTCTGAAGCTTTAACCCCTAAAAGCTCTTCATTTACACTTTATCCAGAAGTACTTCTAGTACTTCTATCTCTAAACCTCGAGCTTCTAATGCTTCTATCGAGCAAGCCTTCTCAACATGCTTCACACGCACCGACTAGAAGCACCATGCCACCTTCTCATGCCCATAAGCTGCTAGCCAACACTTCCCGAAGCAAGCCTCAAGCGCTCAAGCTCCTTCTCACACGCTCCGAAGCCAAGCTTTCTCGTTCGAAGCAAACCAACCGAACCCTTGAAGTCAACTTGGACTTTTCCAAACTTCTTTTTTTTTCAAAACTCCTTCTAAGCAAGGTAATTAAATGACAAGTCAAGCAAATGGCTCAGTGGAAAATCTTCATTTCTAAGCCAAATGTCCAAGGTTCAAACCTCCTTAGGACCAAAAACTCTTTTGTATCACTAATTTTCTCAAGGTTCTAGCAAACTTCAACATTTTCAAAAACTAATCAAAACTTCTCATTTTGAGATGATTATTTGTACACTTGTCATTTAATATGCCTATTTTATGATTATGTCAAAAAAATCCAAAAAATATTTTCTTTTTGATCATATTTTAATTAAGCTTAAAATGGGACATTTTAAGTATTTCTTAATACTTTTCAAAAATGTTTTCTTTACAACTTTCAAAACCCAAATCTTTTCAAAACTTCTTGTGAAATATCCTTCACTTTTCAAAATCATTTTTAAAACCTTTTCAAAACATTTCAACAAACTTACACTCCTTTTTTCCATGATCGACTCGATTTGAAGATAAAACCGAACCAGTTTTTTCCTAGAATTTCTTAATTGATCATAGGCCTCCCTCACGGTGTAAGTCCCAACCCTCCTATGTACATATCATTTCCTTGTACATAATCACCCTTTCGTGTACATATTAATTTCCTTGTACACATTCAAAAACCTCGTATATATTCAAGTTACACTAGCTTTGAACGCTCGTTTTATACACTTGTTTATATTTCCTTCATAAACTCATGTGAATACATATCACACATTTGTTTATATAACTGTTCAGTTATAACGTAACAATTAGCCTAACCACTAGGTTCCCCTTTAGCCTCCTCTTAGGCTTCGTATAAGAAAACTCATTCATTGAGTTTAGCCTCCGCTTAGGCTTCGTATAAGACAACACTCCCCTGCTGAGTCAGCCTCCTCTTGGGCTTCGTTCAAAAGAACTCCCTCGTTGAGTTTAGCCTTCTCTTGGGCATCAAACAAGAAAGAGACCTAGAAATCTCTTAACAGCTTCCTATTGGGCTTCCAATACAAAGAATCACCCGAGCTAGGATAGAACCCTAAGAGGATGATTTCCCGGTGAAATCACTCTTGAAATCCTAAGAGGATGGTTTCCCGGTGAAACCACTCTTAAAACCAAAGCCAGTCATACCCTATAGCTTCCTCTTGAGCTTCATATAAGGACCTTCGAAATGCCTTCTCTTGGGCTCACAATGCAAGGACCCTCGATGACCCTCGGAATGCCTCCTCTTGGGCTTACAATACAAGGACACACAGGCTTTTTAAAACCATCCCCCTAATCCACAATCAATTTCTCCTCGAGATTTAGACATTTATCATCTCAATGGAAGAAGTATCTCATCTATCACATCACATACAATCAAACTCTTTTTAAATCACCCTCTTTTCAAACAAAAACATCTTTTAACTGTAAGTGGTAACGCTTGTACACTCAAGTAAAACACCCAATGCTTACAATTAAAGATTCAATCATCTTTTCAAACATCTTTCTTAAACTCGTAAGTGGTAACGCTTGTACACTCAAGCAAAACACCTATAAATTACGATGAAAGATTCAATCAATCAACCCTTCAAAATGTATGTGATGAAATAGATTAGATACTGTCATACCCCAATTTTTTACCTAATATACCACCTTACATTTGCATCATTGCATCACTAACAGTCCAGAAAAGAATTAATCGGGTGTAACATTCACAGGTCAAAATTAGGGTTTCATCAGATTTTCATCTGATTCAAGAGGCAACCAATTAGGGTTTGAGTTTTACTCACTTCATTTGATCTATCTTGATCAAAACATTAACCTCTGATCTTCAGATATCCAACTTTTCTCATTGATCAATCGAGGATCGACCAATTAGGGTTTTGGTCGAGCATGAGTAATCTCTGATTTTCTGATCAATGGATGACTTTTTTGGCTAGAGATTGATCATTATATCTTAGAAACAACATCTTGACCTAATTTCTGGATTCAAAACATCACAGAAGTTCACAGACTTCATCAGTCAATTTCTGAAACATTTGATGAAATTTCATCTGCACACAGAAAAGTCAAACTTTGACTTTTGGTCAACTTTTTCAAGACAAAACTTTTTCAAACATCAAAATACTTCAAATGATCCATCATGATCATAAAAAATCAAAGAATTTGAAAAAGTCAACAAAAAGTCAAAATTTTCAACACTTAGAAAAATTTTCAAGTGTTAAAATTTTGTACTTTTTCCAAACTTCATGGCATTTTTTCACATAGTTCCACTTTGATTTGGAAAAAACTCAAAACATAAAAGTTGTAGCCCTTGAAACAAGCTTTCCAAAATATCCAAGAACTCTCAAATCCATGGATCCTAGCTATACTTTTGAAATTGAAACATAAGGCTCCATAACCATGGATTTCAAGTTCAAAACTTCACAATTATAGGTCATTTTTGGATTTCTCCTTCTAGAACACTTGCCACCTTGCCAAGATAAGTGAGAACTGATAAATATCAGTTGAAGGTAATTATTGTAGGATAGGATCAAGTTGGATTTTCACACATGGTTAAAAAGGAAGTTTCCTTTTCCTTTTGCAAAAAGACTTTCTTGCCCTCTAAGGCAAGTTTGAATTACCAATGCCAATTCTTTGTGCCTAACATTTCAGAAATCTTGACCTATAAATAGAGGTATCATTTTCAAGTTCAAACTACACCAAAGCCATGCAAGTACATGCTTTCATTCTACTTTCTCAAATTTCATGAATCATAGTTCAAAGTGATGAAAACTTGCAATTTTGAAAACTAATGAAAAACTCTTATCAAATTGGTGTCTAATATGTTTTAATATCCATTTGAAACTTGTTTGAAACTTAAAAACAACATAGGCAAAGCTAAAACTCAGAATTACATGCCATGTTCACTAAGCTTGCAAAATTGCCTTAAGATTGAATCCATAGCTTGGCTTGATTAAATTGAGTTACGATCATCAAACACCATCCATATACATCATAGACATGATGCGGATCATAAACCACCATCTGACTCTAACCCGAATTCGAAGTTCCATTTTAGCTTATGCGGTCGACTTGGGTAGAGTTTGAGCATTCGAACAAGCGGGGTGATCATACACTTTCCACATAGGCCGTTGGTGCTCAAACAATCCTCAAACAACAACTGGAAGCACTTAAATCTAGAATTCGGTTCCAGCTTCAATAGGTAGGCTCGAACTTCAACTCCATAATTCTTTGATTCATTTGAAAAAACTCTTGGCGTTTGTTTTCGCACCCTACACACGATCATTAACCCTCAACCAATTGATTAAATCATCAACTATCGTGATTTCAATTAGATTTTTCGATTCTAGGGTTCTTCGTGTTCATCGAAATTCAACCATGTTAAACCAAAAATAAATGAAATTAACCACTACCATCATGTTCCTTGTTAAATTTCGGTCAAGTTTCATGTTTATTTCATTCAATTTCATCAAGAAACACGAAATCCATGGTTGATTGAAGATTGGGGAAGAAGAACATGGCTTCCGCGCGTTTTCTGAATTCAAAAATCTGTTTTAAAATATAAGTTCATAGTTTAAACACAATACACGGATGTATTGCCGCCCCAGCGGTTGCCAGCTCACTCGTAAGTGTTTGTGCCACGTATAACGGTCCAGGTTCAAGCCTCCATGGACCATTTTTTCAAAACTTTCATAATTTCTTACAAACTTTGGCTTTTTTTTTTAACCAATCAAAACTCCTCATTTTGAGGTGATTTTTGTACCTTGTCAATTAATGTATCTATTTTATGATAATGCAAAATTTTCAGAAAAACTTTCATCGATTATATTTTAATCGGGAAGCGACATTTTGAACACTTTTCAAAACCACTTTAAAAGGTGAATTTTTCAAACTTTCGAATCGATTCTTTTCGAACTTTTCATAAGTAAACTTCACATTTCAAAAACACTTTCAAATAACATTCTTCAAAACTTTTTCAAAGTTACATCTTTTACCATGATCGATCCGATTAAGCGATAAAACCGAATTCGTTTTCTCTCGAATTTCTTAACCGATCATGGGCCTCCCTTACGGTGTAAGTCCCAAACCAACATTCTTTATGTACATACATATCTTCTTTGTACATATCAAATTCTTTTCATATACATACAAATTTTTACCTGTAAATAATACAGATACCTCTGTAAATACTCAAACACAGATAAACTTCGATCGTTTGTTTCGTTTAAATCTATATACATTGAATACCATTGGTATTGAAAGGAGCATTATTCGGTGAAGCGCTTTTAAACCAATGGGCCACCCTTATGGTGTAAGTCCCAAGCCTCCTATGTACATCCACATCTCCGTACATAAATACTCGTTCGTGTACATATTTGTTTCCTTGTACACACTCAAACTTGTAAATAATCAAGTTACGCTCGTTTCAAACGTTTGTTTCACAAACACTTGTTTATATTTCACAAATCATAAACTCTTGTAAATAAACATCATGCATTGTTTATATTTCCTTCATAAACTCCTGTGAATACATATCACACACACACTTGTTTATACAACTGTCTAGTTATAACATAACAACTAGTCTAACCAATAGGTTCCCCACAGTTATAGCCTCCTCTTGGGCTTTATACAAGATAACTCTCCCCACAGAGTTAGCCTCCTCTTGGGCTTTGTACAAGGAAACTCATTCATCTAAGTTTAGCCTCCGCTTAGGCTTCATATAAGACAGCACTCCCCTGTTGAGTCAGCCTCATCTTGGGCTTCGTTCAAAAGAACTCCTCATTGAGTTTAGCCTTCTCTTGGGCATCATACAATGAAAGAGACCATAAAATCTCTTAAAATCCTCCTATTGGGCTCCCAATACAAAGAATCACCCGTGTTAGGATAGAACCCAGAGAGTATAATTTCCCAGTGAAATTGCTCTTAATTCCAAAAGGATGGTTTCCCGGTGAAATCCCTTTTAAAGCCAAAGCCAGCCATACCCTATAGCTTCCTCTTGAGCTTCATACAAGGACCCTCGATGACCCTCGGAATGCCTTCTCTTGGGCTTACAATACAAGGACCCATGGGCTTCTTAAAAGCATCCCTTTAATCCAATTAATTTCTCCTTGAGATTTAGACATTTATCATCTCTATGGAAGAAGTATCTTATCTATCACATCACATACAATTAAACTCTTTTCAAAACTTTTCAAACAAAAACATCTCTTAATCGTAAGTGGTAGCGCTACTACACTCAAGCAAAACACCCAATGCTTACAGTTAAAAGATTCAATCTTTTCAAACATCTTTCTTAAACATGTAAGTGGTAACGCTTGTATACTCAAGCAAAACACCTGTAACTTACGATGAAAGATTTTAATCAGTCAAACTTTTCAAAAATGTATGTGATGAAATAGATTAGATACATTTTCATTAAGATGACATTTATGCGTGTCTCTTACTAACATTCCGTTGCTTCCACTAGCATAAGTGGGAACTACGATTGCTCTGACTTTCTCAACATCCTTTTGAGAATACGTAGGCACAAGGTCTCATCCTTGGCGAGCAAATTTCTTTCTCCCTCAGACCAAACAAACCATAGATCCCTTTAGATCCGAGCTACAAATGCTCTGATTCCCATTAGGGGATATGTATGCAGAAGATCCACAGATCTTTGCGAGCACAATAATAACAAACACTAGGATCCCATATAATCTATCCTTCTCAAAATCATAGAAATAGCAATTAAAACACACAAACATATCAAACATATTCATATATAAAGCTATAGATAACTATATATATTTAGGGTGCTCCATCTATTCCCTTTATATAACAAACCCCCTTACTTAGAATCTCCCCAATGCGTTGCGTCTAGTTTGCGCTAGTCATTAGCATATCAAAATCAATTGAGGGTATTAACAGCTTTCCCCTTTTTCATAATCATTAAATCATCTTTTCTTGTGTTGAAAATAATAAAGCTTGATGCTCGCAGCATCTTTATAAACAAATCAAAAGAGTAAATTGTTTCGAGCCAGAGGATCTGAATTCATATTTTGATTCTTTAGCACGACACCTTTTAACGCGAACAGAAAAAATGGCGACTCTGCTGGGGAGTGTCATACCCCAAAATTTTCCCTCCATCTACTCAAGAGATTTCATACATCCATACTCAAGGATTCCTCAAGAGTTGATCAGACAAACTCTCTCCTAGACAATCAACCCAAACTAGGGTTTGGTATCTCTCAAGTCAAGATGGATTTCCAACATCTCCAATGGCCCTCATGCCTCCTCATATGCTTCAAAGATTCTCCATGTCAAGTTTCAAGCTTCACAAGTCAAGTTTCCTCGAACAATTGCTCGGATGGTTGAAAATCGTATTGGACAAAAAGTCAGCTGTGGTCAACATACAGTCAAACTTCATAATTTTTGGTCAACATCCTCATTTTGAAGTTACATTCATCATTTGATCAAGGGTTGATCATGATTCATCAAGAAAACTCAAGATTTGCCCAAAAGTCAAACTTTCTAAATTAGGGTTTCTAGATGAAAAGTCAATGAACTTTGGTGATCATAACTTTCTCATACTTTCTCGAAATTTTCCACCACCTCTTGTTTTGAAGGAAATTCAATTCTCTACAACTTCATGTCTCACAAGAATGTCCAAAAATGCTTCATTTGAGAGGTATAGCTCAAACATTCTGGTCATTTTCAAAGTCAACAAAAGTCAACTTTTTGTTTTGAAGATATATTGAGCATGGTAACTCCAAATGAGATGAGACTAAAGACATTGGTTAGAGGACTCTTAGAGCTTTCCAAAAAGTCCAAGAACACTCAAAAATGTGGAAAATTGAGCAAGATACACTATTGAAGTTGGGCGATTTTGACAATTGCACAAAAGGACATTTTGGTCAAAATGCAAAATTTTCCAAATGGGCCTATAATCTTTTGATCCAAACTTGTTCATGACAATATTTTTGACCTATAAATGCTTGGCCATGGCAATTTTCTATTTTATGGATTTTATTTTGAATTTTAGAACATTTAATTCAAAATTAAATTATATAAAATATGAAAATCATATTTTTTCAAAAGGTGATTTTATATGTTCCTTGAAGTCCAAGATAGCCCAATATACTTGCCAAATTCGTGCTTGATCTTGCATTGAAGAAGAAATCAAATTTTTTCAAGAAAATTGATTTTATTTGAAAAATATTGAATGCTCCAAATCAAATCTTTTCCATTCCTTTTTTCCCTTCCAATCCTCTCTATAAATACCAAGCATCATAGACAAACCACACGAAACCCTAGCCCTTGCACTAACCCTTATTTTGCCAAAATTTTCCATAAAGTTGCAATTTTCGATTTCAATTTCATAAATTCAAGGTGTTTTGAGCATTCAATCTTGCTCAGGAGGTTTCCAAGCAAAGCATAGCTCACTTGAAGCCAAGACTGCCCAGAACTCGATCCTAAGCCTGCTCCGATTTGGTATATTTATGAAATTCGAATTTCATTATTCATGTGTTGTTAATGCTTTTTATGTGTTTGTTTATGTTCAGGATATTCATTAGAGTGCATTTGATACTTTACATGCATGCATACACGTAGAAATCATCCATTGCCATTGTTAGGGTTCGAAGGACTGTTTGAATCGAACCGGTTAATACAGGCATTCTCAGGGCAAACCAATAGCACCATTGGATTCGTAGGGTCCGGTTTAGGGGGGTAGGGTATCCTTTTGCTCTTTAAATTTCGTGTTTTGCAGGTTTGATCATCGTGGCCATCGGAGAAGACGACCGGAGCTAGGGCTCCGGCGTCGTTGAATGTTGACCCGAGGTGGCGTGGCGAAGAAGCGTTCGATTCGCTCATTCATAAGTCAAAGGACCCCACCGGTGTGTGTTTTGACCTCCCAGGTGCGGCGTGTGCACTCTTGATCCCACGTTTTCATTCCATAACACCAGATGACATATGGCGTGGTGGTTAAGTCGTTCCCTGTTCCAAGATACTCTCACATGTCCCCTGTTCGATCCCTCCCAGCGCTGGTTTTACCTTTCTTTTTCCCAAACTTCAATTTTCTCAATATTTTCATATTTTCTATTTATTTAATATTTCCATCCTATTTTAATTAATTTCACATTTTTATTACGCATTAAAAATTACCAAAACATTTTTCTTTTTGCATTATTTTCATAAAACCTTTATTTAATTTAATAAATTAAAAAATATAATTTTGCATGCATATTTATTTTATTTTAAATTTTGCATTTAATTCACTTTTAATTGCATTTTAATTATTAAATCTTTTCCAAAAAATCCCAAAAAATTATTTCAATATATTTATCTTATTTCCAGCATATATTAATTTTCTCATATTAAAATGGGCATTTTTCTAACATTTTTCCTCTTATTCAATTCACCTCGTATTTTCCGATTTCTCATTCTTTCACAGGTTGTTCCAATTCAGACGTTTCTTTACCGTTTTTTCTATTTTTTCCCAATAATGTAATTGCTCATGGGTTGTAATAGTTTAATTTAGGACTTTTACTTTCCGCACTCCTAATTATGTATCTGCCCCAAAGCCATGTAATAGCGTAGATTTACCTTTCCGCACTTTACATTCCGCATTTTACGTTCCGCACCCTATAAACTGTTAGTAACTAGGCGTGTATGGCAAGATAATAATTGGACATAGCTCACACTAATCTTCAAGATAAAATATCTGAAATCAACACACTTCTTTCACACATGCACCCCTTAGGGTAATTTTCTCTCGATGCCTTTCGATTTCAAATGGTCATGTCCCTCGAACGTAGAGGTATTCTAGCACCGTCGCCTTCCAAACAAATCATCATAGTCCCTTCGACACAAAGATCATAAGACCCACGATGTCGCCTCCGAATACATGATCTTGACCCTCGATTGTCGCCTACAAAAAATGATGATAGTCACTTCGAATGTGCTAGGATACTTCCTACAAGTTGCCTTCTATGACCATCCGATGTCCCTTCGAATGTCCCGCTTACATCCAACGAATGGAGCTACCTACTAACTAATGGTATGGCTAGCGCTATTCTAAAGGAATGTAGAAGTACAACAAAGCGACCAATTCGAGTGGGTAAATAAGTCTTTTAGTTGCTTGCTCTATCAAATGCTTTTCACACCACACACTTTTCAAAGTTCAAATTCTTTTCAAAACAAACATTTCGAACACTTTGTATACACTCCTACATGAGTCATTACAAAGTCAAAGCGAAATGCCTTTTTCAAAACATCTTTGTCAAACACAGAAAGCAATTTTAAAAGTTATCTAAGAGCAACTAAGAGCCGTAGATAACTACGGATGGAAAGGGTGCTAATACCTTCCTTTTCATAACCATTCTCCCGAACTCGAGAATCTAACGAAGGTCTTTTTCATTACTTTTACCTTCCCTTAATTGGATAAAAATAAAAGTCGGTGGCGACTCTTGCTATCCGCACATTTGGATACAAAATCCTACAAAGTCGAGTTCAAGTATCCGGCTGGCGACTCTGTGGGGATGTCACCTAAAAGAGAATTGCCTTAGGGATTTCTAGATAACTTTTATCGCTTTTGTTTGACTTGTATGCTTTATCTTTAAGGGTTGCTTGGGTATTATATTGTTGGGGATCCTACACGGATCCGGGTTTCCTTTTAGGTAAGTAGCATTAGATCATCGCGACCGCTAGGCGTATAACTAAGCGGTCAACATGATGGCTACGTTAGCGTGACACTTTGGTTGTCCGATACTCTTCATTCTCAAGTTGAAGATAGTATTTGGCTTCTGCGTGGTGTCATCAAGCGCTAACTAAACTTTTAGAACCTTAATTGACCCATCTTGGCCATTAGAAGGTAGTGAGATGGCCGACTTTGGTGTAGACCAAGGTTGGTTGATACTCGATGCTACGCTCATTGAGATTAGACTTTTGGGACATTTTCGATCGACCACTTGGCCGTCGTATTGAAATAAGCGCCTACGAGAAAGATCTGTGATATGAGATTCCTAGAACCCGGTTACTATTATAGGACAGGATGAACCAACTCAAACTTTTAGTGGGGTAATCACCTGAACCTCATGCAAGCCTCAACCCTAGGCTCATTGTGTGAATTGTTTGTGTGTGCTAAACATGACATCATGACATCATTTGCATTGCATATCATTTCTAACTATTTCAAGGACCTAGGGATTTATCTTTGCTCTGTTTTGTAGGGATTATGGCTTCTAGAAAGACTATCCGAATCAACTTCATGGGTATCCCTTCTCAACTCAAAGATTTGGTTTCAGAAATTCCCGACCATGCTCGGTTCATCAAAGACATGGTTATCGCTTGATTTGGTTATCTCGGTTTTGAAGAAGATATGATGCATGTCTATTCCGGTTCTTTGATCCGAAACACCATTGCTTTACCTTTCCAGTTATCGGTTGGTTCCTACCTTGGAAGAGTTCTCTAAGCTACTTGGGTACCTATTCTTGATCAAATGCCATTCACGGTTTAGAAAAGGTTCCTAAGTTCGAAGACATCGCATCCGCCTTACACCTTAAGCGCTCAGACATTGAAGCCAATTGGGAAACTAGAAGTGGAGTTAAGGGTTTACTTTCCAAGTTCTTAATCAAGAAAGCCCGAGAATTCCTCAAAGCTATGAGTTTCCATGCATTTGAAAACATTGTGACCTTGCTAATTTATGGTTTGGTTCTATTCCCTACCCGGATCAAATTCATAGATGTCAATGCCATCAAGTTGTTTCTTACCCGCAATCCAGTGCCTACTTTACTTGGAGACATCCTACATTCTCTCCACACTCGTACTACTAAGAGACAAGGAACTCTCATGTGTTGTATACCGTTACTTTCAAGGTGGTTTATTTCACACCTTCCTCCATTAGTTTTGAAGAATGAACAAAGGTTGAGATGGTCTCAAAGATTGATGTCACTCTCTCATTCAGATATCCGTTGGAATCTTTTCTCTCAAAAGGACTTCACCTTCATCGAGCGTTGTGGAGAATTCCCTAATGTACCACTACTTGGTATAAGGGGAGGTATTACCTACAACCCTTCCTTAGCTCTACGTCAGTTTGGTTTTGCTCGAAGAGTTGGTCCACATGATACGCTTCTCCAAGATGTTGTGTTCGACTACAATCACGATCTCTAGAATTACCGACGAAGGTTTATACATGCTTGGGGCATGGTAAAGAAGACTGATACCAAGACTTTGGGGCACCGAACTCCATTCCTTGGGAACCTTACCTCAAATGGGTGCGAGCTCGAGCTCAAAACCTCATGATGCCATTCACTGTTCTACCGTAATTATGGAACTGTTGCTATAGGTGGCGTACCTATCTTGTTCTCCATCGATATGCCTCTGATTTTGAAGACTTGAAGAGATCCTAGATTGATTAAAGAAGAGGGATACCTTTGAAGCTCAATGCTATGCAAGCGAGAAGAAAGTGTTAGAGTTGACCAAGCTACTTCACGAGGGCGAAACATCTACATCGGCACCAAGAGGAAGCCCATGGGAGACTTAGAGCTTTAGGATGTTTATGTTTTCTTTTATTTGTTTTGAACTATCTCTTGTACTTAAAAGAAAAAGAATAATAAAAGAAGTACTAATAAATGTTTGTTCATTGCTTGTTTAAAAATTTAAATCTCTAAGGTCCTTGAAAACATTGCATTGCATTCGCATAAACATTGCATAGCATATCATAACATTGCATCACGGTACATTGGAGATTGGTTTTCTCATTTGCTCGCTATTTATTTTAGCGAAATGGCTCTTGAGCAGTGTCAAAGATCTCGGCTCTCGAATTCTCGGTTTGATGTTCCAACTTGGTCCAAGGCCAAGAAGATCGAAGAAGCTCATCAACAAGAAGAAGAAGGTTGTTGGTCTCCTCAACATGGGTAGGCGTTTCAAAGGAGGTCCTAAAGTGGTCGGCCGTATTGAGCTCTCGAAGGAAGTGTCCATACCGGGGAGTACCAAGGGTGATGAAGGTGAGCAGCGTGAGCCAAAGAAAGGAGGAGGATCATTCGATTATGGCCGATACTACGAGGAAGATGACAAGTACAAGCAACTTGAAGATCGCTCGAATCTTTGTGGAAAACACGAAAATGTCGGGCTGAATTTTGATGACACGAGTCTTGTCCACAGTGTTGTGATTCCTCCCAAGTTCAAAGTTCCTACTTTTGCTAAATATGATGGCATGTCTTGCCCTAAGTGCATTTGAAGTCCTATGTCCGGAAGATCAATCCCCCATGATGGAAAGTTGTGGATGCACTATTTTCAAGAGAGTTTGTCGGAACCCGGTTGGAATGGTACTATCGGCTAGAGAATGACCGTATCCGTACTTGGAATGACTTAGTGATGCTTTCTGACAGTATGAGTACAATCTTGAATTGACACCCACTCGCATGCAACTACAAAACATGTCTATGGGTCGTGACGAGAAGTTCAAGGGTATGCTCGAAGTGGAGAGATCTAGCAGTGAGTTCAACCACCCTTGTCCAATAGGAGTTGGTTGATATGTTTATGGGAACAGCAGGCCCGTTCTTCAATCATCGATTGGAAATTCTTCATCCGGATTCACGAGTGATATTGACGCATTGAAGTGGTATCAAGAGGGAAGATCCATGTAGAGTCATCTTCAAATGCTGCGAAGAGATCTTTTGGTGCTAAGAAAGAAGCCAATGCTATGTATGGTCAGAAAAGCCGAACCAAGTCCGACCGTGCTCAATCTGTGGGGCGGTTGTGATCTCAATCCTACATCGACAACCTCGGTGAGACAACGCGTAACGAGCGCGCCACGAAGATTCGAAGATCAACATGCCATTGTCGCAAGCCTTGCAACACATGTTGAAAGCGGTGATTACCTTGAGGATCCTCCTCGAATGTCAACACTTCCTCTCCGAAATACAATCCTAATGCTAAGTGTGCTTACCATTCCAATAGCCCTGGACATAACACTGATGATTGTTGGGCTCTGAAGAACAAGATTCAAGATATGATTGAAACTAAGCAGTTGAATTTGATCCTCCTGTTGAGACTCGAATGTGATCAACGCGCCTATGCCTAACCATGACAAGAGTTCCAATCTTTGTTGGTGATGATACTTATGTTTTCAACATAGATGACTTGACCATTCCTCGATGATTAAGAAGAATTTGTTGCAAGCGGTGTCAATCCGGGATGCCGGAGAATTTTCGTTGGTGCCCATCTGCACGATGGTTGTGCTTGGTTGAGAAGGCGCGTTCGGTGCATGATGGACAACCGTGAGATACTATTTACGAAACCACTGTGCGAGTGTGAAGAAATGTCTAAGTTGAAGATTGACAATGCAAACGGCTGTACCATCGTGTGGGATACCTTGGGGCAGCCAAGTGGAAAGTATGATTACATGGTGAAGTACACTGTTCACGAAAGTTACAAGATTCCTATTGAAGATGTTAAGGCGACGGATGGGGTGACGATTTCCCGAAGACTATCTTGATGTTAACACAATAAGGATTTCCTCTGCGATTACGTGCCTAGAATGGCGCTCTCATTATCACTTCTCGGGCCATTCCATATTCCTCGACAAGGCTATCCTTGGAACTATGGGTGATGTTTACTATCATGGCGTCAAACAAGACCCTCGACCATTGAAGATCTTCGCTGAAGTTTCTATTCACGACATCGACAACGTCACCGGATCAAGGTGACGAGAAGGAAGGGTATTCTCTCCAGATCTCTCCTCCAAAAGACACTGCGACTCCAGCTCGCATTCCGCTACTCAACCAATATCCCACTAGAGGAAAGAACCGTGGCTCATCCTGCTCAACGAAGTACCAAAGGAAGTTCTTGAAGACACCTCCAAACAAGAAATGGAGAAATTAAGATTATCAAGAAGAGTGACTATAATGTTGTGGAACAATTGGGACAGACTCCGTCCAAGATCTCCATGCTTGCTCTGCTCTTGTGCTCCGAGGCTCATGCTAATGCCTTGGTGAAGTTTCTGAAGAATGCTCATGTGCCGCAAGACACTACCACCGACCAGTTCGAAGTTTGTATTGCTAGCTGCTGCCAACAACGGCCTAGGCTTCTCGATCTTGATTTGACTCCTTAGGAAAGAAACACAACAAAGCCTTGCACATCTCTGTTGAATGCAAGGGCACTACACTATCTCATGTTTTGGTAGATACCGGTTCTGCTTTGAATATCCTTCCGAAGACTGCTTTTGATCGACTTGATGTCGAAGGGTTGGTTCTGAGACCCAGTGACATTATCGTGAGAGCTTTTGATGGATCTAAACGCACAGTACTTGGAGAGCTCACTCTGCCTATTAAAGTCGGTTCCCAGACTTTTGATTCTACTTTCTTTGTCATGGACATCCGTCCAGCTTACTCTTGCCTACTCGGACGCCCTTGGATACATGGGGCCATTACCTCTACCTTGCATCGTGAAATATCCGGTGAAAGGAAGGTTGTTACGTGTGTGGTGAAGAGGAGTACATGGTCGATCATCTGATCATTCCGTTATCTTGAGATGGAAGGTGAATTCTTGAGACTCCTGTCAAACTTTTGAAACAATACCCGAGTCATGCTGTTGGCTCTCTGTCCTCCTGAAACACAAGTTCCGCCTAGGATGGCCTCATTGAAAGATGCTCAAGCTCTGTTGAACAAGGAGGTAGTCTGTTTGGGGTCACTCACAGATCTTCCTTTCAAATCCGACAAGGCGGTTTAGGCTTCACCATCAAGGGTCAAGATGATACGCCCGAGCGTGCGGCCAACTTCCCTTCCGCATCGCAAGAGTGGAATCCATGCTATAGAAGGCAGCGACAACGGCCGACATCGAGAAGTGGATCTTCCCAACTCCGGATCATGGGCTCGCAATTGGAAGGCGAAGGCGTCATACCAATCTCCTTTAGCCGAGTAATTGCTCTTGTTTTGTTTTGCTTTTCGTATTTCTTTATGTTTTGAACAATAAACTTTGAAAGCCTAGTGCCTTGCCGGGGCATCATGGCTCGTTTGCGAGGTTATTATCATCGTTTGCGTATTTTCATTCAATAAATCGTTGGACTTTTGCATTCAATTGTTTGTTTTCTTTCTTTACTTTATCACCCCTTCAAAGGCTATGTGTTTCTTACACACACCCACGTGATACCTGCAGAATCACTCGAATCTAGTTAATAACACTATGCTAGTGCTAAATATGACTTGATAATCCGATCTACCAAGCCGAAGCGAAAGTGAGGAAGATTGTGAAGTGCCGGAGAACTTGCGACCTACAGAAGAAGAGCGAGTTATCCCACACGAAGAGCAAGTTGAGGTTGTGAATTTGGGTCTTGACGAAGCAGAAAGAGATCAAGATAGGAGCGGGTCTTGAGAGCTGTTAAAGAAAGGTTGGTTCGGATGCTACGAGACTATGTTGAGGTTTTGCTTGGTCATACGAAGACATGCAGTTTAGACATTGATATTGTGGTACACGATTGCCGACAAAGAAGGTTTTCTCGGTGAAACAAAAGGTTACGTCGCATCGTCCGAGATGTCGAGAGAAAATCAAAGCCAAGTTATGAAGCATTTCAATGTTTCGGCTTCTTAGTTGCAAATATACCTATGGCCTACGAATGTGTGGATTACGAGATCTAAACAAAGCAAGAAGGCGATTTCCCACTTCCTCATATTGATGTTACGGTTGACATTTCTCCTTCATGGATGGTTTCTCCGGTTACAATCGGATCAAAATGGCTCCGAAGACATGGAAAAGACTTTTGTTACACAGTGGGGCACTTTCTACTACAAGGTTATGCCGTTCGGGAAGAACGGGCGCCACTTATCGCGTGCTATGGTTACATTATTTCATGACATGATTCATCACGAGATAGAGGTCTCGTCGGCGACATGATAGCTCGATCATGAAGAAGAACATCTTGATCATTTGCGAAACTATTTGATGATTGAAGAAGTCAGATTGAGACGAATCCCAACAAATGCACCTTTGGAGTCGGATCGGAAAACTCCTAGGGTTTGTAGTCGATGGAAGAGGTATTGAGGTTGACCGCCAAGGTTAAAGCCATTCAAGAGATGCCGTCCCGCACCAAGAAGGAAGTCGAGGTTTCTTGGGCGATTAAACTACATTGCGATTCATTGCACCTAGCGCTACTTGTGAGCCAATCTTCAAGTTACTTAAGAAAGATCAAGTAGTGGAATGGAACGACGATTGCCAGATCGCTTTTGACAAAATCAAGGAGTACCTACAGAATCCTCCCATCCTGATGCCACCTACCGAAGGAAGACCTCTTATCATGTACTTGACAGTGTTAGAGAACTCAATGGGGTGTGTGTTGGGGCAACATGACGAGTCTGGTCGAAAAGAGCATGCAATATACTACCTTAGCAAAAAGTTTACCGACTGTGAAACAAGATACTCACAGCTCGAGAAAACTTGCAACGCTTTGGCTTGGGCTGCTCGCCGGCTAAGACAGTATATGTTGACTCACACTACCTTATTGATTTCCAAGATGGATCCGATAAAATACATCTTTGAGAAACCAGCTCTCTCCGGAAGAATAGCAAGATGGCAAATGATCTTGACCGAGTATGACATCCAGTATACTTCTCAGAAAGCGATCAAAGGAAGTGTAGTAGCTGATCATTTGGCTCATCAAGCCGTAGATGACTATCAGTCTATGCAGTTCGAATTTCCAGATGAAGATGTTCTACTAGTCACGATTGTGAAGAACCGGGCCAGACGAAGGACACGAACAAGGATCGATGGACCATGGTCTTGATGGAGCCTCAACGCACTTGGAAATGGCATTGGCGCCATCATTACATCCCTACGCGGACATCGCCTTTCACCGCCAGATTGTTTTAGTTGCACTAATAACATGGCGAATCTGAGCGTGCATCATGGGTCTTAAAGCCGCTATTGACCTACGAATCAAGTTCTTACAAGTGTATGGAGACTCAGCTTTGGTGATCAGTCAGATTAAGGGCGAGTGGGATACGAAGCATCCGAATCTCATTCCGTATCGAGCATGTTACGAGTTTGATCCCTACTTGAAGAGATTACTTTTGATCACATTCCACGAGAAGAGAATCAGTTGGCAGACGCATTGGCTACTATGTCGTCTATGTTCAAGGTCAGATGGGACAACGAGGCTCCCCAGATCATCATTGAGAGGTTCGACGAACCAGCGTATTGTTGTGAGCTTGACACAGAAGAGAAACCTTGGTACTATGACGTGAAGAGGTATCTTGAGACTCAGGAATATCCCGCAGGGGCATCTGTCAATGATAAGAAGTTCATGAGAAGATTCGCATCCAAATTCTTTCTCAGCAACGACATCTTATACAAGCGCAACCACGACTTGTGCTTACTCCGCTGTGTAGACCAGAAAACCGCAATGCGTATCATGGAAGAGTTACACGAAGGCGAATTTGGTACCCACTCCAGTGGACACACTATGGCTAAGAAGATTTTGAGAACGGGTTATTATTGGTCCACCATGGAAGCTGATTGTCACCGCTATGCTCGATCTTGTCACAAGTGCCAGATTTATGCCGACAAAGTACACGTACCTCCAGTACCTCTGAATGTTTTAACTTCTCCTTGGCCTTTTGCAATGTGGGGCATTGACATGATCGGAGAAATCAAGCCCACGGCTTCCAATGGACATCGTTTCATCCTTGTGGCAATCGATTACTTTACCAAGTGGGTAGAAGCAACCTCGTATGCATCTGTTACCAAGAATGTTGTGGCTCGATTTATCAAGCATAATCTTATCTGTCGGTATGGCACTCCCGAAAGGATTATCACAGATAACGGCTCTAATCTCAACAACAAGATGATCACCGAACTCTGCACGCAGTTCAAGATCAAGCATCACAATTCATCTCCTTATCGGCCTAAGATGAATGGCGCAGTGGAAGCCGCCAACAAGAACATTAAGAAGATTATACAGAAGATGACAGTGACTTACAAAGATTGGCATGAGATGATACCATTTGCTCTTCATGGTTATCGCTTTTCCACGAACATCAACAGGGGCAACCCCCTTCTCTCTTGTATACGGTATGGAAGCCGTCTTACCCATCGAGGTTCAGATACCCTCAACCAGAGTCCTCCAGGAGGCAGAGTTAGGCGAAGACGATTGGGTTCAGACACGGCTTGACCAGATCAACTTGATCGATGAGAAACGACTCGCATCCATCTGCCATGGACAAATTTATCGAGCGAATGGTCGAGCATTTAATAAGAAGGTCGTGCACCGAGTCTACCAAGTCGGTGATCTAGTAGTCAAGCGCATCATTCTCCCACAAGGTGATCCAGGGCAAATGGACTCCCACATGAGGGACCGTTTGTAGTCAAGACAGTTTTTCGGAGCTATGATACTTAGCACCATGGACGGTGAAGACTTCCCACACCGTGAACGCAGACATAGTCAAAAATACTACGATAAAGAGACCCGCTAGGTCGGTGACCTAGGCAAAAATAAGGGCATCTGGCGAACCAAAAGGTTCGGGCAAAATTAAGGATATATACAAAACATGTACACCGCAAGTCGAAAACACGAAAAGGCGGCTTGGGCAAAAAGGTATCCCGGTAGGAAAACCGAAGGGCGGTCTAGGCAAAAGTTAGGGATTTAAGCGTACGACTATGTCTCTTCCGGATCACCGCTTCGGACTACTATCCATTCAAGATTCAAATGGCAAAGATCGCCTACTCACTTTCTGGCAAGGAGATGAGATAGTCGAAATATATGAGTACTAGCATAGTTGGAACTTAACGAGATTGTTTCCGCATAGCTTTTTACCTTTCTTGTGTACAAACTACTTGGCCATACGCCACCTTTCAAATAAACGCAAAATTCTTTCTCTTTACAATTTCCATTGTTTGTCGTTTGCAATAAGTCCAACGTTTGTTTTGAATGACTATACGCATTTGACAATAAGAATCTAATCACAAACATACGAAAAGCGAACATACAAAAGTACTTACTACAGGTTCCAGGAATTGGGGATGACGACAAAAGTCACCAAATAGTTCCCCACAGAGCATAAAGGTGTCACTCACAACACACCTTCCCTAGCGGAGTATATGTTAATCCACAAGCAGTGATTCCGCTCAACCGAGCAACGTTACATCAGTCTCCAAGCAGTAACACTTCATTCCCAGCGGATATTTCTCAATCCTCCCCCTTCTCCCAGCAGCGGTATCCGGACCCAAGACTTGGTCAGATAGTGCATCGGAGGAAACATACACCTTTTATTCCCCAGCCAGAGATTACAACGGACTCCAGACTCTTCTAGCCCGGTCTCTCAGCAACCATCAAATACCCTCCAGCGAGATCTACACTCGGAATCCCCAGTAGAGCATCTCCTAAATTTCCTCAACAGGATCTACATGCAAGGTCCCCAACCGATCGCCTCCCAGATTCTCCTCAGCAGGGTCTATGAGATCTCCAACAACGAGTTTCTCAATCTCTACCTTCCTCAACAATATCTAAGCCCAAGACTTGGTCAGATAGTGCAGCGGAGGAATCCTGGATATCTTTCTTCTCCTTCGAAAGCAGGGACTTCCACCTACTCAATCCCCCAAGCAGAAGTCAGAAATCTTCAAACAGAATATCCGCATCTTCTTCAAGATGGATATGTTTTGAAATATCACAACATCTATCATTCATACATTACTCATAAAGTCATAATTCATGCATATGTCATTCATATACACTGTCATGCATCATACTTTGCATAAAACTAACGAATATTCTATCAAAGTTTCTCTTGTTTTCTCCAAAACAGGTAACAGTCACTTTTGACGCAAACAGGTCCAGGATTAAGCCCCGAGCCGACGGGAAAACTATCTGAAAGACCGCCTTCGCAAACAGGTCCAGGATTAAGCCCCGAGCCGACGGGAAAACTATCTGAAAGACCGCCTCCGACGACTGGTCCAGGATTAAGCCCCGAACCGACGGGAAAACTATCCGAAAGACCACCTCTGGTTATCCTCCGATAACAGGCAATGGATCAACACCCGATGCACAACAGGGAAGCTATCCACATTTTTGCCAATTACAATCTCCCTCAGAGTAATCAGCACGAAGATTTATTCTGATTCCTTATTATCAACAGCAACTACAGAGTCTAGCGTACGACTCAGTTGCCTTGGATGGCATCTTAAGCCCATCTCCGACTATTTGTCAACATCTCTTCACTTTCAGAATGCTGCATATATGGTTAAATATCAATACAAACCAATAACCTCATTCAAGGTGAACACGAAGTCTAACGTACGACTCCCTTCGGATGGCATCTTAAGCCCATCTCCTCTCCGTTCCAGGAACATCTACAGAGTCTAACGTACGACTCACTCCCCAGCATCGCCCTTTTTCCAGATGGCATCTTAAGCCCATCTCCGTCAATTCTCCTATTCACAACCTCGAGTCTAGCGTACGAATCGTTCCCCAGCGAAGTCTCCAACTTCTCCAAATGGCATTTGTAAGCCCATTCCCGCATCATCCACCAACAGCGAGTGCAAATTTTCAGGTGTACTCGGTGTTCAATCATCTTCTACCTCCAGGTCATGAAAGACAAGCATGTCAATCTAACCCTTCCAGTACAAGAAGATTGAACAGGGGCAGCTGTCATACCCCAAAATTTGCCCTCCATCTACTCAAGAGATTTCATACATCCATACTCAAGGATTCCTCAAGAGTTGATCAGACAAACTCTCTCCTAGACAATCAACCCAAACTAGGGTTTGGTATCTCTCAAGTCAAGATGGATTTCCAACATCTCCAATGGCCCTCATGCCTCCTCATATGCTTCAAAGATTCTCCATGTCAAGTTTCAAGCTTCACAAGTCAAGTTTCCTCAGACAATTGCTCAGATGGTTGAAAATCGGGTGTATTGGACAAAAAGTCAACTGTGGTCAACATACAGTCAAACTTCATAATTTTTGGTCAACATCCTCATTTTGAAGTTACATTCATCATTTGATCAAGGGTTGATCATGATTCATCAAGAAAACTCAAGATTTGCCCAAAAGTCAAACTTTCTAAATTAGGGTTTCTAGATGAAAAGTCAACTGAACTTTGACTGATCATAACTTTCTCATACTTTCTCAGAAATTTTTCCACCACCTCTTGTTTTGAAGGAAATTCAATTCTCTACAACTTCATGTCTCACAAGAATGTCCAAAAAATGCTTCATTTGAGAGGTATAGCTCAAAACATTACAGGTCATTTTCAAAGTCAACAAAAAGTCAACTTTTTGTTTTGAAGATATATTGAGCATGGTAACTCCTAATGAGATGAGACCAAAGACATTGGTTAGAGGACTCTTAGAGCTTTCCAAAAAGTCCAAGAACACTCAAAATGTGGAAAATTGAGCAAGATACACTATTCAGAAGTTGGGCAATTTTGGACAATTGCACAAAAGGACATTTTGGTCAAAATGCAAAATTTTCCAAATGGGCCTATAATCTTTTGATCCAAACTTGTTCATGACAATATTTTGACCTATAAATGCTTGGCCATGGCAATTTTCTATTTTATGGATTTTATTTTGAATTTTAGAACATTTAATTCAAAATTAAATTATATAAAATATGAAAATCATATTTTTTTTTCCAAAAGGGCTGATTTTATATGTTCCTTGAAGTCCAAGATAGCCCAATATACTTGCCAAATTCGTGCTTGATCTTGCATTGAAGAAGAAATCAAATTTTTTTCAAGAAAATTGATTTTATTTGAAAAATATTGAATGCTCCAAATCAAATCTTTTCCATTCCTTTTTTCCCTTCCAATCCTCTCTATAAATACCAAGCATCATAGCCAGCAAACCACACGAAACCCTAGCCCTTGCACTAACCCTTATTTTGCCAAAATTTTCCATAAAGTTGCAATTTTCGATTTCCAATTTCCAGCCAAATTCAAGGTGTTTTGAGCATTCAATCTTGCTCAGGAGGTTTCCAGCAAGCAAAAGCATAGCTCACTTGAAGCCAAGACTGCCCAGAACTCGATCCTAAGCCTGCTCCGATTTGGTATATTTATGAAATTCGAATTTCATTATTCATGTGTTGTTAATGCTTTTTGTGTGTTTGTTTATGTTCAGGACATTCATTAGAGTGCATTTGATACTTTACATGCAAGCATACACGTAGAAATCATCCATTGCCATTGTTAGGGTTCGAAGGACTGTTTGAATCGAACCGGTTAATACAGGCATTCTCAGGGCAAACCAATAGCACCATTGGATTCGTAGGGTCCGGTTTAGGGGGGTAGGGTATCCTTTTGCTCTTTAAATTTCGTGTTTTGCAGGTTTGATCATCGTGGCCATCGGAGAAGACGACCGGAGCTAGGGCTCCGGCGTCGTTGAATGTGTTGACCGGCGAGGAAGCTGGCGTGGCAGAAGAACGCGTTCCGATTCGCTCATTCATAAGTCAAAGGACCCCACCGGCTGACTGTGTTTTTGACCTCCCCAGGCTGCGACGCGTGTGCACTCTTGATCCCACGTTTTCATTCCATAACACCAGATGACATATGGCGTGGTGGTTAAGTCGTTCCCTGTTCCAAGATACTCTCACATGTCCCCTGTTCGATCCTCCCGTATTGGTTTTACCTTTCTTTTTCCCAAACTTCAATTTTCCCAATATTTTCATATTTTCTATTTATTTAATATTTCCATCCTATTTTAATTAATTTCACATTTTTATTCTGCATTAAAAAATTACCAAAAACATTTCTTCTTTTTGCATTATTTTCATAAAAACCTTTATTTAATTTAATAAATTAAAAAAATATAATTTTTGCATGCATATTTATTTTATTTTAAATTTTGCATTTAATTCACTTTTAATTGCATTTTAATTATTAAATCTTTTCCAAAAAATCCCAAAAAATTATTTCAATATATTTATCTTATTTCCAGCATATATTAATTTTCTCATATTAAAATGGGCATTTTTCTAACATTTTTCCTCTTATTCAATTCACCTCGTATTTTCCGATTTCTCATTCTTTCACAGGTTGTTCCAATTCAGACGTTTCTTTACCGTTTTTTCTATTTTTTCCCAATAATGTAATTGCTCATGGGTTGTAATAGTTTAATTTAGGACTTTTACTTTCCGCACTCCTAATTATGTATCTGCCCCAAAGCCATGTAATAGCGTAGATTTACCTTTCCGCACTTTACATTCCGCATTTTACGTTCCGCACCCTATAAACTGTTAGTAACTAGGCGTGTATGGCAAGATAATAATTGGACATAGCTCACACTAATCTTCAAGATAAAATATCTGAAATCAACACACTTCTTTCACACATGCACCCCTTAGGGTAATTCTCTCTCGATGCCTTTCGGTTTCAAATGGTCATGTCCTCGAACGTAGAGGTATTCTAGCACCGCCTTCCAAACAAATCATCATAGTCCCTTCGATACAAAGATCATAAGACCCACGATGTCGCCTCCGAATACATGATCTTGACCCTCGATTGTCGCCTACGAAAAATGATGATAGTCCCTTCGAATGTGCTAGGATAGTTCCTACAAGTTGCCTTCTATGACCATCCGATGTCCCTTCGAATGTCCCGCTTACATCCAACGAATGGAGCTACCTACTAACTAATGGTATGGCTAGCGCTATTCTAAAGGAATGTAGAAGTACAACAAAACGACCAATTCTGAGTGGGTAAATAAGTCTTTTAGTTGCTTGCTCTATCAAATGCTTTTCACACCACACACTTTTTCAAAGTTCAAATTCTTTTCAAAACAAACATTTTCGAACACTTTGTATACACTCCTACATGAGTCATTACAAAGTCAAAGCGAAATGCCTTTTTTCAAAACATCTTTGTCAAACACACAGAAAGCAATTTTAAAAAGTTATCTAAGAGCAACTAAGAGCCCGTAGATAACTACGGATGGAAAGGGGTGCTAATACCTTCCCTTTTCATAACCATTCTCCCGAACTCAGAATCTAACGAAGGTCTTTTTCTGTTACTTTTACCTTCCCTTAATTGGATAAAAATAAAAGTCGGTGGCGACTCTTGCTATCCGCACATTTGGATACAAAAATCCTACAAAGTCAGTTCACCGTATCACAGGGAGTACGCTGAAATTTTTGATTTTCCAAAAAAAAATGTGACTCTGCTCAAGAACACCAAGCTTTTTTTTATTTTCAAAAAAAAGAAACAAAGGGGTTAAGCTTTCATATTGTGCATCTATCTGTTTTTCTTTATTGTGTGTTTTCGCGATTTCATCTGATGGAAAGAAATCCTAACCCGGATTTAAGAAACATTTTAAGATCTAGGTGGGGGTATAGTCCTATTAACTTGTGAGAAGTCTCAGTACTTACGGAGTTAATTTGAGATCCCTCTCTCAGTGGAGGTTGTCTTGAGGGTATTTGTGTTTAGCAAGTATTTGCGAAGACATTTTGCTTTCAAGGGAACTTGCGAAGCTGAGTGGCTGTAGAACACATAACCCATCCTGGCCATTTAGGGTGTAGTGTAGATTGTTCGCGTAAGCCTAGAATAATTGTCATGCGAGACTACGATCGTGCGTTTCTCTTGAAAAATATTATTGGACCATCGAGTATTCAACAAATCCGATAATATTTCAAAGAGGAGTGTTGAGCCTGTATTATCAGTAGAACCCGTTTCACAGATGAATAAGCCCTTAGAACTTAACCACATTGATTCTTATCGTTGGCCTCATGCTCGCGACTTCGAACGCTTGACCGTGTGTATAACTACTAACCATGTTTGCTGCATTCATGCATTCATTCAAAAACTTCATTTTCTCTTCCCATTTCCAAAGAATTTAGAGATTTTTCTTTGTAAAATATTTTAGGTTAGAGTGATGGACATCAGAGGAAGATTCACCAAGAGATACAATTTTAGAATTCCTGACGTAGGAAAGTTAAAAGAGTTAGCATCCTTGGTAGAAGATCCCCCAGATTTCAGAAAACGCTATGGAACTCTTTTAACTATTCGAACACTAACGTTGATGAAGGACTTCTCAAAACTTTCGCTCGTTTTACGATCCGCCTATCTCTGCTTCACTTTCCCGACTATCGTTGATGCCTACTTTGGAAGAGTCGCACATACTAGGAATCTCAAGATCGACAAAGTGCCTTTCAATGGTTTGGAAGCCATTCCTAAGTCACCATCATTGCAACGATGACTCATTTAAAGAAATCGAGATAGACAAAACCTAACTACGGAGGAAAACTCTTAGGACTAACTTCAAAGTTCCTAATGGAGAAGGCTCTTAAATTCTCTGGCCGGTAGTATGGTAGCCTTTGAAGCTATTTTAGCTTTACTCCTTTATGGATTGGTGTTGTTTCTAACGTCCCAAATTTCGCTGATATCAACGCCATAAGGATCTTTCGATTGGAAACCTGCTCCCACTGCTGGTGATATACTTCTCTATTCATCATAGGAATCATCAAGGGGATGGAACTATCGTGTGTTGTGTACCTCTGTTTTTCAAATGGATTGTCTCACATTTGCCTAAATCTCCTATCTTCCGCGAAAACAAAGATGATTGGCATTGGTCAAGAAGACTCATGTCTCTTACAAACGACGATATCCATTGGTATACCTTAGCAGAC